>JAQHUG010000053.1:4648699-4697104 GCA_028555095.1 Dicrostonyx torquatus | reverse complement strand
GAACTTATTCTATATGGATGCACATCTTCTTAGACCGAGATGGAGGGGGGAGGGCCTTGGGCTTCCCATAGGGCAGGGTATCCTGCACCATATTAGGAAGCAGGGGGAGGACGGTTGAGTAGAGGGGGAGCGGGAGGGCCGGGAACAAGGGGAGCAAATGTAAATTTTTCTTTTAACAATAAAAAGAAAGAAAGAAAGAAAGAAAGAAAGAAAGAAAGAAAGAAAGAAAGAAAGAAAGGTGAGGACACAGTGCTGTGGAAATCCTTTCCTAAGTTGGGCTATTTGATTGCATAAACAATTCATAGTGAAGTCGACAGTATAAGCAATCATTGTGTTATTATGCTTGTGAATAGTGTGTATCAGGGATTTGGACAAAAAGCAGCAGGCGTGTGTTGTCTCGGCTTTGCCACAGCTGAACGCTCTCCTGGCAAGGCTGTGATGGCTTGAAGGAACTGACCGACTACAAGGGATTTACACAGTCGGGTTCTAGAATCGTCAGGAGGCCTGGTCACTCCTTCACATTGTTACATGTAGGTCAAGGAGGTTTAAAAGATGACTAAAATAATTCACTTGTTGTCTCCTTGGGCTTCTTCCAGCCCAGAGACTGCCTTTGTAGATGGAGAATCTCAGCAGGGACGGCCTAAGTGCAGTAGTTTCAAGAGAACTGGATGGAAGCCACACAGCCTTTCCCGAACCACCCACAAAAGTCACAGAGTTTCACTTCCTTTATCCTATTGGTTGATGGAAAAAATCCTAAGTCCTATCACACCATAGCAAGAGTGTACAAAAATCTCTGCTTTGCCACATTAACGAGCAACAATTGATATGTTATTATCTATCCGAGTAGATGGTAATAAGAGACTAGATTTGTTTTTCTTTTGTTTTGTTTGCAGTGTGATATAATGATTCTTCTTTGAATAACTGTGATAGCTCTATGCATTCATGGAGCAAAACACTGACCATTTTTGTGGTAGTTGGTATTTGTTGTTGTAGCAAGTGTCTGAGATAAATCAACTTACGAAGAGAAGAAGTTTATTTGGGGTCACAATTTTGAAGGTTCAGTTATTGCCTTGGGCAAGAATGGGGCAAGGTGGTCAAGCAAGCAGATCTGTCCCCACTGGTTCCCAGGGAGGAGAGAGAGGAGGAAAGGGCCGCGGACATAACAGCTCCCTTGAAGGCCATTTCCTGAGGACACTTCACCAGGCTCCATCTCTCTAGTTCCACTGCACTCCTCTAGCACCAGGGCTGGACCAAGTTCCACTTCCATTAGTGTCTCTCCTGAAAGCTTGACCTGCTGGTTTATATTTTTATGCAGGACATTTTAAAAAGAAGGTTCATAGTGAGTGGACAACTAAAATCTGCTGCAGGTGATTTCAATGGAAGGTTGGTGTGCACAATGAATAAGTTTTACGAGACAGGATTTCTCTCTGTAGCTTTAGAACTTGCGCTGGAACTCTCTTTGCAGACTTGGCTGTCTTCTAACTCACAGAGCTCTGCCTGCCTCTGCCTCTTAAATGCTGGGATTAAAGGCTTGTGCCATCACTGCCTGGCTCTACCTCAGTTTTACATGTATGCTGTGTTGTCTGCATTAACATCATGAGTCTATAAAGAAAATAATGGAGATTTTTTTTTAAAGTTCAAGAGCAGCACAAATGAACTATAGCTACATGATTTTTATTTCTTTCATTTCAGTGTCTTTTAATCTCTCATTTTTAACACCAGGAACACTAGGTTTTAAAAAAATGCGTTTGGAAGGAAACTAGAGCCAAGCCTGCTTGTGGTGAAGAGGCCTTTTAATTTGTTATTTTCAATGTTACTGGCTGAGTTTTTCCCCTCAAAAGTATAAACTAAAATGTAATAAAATTACATGAAAAATGAAGTGGAAAAGGCATCTAAAACACAAGCCAACATTTTATTATTATTATTAGATTTTACAGTTAGAAAATTACTTTGTCAAATTGCTATAAAGTTTCTAAATAGTTACTTTCCATCCCTGTGCTTATCTCAGATGAGCAGCAAGTGATTACTGGACCACATACTGTTGATGAAGACCCTTTGGGCAACAGCATCCTTCCAAAGAAGGCTTAATACAGAGGTGATACCATTTTTCCCATCTCAGCTCTTACCAAAACACAGTCGTTAGCGACACATTCAAACACATTTCCAGTTCTTTCCCTTCATATAGTACATACATGTACCTTTTGATGTTTCATGCACAGGGTCAAATTATCTCCTGTCATCCGGGGTTTTCCCCACTGTTCAGCCTCAGTTGGTATTCAAGGGTAGGAAGGACCCCAAAGGGCTTGAGCGACAGGCTCATCCACAGTAGCCTCCTAATTTATAGGCAGCCTAGTCCTTGACGCCATGGAGGACTGGCTTGCCTTGAAAGATAAAGGGAATCTGGGTATGGAATGGAAAGTAAGAGGTGGCCTTAACTTGTGTTTGTCTAACAATATTCTAAAAATATCGTATACCCATGGAAAATTAAGTGTACTGTAAGAGCTTTTTTTTTTTCTGCATAGATTGGTTGAATTCTTGCTAGGGTTTTGTGGTAGACTATATGCTACATGGGTACTTTCCAAGCAGCTTTTCCAAGAAAAGGAAAGGAATGCAGTTTCAGTTTCTATGGGAAGAATGTGCCAATGTCGGCAGCATGGAGCTGGCATCACATTTTCCAAAGTGCCTCTCAAAGGATCACAGCCCTTTTATATCCTGGTTTGCAACCTCCAGTAGACAGTTTTGCAGAGTAAGTCATTTGGTGAGAAAGGGGCGTGTGCTAGACCTGCCCAACTGAAACAAGGAGGTTTTCAGCTCTGTTAATGGCTTTATTTCCTGAAGCAGCTGGTAGCCCTGATTGTACACTGGAAACAATCTCATCCCGACATCTGGAATCCACTGTTTCAGATTGTACCTGGCCATCGATTTTATTTTTAAACATCACCTTATAATTCTACTATTCATCATGGTTAAAAACCACTCTCAGAAGCTCAGGGCTACAATTATGGAAAAGTCAATACAGTTGAGATTTAACCACATCTTCAGGACAACCTTGTTTCAATAGTGGAGGAAAGCAATGCCGAGGCTAACTAAATACCTTACTGTTGCCATGTGTATATAATGCGCAACAATCTGAGATATAAAACACGACCAATGATACACTGAACACTGTTATGGACTAATGATACAACCACTGTTCCTTTTTATATTATTAAAGCAACCTAGATATCATTTAATTTTTTAGAATTATAGATAGATATGTGAACTTATAAAGGAGTATAAAGGAGGCCATTAAAATAGTATTTTATTTTTATTTTTATGTCTATTGAAAATATTTTTCCTACGATGTATTTTTATTATAGTTTTTTTCCCCTCATCTCCTAAATCCTTCCCACCTGACACACACACACACACACACACACACACACACACACACACCAAAAGCTACAAAAACACAGCATTAGAAACCAAAATATACAAGCAAAAGACCAAGAAGTGAAGACAGATGCTTAAAAGAAATCCCACACTAGGTCAGAATTAAGTGTAATAAAGGGCTATCTATTTAGGGGTAGATTCATAGATCACAGTCCTCTGCTTGAATGGGGAACAGCAACTGAATCCCACAGCCGGAAGAGAGACCTGATGTGTGCTTTACATCAGCATTTATAGTATAAGAGGCCATGCCCAAGTGGGCGGAGAACTTAAGACTACTGTTAGGAATTCCTACAGCAAGGAAGGTTAAAAAAAAAAAGTTCAAACAAGGCAATATGAGAAAAAAAAAATCTCCCAAAATACCTTTGAGTTCATTTTGTGTTGGACATTTGTCTTGTGTTAGTCATTTACTGTTGGGCATAGGGCCTACCCTTCAGTATGGTATATAGACCCAGTGAGACGCCATTGGAAAGACTAATTTTTCCTTTGCGAGGGGTTGCCAATTGGAAATAGCTTCTTATTTAGGGATGGGAGCTGTGTTCACATTTCCCTCTCAGTACCGGGACTCTGTCTGGGTTGGCCTGTGCAGGCTCTGCACGTGCTGCCACCACAATCTCCGTGAAATTGTGCAGATTTGAAATCCCCTGATACATCTTTCACACATCCCACATCTGGAACATAACTATAGCCTGACATATCCGGTGGTATCTGTGGACAGTATTCAAAACCGCTTTTGTCAACCTGTGTCCTGCCTGTGTAGTCAGGCCATTGTGATCCAGCTGTTACAAAAGGAAATGCTGTTGTAGTTGGTATGCTGGAGGAAGGCAGAGGGCATGAGGATTTCACTTAAGTTCTGTTACTGACGAAATAGGAGCTTAGTCTCACAGCTAGTTAACACAGCATCACCATCCGGCAGTAGCTGGTTCTCAGCTGCCAGTTTTCAAAGCCATTCATAAATTGGGCCTCACAGATCCAGTTACAAAAAAAAAGGGTTAGAGTTCATGTGTAGGCAGATGTCACTCACAGGCAGCCAGCAGACAAGAGCAAACTGCTCCAGAGAAAGAGCACAAAAAGTAAAAGGAAGCAAGCCATGAGGCTACTGTTCTATTTCTAGGAATCTTACAGTAATTTTTATAAGATTAAAAAGAATTGTTCTGAAAAACTTCTTTAACAGTTTTAACAGATTAATAAATAATAATTCCAAAATTATTTCAATAATACTAAAAATATCTGCATTTTCTAGTGCATGTTTCACCTTGTAAAATAAATTCTTTTCTAAACTGGATTGTTTTGTGTAGATTTTTAAAAAAACAAAATCCTTCGATTTCAGGGTTCAGTCTTTGAATTATTATTTTTGTTCCAGAAGACAATTAGTTTAAGATCACATTATTCTCTCATTGATATTCCATAACAAATTCCCTGACTCATTTTTCTGTGCAATGTGTACAATACACGTAAGTAATTTGTTAAAAGCAATTGGGTCCAATTAGCACCTTAATTTCCTTCCTTACCAGTTGGACTCATTTGCTTAATACCAGAGAGATCCTAACTATCTGCATCTAGTCACCAGGAGATTAGATATTTTTGGCATTACCACAAAATAGCAGCAATATTTTTAGAGTTGTAATACTGGTTCTAGAGCACAAAATGATAATATAAGATACCTGATGATACCTGATAGTACTGGTAAAGTCAGCTGATTAGGTGCTGGCTTCTGGCTACACACACACACACACACACTCATACAAACACATATACACAAGCACATACACATACACACACATGCACATACACACATACATAAGCACACACACACATACACACACACATATACACATACATACACACACAAATGAGTGGACGAAAAGGAGAAAACACTTATGTTGTTTTTATTTACTCTTCTACTCTTTTCTCTTTTGGGGGGGCCTGCCACTCAACTCCCAAATAATCACATGGAGGCTTATTATTACTTACGAATGCTCAGCCATAGCTTAGCTTCTTTCTAGCCAGCTTTTCTTAACTTAAATTATCTTGTCTCTTTTGTCTCTGGGATTTTATCTTTCTCTCTTTTTGTATATTCTTTCTTCCCTTCTTATTTCTTGTCTGGTTGTATGGCTGTGTGACTGGCCCCTTCTTTTCTCGCTCCTCAATCTCTCCTCCCAGATCTCTCTTATTTATTCTCTCTGCATGCCAGCCCCGCCTATCCTTTTTCCTGCCTCGCTATTGGCCGTTCAGTTCCTTACTAGACCAATCAGATGTTTTAGACAGGCAAAGAAACACAGTTTCACAGAGTTAGACAAATGCAACCTAAAAGAATGCAACACACTTTTGCATCATTAAACAAATGTTCCACAGTATAAACAAATATAGCATATCTTTAACTAATATTCTACACACATCAGGTAAAAGTGTTTTAATGACTTGATTAAGCTCAAAAGGAAGACACATTAAAAAAAAATCAGCCAGCAGAGGAAGGGAACCAAGAAGGACACAGGTGTATTTGGGTGCCTTCCAGGAGATGTGACTTAGATAGTAGTTCCTTATTTATGAGGACACAGGACATGCCCATCCTAGCACATGGAAGCAGAATGAACACCCAGAGCTTTCCCACCCCTGACAGTGTGAGAGCAGTGCTGTGAGCAGGTGAGCAGCAATACATGCTTCCTGTTAGGAATGTTTGCATTGAAAGAGAAACTAAAGATCCTCATGGAAATATGTGTTCCAGTGACAATGCGGGCAGAGCTGTTCCGGGCTTGGATTCCAAAGCTCCTGCCCTCTGAATAGACATTATGAAATGAGAGTTGTACTTTTAGATCCAGATCCCAGGATTCAGATTCTCTGTTCAGAACCAGCTCAACTTCTTGAAACTTGCCACTCCACCAGCCTCTTTAAATAATTCTCCCTTCTCCTCCCCTCATCTCACTCCTCCTTCCCCTTGTTTCCCTCCTCCCCGTTGTCTTCCTCCTTCTTCTACGTGTCTTCCTCCTCCTCCCCCTTTTCTCCATCTTCCTTCCCCTCATGCCTCCCTCCTCCTCCCCTCTTATCCCTTCCCTTTCCTTCCCTTTGTTTCCATCTTCCCTCTTGCCCTTGTCCTTCTTGTGTCTCCCTCCTCCTCTCCATGCCTCCCCCTTCTTCCCCTTGTTTCCCTCCTCCCTTTGTCTTCCTCCTCCTCTTTTTCTTCCCTCTCATCTTTCTTTTCCTTCACCTCCTTCTCTGCTTCTCCTTTCTTTTTCTCATCTTTCTTCTTCTCCTCCACCTCTTTTGCCTTCTTTTCCTCTTTTTCCCCTCCCCCCACCTTCTTCTTTGTAGGAATACCATCTTTATCTTTTTCTACAATTAGTTTCTTGCAAAGATCTCCAAGGTGTATAAACGAGTGAACCACAAATTTAGTAGTAAAAAGATTGCCTCAAACTTAATTAAATCAGAAATTTGATCATACTGGGCCATGTTTTCTGCCCCATAACAGACTTCGTTAATTGTTTCTCCCTCCATGCACAGGAACTTGAGGGAACCATTGAAATGGCCAAGAATGCTATCCTAGAGAGAGCACATTTTGAGACATGCTAGAGACATTCATATAAGATTCAGGTGCTAGAGCCTCCTTAAGTGATGCTGTATTTGCTTTATTGAAAAAGGGACAGAGGGCCATGAATATGTCACCCAAGGAGCTTTGAATTCTTCTTTGATTGATCAAGGGTACCATGTAGGCAAAACTGTAAACCACGTCTGAGTGGTAAGATGTATGAGTGCTAAGAATGAGTGAGTGGTAAGCAGGCTTGATTATGAATTCTTTTACTTTGCACATCTTTCTATGAATCTCAAAGAAGAGAATGTGATCATATCATCAAATGGTTCAGAACTCTGAGCCTGTGGGGACAGAATGGATTCTAGGCCAGTCTGGGAGTATAAGCATGGAGAAATCATCTCGTTTCACCCCTATTCCTGATCCTTAGCCTCACTAGGATTTACCATGAAGTCACGGATGGCCATGTTTATCCCTAAGTGTAACATAAATGTTAAATCAATCATCAAATGGACTGGTTGAACTAGGATGACACACTTGGCGGCACTTAGCTCTAGATGGATTTACAAGCACAGGAGAGTTGACAGTGATACAAACAGCAACACTGATCAGAACAGCGCTTTCTAATTGCAGTCATTAGAATGACACGTCCATGTCTAAATAATTCATAAACTCATTTGCTTGCGTCCTTTTGGAGCCCATGCACTGCTTTGCTTAAGTACACTTACTTCGAGAAGGAAGGTGATGGTCTTGCCCGACATCAAAGCAGCATGACCTCTGCTGGATAACTGATGAGCCACAGGTATCCAGCTGGTGCCGTTAATCACATCTCTTGGCAGGGAAAGATGGCCTACTACCTGGTGAAAGACCTGAAAAGTGGTCTTAATGCCAAGGAGCCCCCAGACTCAATAGCCAGGCATTCAGATGCAAACGCATGAGGTGGTTTATTTCACGATTGCAATCGGGCGCAAAGCTTAGGGATAGCTAAGCACCCCGAGTATCCAGGTAAGCAAGCTTTTATAGACAAAAATCACAAGTTTTCCATGAATTATAATATGAGGTACGAGAACAATCAGGATTGGTCCAGGCATACAAGCCAGAGTTCAACCCAGAACAGAATTTGCGTAGTTCAGCCCATCCCTGAGTATGTGATATTCAGCAGGCTACTTGATTTCCTGCTATGTAATACCTGACATCCTGCCTATCCCCCTCCACCGACAGATAATCATTTGCTGCTACCGGTTCTGGGGTTCTGGTAACCACCGGTTCTGATAACCATCTGGCTAGAAGACTGCCACTGGTCCTTAATTGCTATCCTCCTGCCCAGCTGGGAAAGGAAGAACCTGTTGGTCAAACCTGTTTGTCACATTCTGCAGGTTTTATTATCTATCCTTCTAGACAGGGTTGGTTGGGTCCTTTCACTGGAAACCCCAGGAGGTTACTACCCCTTCCTGCTGATGCTTCCCAGCATGCTTCTGGTTAGTTTACATTGTGGATCATGCTGCTGTTTGGGTGGTACCCCAGTGGCTCACGGATGGGAATATGGTTGCCAGTGTGTAGTGTTTTGAGAGGTAACAACCTTTGGGACATGGGACCCAGAGAGAGTTAAGTCACTACTGGAAACTTGCTCTTGAAGATGACTTTGGGACCTGTCCCTTTCATCTTTCTTTCTGTCACTGCTTCTTGGATGCCAGGAAAGGAACTGGGCACTTCCCCACTCCTTCCCCAGTAATGTACTGTTCCACCACAGCGTGTAGGCGAAGGATCAGGTGGTCACAGGTTAAAGCCTCTGAAACTGTGAACCAAATAAATTGTTCTTCCTTTTAAGCTGCTTTATCTTAGTTATTGTATAGCTATAAACAGCTGGCTAACACTGATGACAGTGCGTAGGGCAGAATCTGGGATGTCAAAGCATGCAAAGTGTTGCACCTAACATCTTCCATATACTTCTTGTGGCACAGAAACCGGAAGAGGAAATGAGAGTTCAGCTAAGACTTGGGGCTGGCAAAATGGCTCAATGTGTAAAGGAGCTTGCTGTCGATCTGAGTTTGCTCCCTGTGACCTGCATGCTGGAAGAAAGAGTGAGCTCCTCCCTGCCAGTCGTCCTTTTACCTCCACACATGACCCAGACACATGCACAAGCAAATACATGACTCAGTAGAATTAGAAATATCTTCAATTAGGAGTTAGGAGACTATGCTTCCAATTTTAGGTTCACTTTTATTCATAACTAGTATTTCCTTCAGGGAAAACACTCACCTTTTCGCGTCTTGTAACCTGACTGGAGAAACAGAGACTAGGCACAACCGAGAGACAATGAAAAATTCAGGTGACAGAGAAGGAAGTCTGGTTATGACTTCCAGGCAGGTTCTGTTTAGGATGGAGTCACAATAAACAGCACTGGTGTCTATGTTTCTAGAGAGAACAAAAGAAGATGTCTGCTTACTCTAGCGTAACTTTGTAACAACAAGGCTGCTTCGCCTTCTTTCTCTGTTTGTTTCTGCTCTTGCAGCCAGCCCCTGCGGCTCCCTGCACCTTCAGACCACAGCTCTCCACACCTGTTCTTTCTCACCCGCTTCTGTTTTCACCCTGTGCTTCTGCAGATTTTGTTGAGCTATTTCTGATTGTTTTGTTGTCTATTAGTCCGCACTGTACTTCCTGCATTTTATCCCTTGTTCAGCCAGATATTTTCTGAGACACATTTAATTTTCTAAAAACCGTCGATATGCTTATATGTGGATATTTTGTTTTATGAAAATATAGTGAGTATTACAAAGACAGTGACAATATGACTTGTATATTGAGAATTTACTATAATTGAAGCATTTTCTATACAGTTTGCACACTTGAAGTCACTTAATTCTCTTAAACTGCCGTTATCTATGTATTTTATTTAGTCAGTATTTTATCCACAAGTCAGCAAATGCTCAAGGGTTTAAATAAAAATGAAAATGAAATTTAAGCCCTGACAATGTTGAAGCATGCACAGGCAGCCTGCATATGGCAAATCTGTTGAACTCGTCCATATTGGGATTCATGGCTTAAGTTAATGAGGATGACTGACCAGGTCTCTTCCACAAGAGAGCACCAGGTCTCATTACAGACAGTTGTGAACCACCATGTAGTTGCTGGGAATTAAACTCAGGACCTTTGGAAGAGCAGGCAGTATTCTTAATCGCTGAGCCATCTCTCCAGCCCCAAGATTTAAATATATTGTCGAAATTACAAGCTAGTAAGTATTGGAGACATGCTTGAAACCTAGCATCTCACTCCAAAGATGCACTCTCTAACCTTTACAACATAATACTCTAGAACCATGTGAATACCAACCCAGCTACAGCACACAAGAATTTTCATATAGCAGATACAATTCCATGGGGAGAATGGCAATATGTCACAACACAGGGGAAAAAGGCAAGAATATTATAAGAAGTATGGACGTTACAGAGGAAACTCCATTTATATATTCATGTCTTAAATTCAAATGGAGAGTTTGAGTTCTTCTGAAAATAAACAATGGCATGGACATTTTCCTTTCATTTAAATTAATGAGTTTGGTCATGTTTTTTAATGAGTGCTAAAAATAGAAAGTATTACGTATTGTATATACAGTTTTTTCTTTCCTCTAATTACTAGGTTGCAAAGAAAAAGCGTTGAACAGGTAATTTAAAATTTCCTAGAACTGAAATTGATTCTGGAAAGCTGTTTCGCACAATTATGATTAACCTTTCAATGGCATGCATATGTGTGCGTGTACACATGTGTGCATGCATGTGTGCATCTACATTCTTTTGTACCAGGAAGAAGACAGCTATCATTAGCCTTAGACAGTTTATGTTCAGTGGCAATAAATGTGACAGAATTTATGAAGGTCAGGTACATACAAAACAAGGCTATAACTTCTAATAATGGCTCAGCAGGAAATGTTGTCCCCTTGTGCAAGCCTCGTGACCCGCGTTCCATCTTCAGAACCCACAGCAGCAGGAGAAAGCCAACTCCACGCTTGTCTTCTAATAGCCACACATGCACCCTAGCACACATGTACCCCCACTCACAAATGCATCACTCACATACAACAACAATAATGATAAGAAACAAATTAAGAATCCTAATAGCAAGAAATAAATCCTGACCAGCACCATGTGTTTTGTACACTCAGTCTTGCAAACCGAACAGACAACATCCTAGAATCTACTTTAAAATGGCAGTCATCCTAGCTCTAGAAAAAGTGTTAAAACCCGAATTAAAGACGGGGGAGGATGGGATGATTGTCTATCTTTAGCATATAATAAATAACCATGATGGAAATTAGGTTCTTCAGATTGTGAGTACATCATCACTCAGCTTTACATAACAGCTCAAAAGTAAATGACACCCAAGTTAGAACTGTAAAAGGGTGCACGCCCCTTAGCTTTGGTGTCATTAACCACCGGTGTGTGTAATGGAGAGACGCATGGGTCAGGTGCTGCTGTGTTTCCAACTTGATTCTTCACAGAAGAGGGCCAAATTGTACTGAGTTTTTTCTTTGTGTGCCTTCTTACTACCCTACCTCAAGAGGCCCTCCTCATTCCTTGAGTCATTGTCTGACTCCAACAAAAATGGGGTCAAACCAAAGTCAGCAGCTGTGGTAGGGAGGCTCCCTAGCTCAGAGAAGCTCTTCCAGGAAACATTTTTTTTTTCCTGAAAGAAAGCTGTTGCCACCTGTGCTAATGGTTCAGAAAGCCATGTCCTGTGCCAATGAGTTCAAGATTGTTTACTACTTTCCATCTTACCAGGTTCAGTGTATCTGGCCTTGTTTCAAGGTCAGCACTCATGGAGTGGAGCAGCCTGAGCTTAGAAGACAAAACATGCATGGTGCAGAGGGCAGAGCCCGAGAAGTAACCAAGCCCTTTGGAAGAACCCAGAAGACCACGAGTGAGTTCCAGATAGTGGATATTTGAGTAATTTACACTGTTAGAGTTTCGTTTTGCTTTGATCTGACTGTGGCTATGCCCTGGTCTTTGCTTCTTGAAGTAAGAAATTATAAATACTTCATTTATTTTTGACTTTATAGGAACCCACAGTTAAGAGACTCTAACTTTTTTTTTTTTTTTTTTAAGAAAAGGCATTTCGGAGTTTTACAGAGACTTCAGATTTGAAAAGAGGCTGGTTATTTTTAAAGATATGACTTTTAAAGTGTTTGAGTTTGGACAGTTGTGTGACTTTTTAAGTTCATAAAATGTTTTGTATTGTGATTCTTTATTAATGTGTGATCTTAGGTTATGGATTATCAGTTATGTGCAGTAGAGAGGAGTGGGCTGGCTGTGTTTCTGGTGCCCGGCTAGCTTAACCCCTGAAATAACCACTGTATTAATTTAATTACTGCCTGGCCCATTAGTTCTAGCCTCTTATTGGCTAACTCTCACATCTTGATTCAACCCATTTCTAATAATCTGTATGTCACCATGAGGTCATGGCTTACCAGGAAAGATTCAGCATGTCTGACTCTGGCGACTCCATGGCGGCTCTCCCTGCCTGCCTTCTTTCTCCCAGCATTTAGTTCCCTTTTCCCCACCTATCTAAATTCTGCCCTATCAAAAGACCAAGGCAGTTTCTTTATTTAACCATTGAAAGCAACACAAATACAGAAGGACCTCCTACACCAGTTATGAGTTTGTGTACCAAGTTGGCAAGTGGTCAGTTTTGCTGGCGAGTTCTATGTCAATTTGACACAATTGAGAGTCACTGGAGAGAAGGGAACCTCAACTGAGAAGATGGCTCCATGAGATCGGGTTGTAGGCAAGTCTATAAATAATTTTTGCAATTAATGATTGATGTGGGAGGACCCGTCCCATTGTGAATGGGCTACCTACCCCTGGACTATTGGTTCTGGAATCTGTAAGAAAGCATGTTGAGCAAGTCAGGTAGAACAGGCCAGTAAGCAGCACACCTCCATGGCCTCTGTCCTGTCTAAGTTCCTGTCCTGACTTCCTCCAATGATGAATAGTGATACGGGAGCATAAGCCAAATAAACCCTTTCCTTCCCAAGTTGCTTTTGATCATAGATGTTTCAGCACAGAAACAGTAACACTAACTAGGATAGGTCTTTTATCCGGTAGGGGTTAAGTTTTGTTCAGGGTGACAAGCATGGGTCTATTTGCGTTTTTCTACATGCAGCCTTTCCATTTGATCAGTATCATGTGTTGAAGATGCTGTCTATTTTCCAGTGTGTGTTTCTGGATTCTCTATCAAAAATTAGGTTTGATAGGTATATAGACTTATGTCTGGGTCGTCAGTCCTATTCTATTGACCAACATGTCTGTTTTTGTGCCAATACCATGCTGTTTTTTATTACTTATAGCTTTATAGTACAAATTGAGAACTGGGATAGTGATAAAATATCCAGCAGATCTTTTGTTTTTCAGGACTGTTTTTGCTTTCTTGGGTTTTTGTGTTTCTGTGAAACTGAAAATTGTCCTTTCAAGTTCTGTGAAGAATTTTGTTGGAATTTTGATGAGGATTGCATTGAATCTGTGTATTGCTTTTGGTAGGAGGGTCATTTTTACTAAATTAATCCTACTGATCCACGAGCATGGGAAATCTTTCCATCTCCTGATATCTTCTTCTATTTATGTGTTCAATATCTTATAGTTATTATCATATAAATCTTTCACTTGCTTGGCTAGAGTTACTCCAAGATATTTTTGAGGCTGTTGTAAAACATGTTGTTTCCACCAAATTCTTTCTCAGTCTGTTTGCCATTTGTATGTAGGAGCACTACTGATTTTTAAATCAATTTTGTATCCTTCTATTTTACTGCACAGATGACTAAGAGGCACTTAAAGAAATGTTCAGTAACCCTGGTCATTAGTGAAATGCAAATCAAAACTACTTTGAGGAGCTGGAGAAATGGCATAGTGGTTAAGAGCACCAGATGCTTTTCCAGGGGACCCAGGTTCAATTCCCAGAATCCACATTGTAGCTCACAACTGTCTGCAACTCCAGTTCCAGAGGTCTGGCACCCTGGCAGAGACATATGCACAGGAAAAAAAATCAGTGCACATAAAAATAAATTAATCTTTAAACAAACTACATTGAGATTTCATCTTATACCAGTCAGAATAGTCATGATCAATAAAGCAAAGGATGGTTTATGCTGTTAGGAATGAGGGTAGGGGAACCCATCCATCGTTTATGGGAGTACAGACTTACACAGCCACAGTGGAAATCAGTGTGGTGCATCTTCAGGAAGTTGGGAGTTGATCTACCTTAGGATCAACTATCCTACTCTTGGGCTTACACCCAAAGGATACTTCATCCTACCATAGAGACACTTGCTCAATCATATTCATTGCTGCTTCATTCATAATAACAAGCAATTGAGAACAGTCTAGCTGCCTATCAACAGACGGATGGATAAAGAAAATGTGGTACATATTCGCAATGGACTACTACTCAGCTATTTAAAAAAATGAAATAATGGAATGTCCAGGTAAATGGATGAACTTAGAAAAAAATCATCCTTTGAAAGTAACCCAGGTGCAGGAAGAAATATAAGGCATGCATTTACTTATTACCTGTTGATTCTTCGATAACCAAGCAACAATCCATATTACCACAGAGGTTAAAAATAGAGTAAGGGACTAGGTGGGAGGGATGGATCACCCTAGGAAGAGAAAATAGCACAGATAGTTATGGATAGATGGGGGTAACTGGAATGGACAGACTGAATAGTGATGGGGAGAAAAGAGAAGGGCAAGGAAGGGAATATGGAGGACAGCTAAAACCAAGGACCATTTGAGGGGTAATATGGAAATCTAATATAGTAAAACCTCCTAAAATATATACATGTATAAAGGTGATCTAAATGAAACTGAAAGATACTGGAGAAGATGGAACTCCAGCTTGACATCTCTCATCACCCAGTGAAGCTTCCAGTGCTGGGAAGAGATTACATCTAATCAAGTTGTTGGTCAAATGGACCCCATGGAAACCCCCAAACAGCCCAAGCTACTGGTTGCTTTACATAAACCGGTAAGAAGGTCCTGCTGCTGAAGACAACACCTATACTAGTGTGGAGCTAGCCACACTAGTTAGCCATAGAGGCCTGGCAGTGGTGGCACACACCTTTAATCCAGCACTTGGGAGTCAGAAGATGGATCTCTGTGAGTTCAAGGCCACCCTGGCCTACACTAGATTGATAGGTCTCAAGAGAAACAGAGCCAGGAAGAGGTGGCTCACACCTTTAATCTCAGTACTTTGGAGTCACACATCTTTAATCTCAGCACCAGGGAGGTGGAGACAGGAAGGAATAAGGGTGGGCAGAGAGAGGAATATAAGGCAGGAGGAGACAGAAACTCATGGCGTTCAGTCTGAGGATTCGTAAAGGTAAGAACTAGTGGCTCTGATTCTCTGATCTTTCAGCTTTCACCTCCTAATATCTGACTCTGAGTTATTATTACTAAGACAAATTAGAAATCGTGCTCCATTTGCTGATAGGAATGTAAGATGGTTTTGTGTGTTAGGACAGAGGAGCAGTAAGCAACAAGTGTTCCCTGTGTTATAGCAGCCTCAGTTTGCCTCAGATAGCTCTAGGAGTAGCAGAACAAGTATTTATTAGCTGTGTATGTGTTTTCTTTCGCAAGCTATCTACTTAGTTTACTAGTCCATTTATTAGTTGAATGGGCTTTTTGGTACTTCATTTTTGAAGTTATTCATATGTTCTACATATTAATCCCTGTCTCATGTATAAACGACAATTTTTCATCTGTAGTCTGTGACTTCACTCTGCTGATTGCTCCCTTCTCTGTGCACAAGCTTTTTAAATTAATATAAGCACATTGTCGGTTCTTTAGATTATCTTCTGTTCTATTGGTTTTTTTTTTTATTCAGAAAGCCTTTGTTTAAGCCTTGTCGTTTCTAGGTTTTGGGCCTTACATTAAGGCCTTCAATATGCTCATGTTTTCATCTAACCAAAAACGTACAGTACACAGTTCTAATGCTTGATTGAATATTGTTGTTATCATCTAGGTAATTTTTGGACCTGTCTCTATTGATTTGAATTTTTATCATTATTTATCATATTTTTCTGTCTCTGCAAACTGAGTTGTGTTGAAAGGAATGTTCTATGAATTTTAATCTGTCATACCCTAGATACTTTTATAGTTTCATTGTCATTATTGGGATTTATTTTGAGACCCAGTTGTTTACTTAGAAACAAGGTTGATCCTTTGGAGGATTTTCCATCATGTTTTGTCATTTGTCTATTTTGTAGTAGATAGCTCATCTTGTTTTTAATGATTTGGCCGTATATAGTCATTTACCAATATGTGAGTATATGCATATATACATTTGTACACACACATGTGTGTGTTAGAAATGTCTTCTGCTAATGTGTGGAATGCTTTTTTTTTATTCTCCCAAATCTATCATCCTAAAAATAACCCAACATAATAAATACTTCTTTCCCAGAACATGGCTTTCTGCATTAGGAAAATTAATGGTTGTCAAGAAGATGAAGATCTACTGGTGGTGCTTTTGTTTCCAGTGCCCAGGGTAGGGAAGTTCCCAGCCACCCTACCTGAAATCTCAGTAATAGCATGATGCCATCTATCCTGCTAGCAGCTGAGATTGATGAATTCTACATATGGAAAAGTAGAAATGGGTTTTCTCTATGGTATATGTGTGCCTAGGGTGGGCCATATAAATACCATAAAAGAAAAAAATCCCTGGAGATCACTCACCATAAACATCATAAATTTACCCATTTTCCTTATTATTAAAACATACTTTTGAAGAAGAATGCTTTATTCAGAGATGGAAGTTCCCATAGGAGTAATTTCCTAGAAATACGAATCATCTAACACTTTGACTTTTCATTTAAAAAATGAATCTTTTTTGTTTAAATGCATCCAGTGGGAGACTATTATATTGGTTATTTGTATTCCAAAGGGGAGAGGATTAATTGTTTTCAATTCAATCCCAAATTAGTTAACTTCCATTTCTTTGTCTGTGTCAGTTCCAAGTAGTCAATGAGCCTAGATTAAAGTCACTGGAGATTTAACCCCTTACCTAACCTACACCCTAGACAATAAGAATTCATTCACCCACTCCAAATTATTTTCTGGCTCTGAGTCAAACGCATGCTATACCACGTAGTTGCTCAGCCGAAGAAATTCATCATGTGAGTAAATAAGCCGCTTTAAAGACTGTTCTAAAGATCAGTAGAGCATTTCAACTGATTCCCCTGGGCTACCTGTTACAGTCTGATGCCTGAGGGAAGGAGGTATCAAAGTGAAAATACTAAATGAAACTTGAAAATACTACATATTGGTAAACAATGATGTCTGTGAAGTAACTCTAAGGCAGTGGCTCACAACCTGTGGGTTACAATCCCTTTGTGGGGGGAAGAATGACACTTTCACAGGGGTCACCTATGATCATCAGAAAACACAGATGTTATTATAATCCATGGCCGGAACAAAATTATAGTTATGAAGTAGCAATGAGAATAATTTTATGGTTGGGGGGGGTCACCACTACATGAAGAACCATATTAATGGCTCACACGATTAGAAAGACTGAGAACCACTGGTCTAAGGCATGACTTTCCTTTACAGATAAATTAATATTTCTGACCAAGTATGATTGTGTTTAATCTGTGTCAAAGAGGGAAGAAGTTAGAAAAAAAGGAAAAAATCTATAAAAAAAATAATAAGATCTTCAAGAAAGGACTGTATAAAGCCAAAGAATACTTCACTGGTAATCACGGTCATCATTGTCATCACTAAACTGCCATTTACTATGTCAACTCTGTCTGGGTGACTATGTAGTCTGTAACTTGGTACTCACAATGGTGTAGCTGAAGAAGGTATGGCTCCTGACTTGCCAAAAAAGGATAGGTTTCAAAATGTCCAGTTCACTATGGGTATGGTTTTTCTACTTCACTGAGACTCTTAGAGGCATGCGTAGATGGTACAGACTAGTCCAGAAAAGTAGAAATAAAGTATCCATATGAAACCATAAATTGATCCCAGGGGTCCACGAGGATATGCCCGAGGTTTTGACAAACAGGTGACTGCTATCTAGAAACTAAACAGGCAGTACGTATTAGATAATTTAGACTATGATGCCTGCAGTAAAGAAAGAATACTGGAGATTAAATTGGGCATGGAGGCACTTCCATTCATTAAATAACCAATGTTAAATTGTAGTTGAACATAGTTGAACACACATTCTCCCCTAGGAAGATGAGGACAATTTAGATTTGCCACCCCAAGTATGTCACTTTAACATAAAATCATTTTGAGTCAAAGCCAACTGAGAAACAACAGATTCAGAAAACAAAATCCTTCACTATTCCTGTATATGCCTAAAAATCAGGACATAAGTGTCCTATGTAATAGGGGTCTTCACCCCAGCAAGAAGGGAGGAACTCTAGAACCATAATGGAAGTCCCAGCAAGAACCTACACAGACCTTACAATGAGCTGTATCTTCCATAAGCCCCTTTGTGTACTTCCTGGTCACTTTCTGCAAATTTATCATCCCTAGAAGCCAAAAGCCCATCATTGATCCAGTCCTTTCAGAAGTTATCACCTTTGTTCAAAAATGGGTTGTATGCCTCAGGATCTAAGCTCTCCTCTGAGTTTACATCTTTGACTTCATAGCTCCAGATGTACATAAAAATGCCATTGTCAGTTGGGCGGTGATGAAGTATGCCTTTAATCCCAGCACCCAGGAGGCAGAGGCAGATGGATCTCTGTAAGTTCAAAACCAGTCTGGTCTACAGAGAGAGTTTCAAGACAAGCTCCAAAGCTACAGAGAAACCCTGTCTTGAAAAACCAAAAACCAAGCAAAACAACAACAATAAAAACAACAAAAAAAGCCATTGTCTGTAGAAATCGTCCCCCTTTCTGTTGACTAAGATTTCTGTTCTGACCCCTAAGAAGCATGCAGAGTTCTACTACATTAATTATAAACTGGTTGGCCTATTAGCTCAGGCTTCTTATTAACTCTTATACCTTACATTAGCCCATAATTCTTGTCTGTGTTAGCCACATGGCTTGGTACCTTTTTCGGCGAGGTAGTCACATCTTGCTATCTTGCTTCTTCTATGGCTAGGTCACTACTGCAGAATGAAACTTCCCTCTTCCCAGAATTCTCGTTGCCCCACCTCTACTTCCTGCCTGATCGCCCCACCTATACTTCCTGCCTGGCTACTGGCCAATCAGTGTTTATTTAAAATACAAGTGACAGGGTAGAGACTACTGTCCCACAGCACTTTTCCATGTTGATATCTTTTCAGTTTAATTCACAGCCTCTAGGCACTGAATTTTTTATTATTTATTTATTTTAGATTGAAAATACTCCTTAGTGGCATTTTCATTGAGCATATGAAGGCTTTTTATTCTTGTCATTATTCATTGGAGTATAATAGCAGAGCAACAGTTTATACAGATTAGATTTGTACTGTATGGGATGTCATAGACATTCTAGAAATGAACTTGAAGCGAGTGGAAGGGAAGTGTTTAGTGGGTTTGTAGAGATAATACCTTTCTACATAACTCACCTGAGTGGGTACTGATTTGGGCTCCGAGAGGGGTCCATGCAATCACTCCAAAGCAGGCATCAAATTTAAAACAATGAAGAACAGGTTGTTTTTTTTATTATTATTTTATCTTTTCTCTCCAGCACAATATATATCCTAGACTTTTCTCACACAATAGGGGATATACACAGTGAAGAAAACATATATATGACTGGCTGGTATAGCACAGGTGTTTGTAAGGACATTCACTGCCTCTGTGAATTAAACGAGTCTTGGGGAAAATCTTAGGGACTTTACTTTCTTATTAGCATAATGAAAGGCTAATGCTAAAGAAGCATTATAAATATGGCTCAACTCACCACTAGAGGCTTTATCGAAGAAGATTGAGAAGCCATGAATCAATTGCTAACAAGTATGCTACACCAGGGTGCAGTGATCCCAATACATGTGCATTACACACATTACCTGTGGAATCAAAGACAAATGGAATTTCTTCCACTTCTGGCATTCAATAAATTGTGGGGAGCCTGTTAAGGCATTATTGATAAAGGCTAGAAAAATTAGCATTTTCTAAATTTCACCAGAGGAAAAAGTGACCAAAATGCCTGAAGCAAAAAGCAAATCTCTTTTGAGCTGTGCTTAGGAAAAGCAGTAGCAAGTCAAGGTCACCCAAGGGTGCCGCCACAGAGTGCCCACAGGTTGAAAGCCTGGCCCCAA
This sequence comes from Dicrostonyx torquatus, assembly GCA_028555095.1. Classification (NCBI taxonomy): domain Eukaryota; kingdom Metazoa; phylum Chordata; class Mammalia; order Rodentia; family Cricetidae; genus Dicrostonyx; species Dicrostonyx torquatus. The sequence continues at coordinate 4,676,907 of JAQHUG010000053.1, read as the reverse complement.
ACTGGTGGTGGTACTACTGAGCGGTGGTGATTGGAGTGTGGAAACCATACCAAGGGCTAAGCCCGTAACAAATTCATTGCTAAATGAGCTGTCAGGAGATGGGCCTATTTGGAGGAAGTGGGTCACTGGGGATGAAATCTAAAGAGTATTTCTTGCCTCTCCTCCCTGGCTTCCTGTCTGGCATGAGGTAGCCAGCCTGCTCTTTCACATGCTCCCACCCTCATGACAGTCTGCTCATCTTAGGCCAACAGAATAGAGCCATAGATGAAAACCTCCAAAGCCAAGAGCCAAAAATAAGCCTTTCCTCTTCTCAGATACTTGGTGACAATGACTTAAATATAGCTAATGCAGGTGTGAATATTCTGTTTCATCTTTTGTTTTCCAAAAGTTATGTTTTGGTGCCACAGAGATATTTGCCCAATTTGAATACGTATGTGTGTGTGTGTGTGTGCATGTATGTATATACACATATATATGTATATTCATACATACACACACACAGACACACTCTATTCCTCATTCTAACATCCATGCTACAGGTCCTCCTGAAAGGAAAGTTGACATGTCTATGAGGCATCTAGTTAATGTTATCAACAACTTGTTTTCAACAAGCTAATAATGGCCATTAAGTTCACCCAGTTTGAAATAATTCACTTAAATATGATCCTAACAGGTTATATTTGGAGAAGTTGTTCAAAGAGTTCTTTGCCACCCCTTTATCCCAGATGCAGATCTAATTTGTGTGGAAGCAGGAATTAACATAAGCGGCTCAGTGCGGGCTCGCTTTCATATACATAATTCCTTAGAGGAAAGTATTAAATCAGTTTTAACTTGTTTGGGCCTGCATCCAAATAACGTACAAACCTGCTTGAGAAAAATCAGTTTGGAAATTTGCAAAAGAGGTCATGTGAAATACATTACTCAATTAAGGAAAGGAATTCATACTTTATTATCGAATACTATACCGTCTGCCTCTTGAATGTAACTAATTATGTTTGACTTGGTATGTGATTTCAACAAAGTTGAAAAGTGAAAATCCTCTGATATGTTCTCCAACAGCACGCGACCTGATAGCTGTGGGAAAGAGAGCATTTAGCAAGCTGATGAAGGCGAGATTTGATTCCCCACAGTCCTGATCGCCATGCTTGCATCCAGAAGCGGAGCCCTTTGCCCAAGACTGCACAGCCACACAGGGAACCACATGGCTTTGTCTATCTGCTGTTGTCCAGCTGGCGTAGAAATGAGATGACTGCAAACTTCCCCCGTCACAACGACGTGAAAGCCAGTTTGAAGAGGTCTGCTCTCTAAATGTCAACCCCAACAATTGCATCGAGGGCTCCTCGTTTATCCTGCACAGTTAGGATGAAAGAGACCAACCTGGGTAGAGCTGAGCTTGTCCTTGGTCCTGGGTATGGGGAAACGAGACCCACCCATGTCTATGGCCCTTAGTTGCATTTGGCACTTGCATGTAAGTAGCAGCATAAGACCCTTGCTGGGTAGCAAGTTTGAGAAACCAAAGAACTTCATGTCAGAAAATGCCATGTTAACCTACCCATAAGGAAGATGATTTAACAAAGGGTTGGTTAAAAACGAGACACATCTACCTGAAATGTGACCACCCTTTCCCAGTTCCAACCAGCTGTTCTCACCTTGTGTTGACACAGCTTTGAGTGCTTGGTATTAAGTAGTTGCTGGCTGAACCACGGCAAGAGTCTTGTCTCATATCTTTGGTGGGTGCTTAATCTTTCAAGGCTCACTCGTCATTTCTCCATTGAACTTTGGTAAAAACCATATATTCGCATGTAAGTAATGTGTCTTTCCTTCTAAACAGAACATCATTCAACAACATTTGATAACAACAGCATATCATTGTTGCAAGGAAAGGATATTGTACAGGGTTCCTTCATTTTCTCAAGCAGGGTAGACAGTGGTGCTTAAGTAAGAGGAAGGCGTACAAGTAGACCCAGTATGCTATCATGAATGCACAAAGGCAGCTTCCAGGCGCCCAGCTCTACTGCCTGGCATAACTGTTGTAAATGGGTGGAGAGGTGCTTGTTGTGTTCCCCAGCCGCCAGCCACTGGCCCGCTCAGCCGCTGGTTGCTTGCTTATGCCCGAAATAACCACATGAGAACTGTATTAATTCAAAATACTGCCTTGCCCATTATCTCTAGCCTTTTCTTGGCTACCTCTCACATCTAAACTAACCCATTATAAATGTCTGTATGTTACCACAAGATGGTGATCTTACCGGTCTGTTCTAAGATACATCTGTCTGCTGCGGGAGCTTCATGGTGACTGGCCCTGACCCAGTCTTCTTCCCAGCATCCTCTTCTCTTTTCCCCGCCTATCTAAGTCCTGCCTTATCAAATGGCTCAGGCAGCTTCTTTATTTAACCAATCAAAGCACAGAAATAAAGATGGACCCTCCTACATGGCAACAAGGGCTTCTAACTGGTATATACTAGCAGTATGGGATGATGGTGTTTGTGAAGGGCTTGGCATGCTCACACTTTAGAAGAATGGTTGGTTGGTTTTAACAAGAAAGAACAGGTTTATCTGAGAAACAGAAGATGCAAGGGCATGAGGCTCTCCTCTCCGAGGAGTGGAGTTTCACAGAGGTCTAAGTCAAGAGTCCACCCTGGAAAGAGCATGGTTGGTATTGGCTAGCTTACTCTCACTCTGAGGTCACTTTTTCCAGCAGGAAGATATGGTTGTCCTGGGACTGGTAAAGGCAGTAGAATTCAAAGAAACCTGTTGACATGTGTTAGTGATAGGAACAACTGCCAAGTTGAAATGCGCAGAAGGAACATCTGAGATGAATCACTGCCAAAAGCCGAGCACTTTAGGTAGAGCTGGCCAAGTCGGCCTATGGGAAAATCACGTAAGAGCAGAAAGAGAAATACGTGGGCTGAGCTCAGGGAGTTCGATAACTCTCCCGATTCAGAAGTTATTTGTTCCCTCCAAGAAGGCAGTCAGAACTCAATCACACCTAGAAGAGCCATCAAACCTTACTCTCAAATTGTACATTTACTAAGACATTTTACAGGATACCCCTGCTAAGCTGACCTGCCTGTTTACACTGTGTGTTCACTTAAGAATAGACTTATCAACGTTTCTCGCTTGCCAGGCTTGACAAAGTCCAGCATCTCCCTTAAGTACACATGATTTGGGTATTATTCAAAAGCTGGGACTTGTCCTGATAACTTCTGACATATTTCTGTGGGATTTTCTTTCCCAGAAACTTGTGAGTAGATGATGGCCCCACGTCAGTCAGGAAGAATGACATTGTGCACCTGTACTCGCTCAGAAAGTATGCTGTCGGGACTGGGGTTGTGACTCAGTCACGGAGCATTTGGCTTACTACCTGTGTTGCCTTGGGTTTAAATCCCCGCACCACCAACCAAACAGAGCAACTCCCATAAAATTGGGGTCTCTGCCTTTCCTTCAGTTGCTTCTATTAATCGGTGCTACATTAAGAAGAATCATGTCTTATCTTTAACCTTTCTGTTGTAGAAATTGCATCAAGCCCATCTGTTAACAGCTGTGTGCCTCTTCTGCCAGACAGCGGCAATTAAGATATCAGCCACTATTTTCCTTGATTGCAGAGGTTAGGCCTGGTACACAGAGGCAGTTAAGGTTAGAGGAGGGTCTGGCTTTCTGTAAGGATCGGAATTTAAACAGCTTAGAGGTGACTGGACCGGGAAACTAGCTTTGAGTAACATTTTTCAGGTCACTGAAAGGAAGCTTGGGGCAGACTCTTATAAAGGATGGTCACTGAGATCCACTGTCTCCAGAATGGTGGATATAGCCATACTTCTCTTTGCTTAAGAAGTCTTGAATTTAGATAGTAGACCCATTTCAGAGTGTAGTTATGTGGTTTTTAGCATTTTGAAATGTTCTTACAGACACGTCTTTATTTTTTAGGGAGCCAATACAATCCTACTTCTCATTTCTTGTCCCATGTGGCTTCTCCATCCTTCAGGCATCTCTACCAACCATTACACCTCCCTGACTCGAGCTGCCATGCTCCAAATAACAAAATCAGAGTACGTTGTTACTAATAAGATTACAACTGTCATTAATTAGGTGCTTACTGTGCCTGGCACAGTGCCCGTCACCATGCCCGTCCTCTCCGATTCTCACGAGGCATGATGAGTTTTTGCTTCCACCATATAGGTGAGGAGAGACACATCTCAGTTCACGTCCGACCACTCGCCTTTCTGACTCTAGCTGTGATGTTCTGCCCGGAGTAACTGTGGTACATTCTACCCTGCTGCCAGTCCCTACCTTGGGTCTTACACTAACAATTTCAACCTGTCTTTGTCTTTGCTGTGACAAAGCGGCATAGCTTTAGGGATAATCAATACAAGTTAAATTGCAAAATTCCAGAGTCAGAAATGAAAGAGTCTGAGTGGGGTAACGGGGCTAATATTATTAGGGTCGGGTGAGAAGCCTCCTCCTTCAGAGTTTCACAGAAGCCGGGCAGTGGTGGCGCACGCCTTTAATCCCAGCACTCGGGAGGCAGAGGCAGGCGGATCTCTGTGAGTTCGAGACCAGCCTGGTCTACAAGAGCTAGTTCCAGCGCAGGCTCCAAAGCCACAGAGAAACCCTGTCTCGAAAAAAAAAAAAAAAAAAAACAAACAAACAAAAAAAAACCCCAGAGTTTCACAGAACTATGTCCTCCTTGAATGGGGCGGGGGAGGCAGGGAGAGTGGAGTGTTGTTCTGTGTTTCTTCTTATAAGGATACTAACTTCATCATAAGAGTTACATGCTATTTTTCATACAGGTGAAACATATTTCATATTCGCCATTGTCGTCAAGTCCACCACTGAGTACTTGCTGCTGCTCATCTGAACTTTTCATAGTTTTCTCAGAAGTCTAGCTTAGTAAACATCTCATGGAATCCGCATTTGGATTTATCAGTCTCCTCTTTTCATTTGCCTTTCATTGTTTTGCTTTCTACCTTTATTTCTTTGGGTTCATATTTTCTTTTGTTTCTTTAAATTCCTACTGCCTATATTCTTTCTGCTTTTTTTGTTGAATGACTTACTTGTTTCCTTTGAACCTTTATTTACAAATAAAATGTAGTTAAGTGGACTTTAATGTAGGTAGAAGTTTAATTTGAGCACAGCATACTTATAAATATACATTGTCATTTTATATTGCATATTTTATAATTATTGTTGTGTTGTCATTTTTGAATTCAGGTAAAATAGTTCTATATATTATATGGGTTTATAATATTTATTTCTTTGTCAAAATATTTTATCACATTTATTTATTGTGTTGTGAGGAGCAGGCATGTGCCCCAAAATGCATGTTGGGGGTCATGTGACTACTTCTCTGACCTTGCTTTTCCCTGGAAATTGAACTCAGGTCGTCAGCCTTGGCAGCAACCTCCTATGCCCACTGAGAGCCACCACACTGTCCCTTCATTCTTTATTACAAAGTCAGCAGAAGCTGTGAGGTGTGGCATGTAGGTCAGTCAACAGGACAAGAAAAAGCAACCAGAGCTCTCTGCAGGGTTGAGGAATGGTGGATATTTGGAAGCAGATCGAGCTGGAAGGAGCGAAGCTAGTGGCCTGCAGATGAGGGTTTTATGACTGAGATTATTGAGTAGCTTCAGTCATCAACAATGGCAAGGCTTCATCAGTGAATGCTAAGGTGGAGTGAAGCCTCCCCTCTATCTCCAAGTGAGGATGCCATAACATTGGGAGGCCGGACGTCATCAACACTCTCCACAAGACACTGAAATCACCTAAGCATATGACTGGAGAGAATGATAATGACCTGGATCTTCAAGGCATGATCATGTGGGCTACTGACCCCTGCAAGAAAAGTAGGGGGCTGAGCTGGAAAGCAAGACTAGAGATGATCAGTGATAAGGACAGGACTGGACTAGACAGACAACAACGACACAATGCAGGCTTCACAGTCAAAGGAGCAGGAGAGAAAATTGCCATCGCTTTAGGAGACTTTGGGAGGCAATGCTCTAAGGAGACATAATGGGTTTAGTGGAAACCTGGAAGTGAAAGTATGCTAAAGGTCAAGGGTGGGAGTGGGAGTGGGAACTAGTGTCCTCAGGCTCCCTCTGGTCCATGGGAGTGGGAACTCATGTCCTCAGGCTCCCTCTGGTTCATGGGAGCGGGAACTCATGTCCTGAGGCTTCCTCTGGTCAATGAGAGTGGGAACTAGTGTCCTCAAGCTCTCTCTGGTCAAAGATCTTTTGAACTCACTGTCTGCCTCCACTGGAATAGCTAGAATATTTGTTCTCAGCCATCTCTGCCACTTTACTTCAGCTCAAGGGTTACTATACTAGGGAATTCTCCCTTGGTCCCCAAGCTCCAGCCTCCCTAACTCTTCCCCCTTTGTTCCTAAGGCCCAGCCTCCCTGACTCTTTCCCTTGGTCCCCAAGGCCCAGCCTCCCTGACTCTCTCCCTTGGTCCCCAAGGCCCAGCCTCCCTGGCTCTTATCCTTGTTTCCCAAGTTCCAAACTCCCTGGTTGCTCTGTTCTTAGGAGTTTAGTCTTTGTTTTAAGGCATTGGTCTGCACTGTAATTGAATACTCACGATTTCCATTACTTGATTTGTGACTGCTTCTAAGTTTTCTGAGAGCGGCCATGCTTTCCACTTCAGATTATTGTCAGTATTCTGTGAGGCACAGAGCTCACAGTATGCTCTTAAATAAATGAGTGGATGAATTATTTAAAAGACTGTGATGCTGAGGACAATTTTCAGTGAAGACAAGGTGTTAGTGCGGCTTTATTATTGTTTATTAAAGGAGAAGGTTGGACTTGAGACTAGCTTGTTTATAATTGCCCCGTCTGTGTCAGGTAGCATTCTAGAAGCATGCACGCCTCTCCCTATTGCTAACAGTTGTTTGTTATACTTGCATGAAAATTCCTAACCTGATATTTGGAGTATGAAGTGGAAGTCAATAACAACTTAAAAGGCAGCCTGTGTGCTTTTCTCTTTGAACATTCATATGGAAAACCCACAGAGTTTTATTTCACTAAACTATTTTAGAAAGTGTTGAATTAACTCTCTTGGTATGATTGACAGTAGACGGTAACATGCAGAGAGCAAGAGTTCAAGATCAAATGCTGCTGTGGTTCAGTTAACTGCAACGGAACCGAAGAGCATCTTCCACATCCTCTGAGGCACCAAGTCTCACACAGCCTGAGCAACATTCTCTGAGCTAGCCCTGATGTGAGAGGATGTTTGCCACCATAAGGGTCATGATGAGATGTATTAGAAACGTGAAACACAGGGACAGGTCTGAAGGTCTAATGACTGATTTGCTGACTCGGCTCTCAACTGTCAACTCTGCTGTCTTCTCACATGTACACCCCTACTCCCACTCACAGAACGTTCTGGAATGTTTTCATTTGCTTGTCATACTGCTTAACTAAATGGGAGTCGTGCCCATCCCTGTCAAGGTCCAATCAACGTGGTCAGGCTGATATTTATGGCACATAATGATACATTAGCAGCGAGTCATTTTAACATATTAATTGTTTATTCCTCTGCCAGTGAGGTCCTGAAGAAACTAATGACATTCGCTGGGTTGGTTTTACATTTCTTTGAGCTGGGCTCATTAGTATGCTGGAGTGTTGAAATGTCACTCCTGACATTTTCCTTTGCAATTAAAGTCAGTTTATCTTACACTTGTAATTTCTTTTCAAAAGAAAATAATGAGCAAGTGGGTACCTTTGTTCCTGAACTTTCATTTATATGTTAAAATACTCTCAGTTATTACTGTAGCGATTTGGGAAAAATAAATTGGCATATTGAATTGATACAAATTATATGTCATATATGTCTTTACATAAACTTTTTTTACAGTGCTGGAGACAGCTGGCAGTGTATGCTAGAAAAGTGCTTTGTTATTGAGTTCCATCTTTACACAAATCTTTTCAAAAATATTCATTAATTTATTTTGTGTATGTGTGCCTTCTTGAATCTAAGTGTACCACATGTATGCAGGTTTCCATGGAGGATAGACTAGGGCATTGACTTCCCTGGAACTGAAGTTACAGACAGTTGTGAGCTGCTTTGGGAATTGAACCCGAGTCTTCTGAAAGAGAACTAAGCACTCTTAACCACTGAGCCATCTCTACAACCTTCCTCTTTTCATAAATTCTCGATGTTATCATTCTTTTTGTAATATCTGCCTTCCCTGAGCAATTTTAAATGAAAATCTTTAGCTCATTATGGAGATACATACCTGTAACCACAGTTTATGTGTGGGGTGTGGTGTGTGTGTGTGTGTGTCTGTGTGTGTGTCTGTGTGTGTGTCTGTGTGTGTGTGTCTGTGTGTGTGTCTCTGTGTGTGTGTCTGTATGTGTGTGTGTGTGCGTGTTTGGGGGCTTGGAGGGTTAAGTCAGGAGAATTCTCATAAGTTCAATGACAGTCTAGTTTATCTAATGAGTTCCAGGCCGTACAGAGAGACATAATGATACCCTTTCTCAAACAAATAACCAAACAATACCAAAACAACAAGAAAAAGGAGAGCTAAAATAATTGACATTCAGTTTACAAGAAAACTAAAATCTTTTCAAACAAACTATGATGGGAGAATATCACTAATTTCATTAATGTTCTAGCTGGTGATTTAGTTAATAACCCCATGGCACTAATGATTTAAGGAAAGAAGGACTTACCTTGGTTCAACCCTTCAGACTTTTCAGTCCATTTTTCTGGGCTCTATTGATTCTGCACTCACGAAAAAGCAGAGCTTTACAGGAATGGGAATATATGGCAGAGACTGCCGGCTGGACTCCATGGACAGGAAGCAGCGAGAGAGTGCCATGGAGTTGGAACCAGGAATCACGCTGTAAGCCTCACCTCTGAATCTATTCTTTCCAGCTAGGCCCCAACTTCTAAAGTTTCCACCACCAGTTGGGGACCAAAAGTTTAACACCTGAACCTGATGGAGACATTTCGCATTCAGGCTACAATACGCACACACACACACACACGCACACACGCGCACACACGCACACATGCACACATATGCACATGCGTATGCACACACATGCACACATGAATGCAGACATAAAGAAACTTGAATGTACATGTACTTACACATGCATACACACACATATTCACACTGACACACACATTATACACCCTTTATATATGCAATACACTCAAAGATAAAACAAAAGTTATACAAGCCACAAGCCTGGAGATGGAAGATGTGCTGTAGAGAAACATTAAATGCAAATTTATAAGACCAAAGTACAACTGGAAATGTATACCCCAGAGCAAATATCTAGAGAAAATTATCACCTCAACCATGATTGACTGTTAACATATTTAACATAGAAATGGTTTATGTAATTAATACAGAGATTAAGTTGCAGATATAAATACAAGAGAAGGAACAACAAACTTGAATAGACAATCAGTAAAAAGTAATTATAAATTGCTAATATACATATGAAAGATAATCTGTGCCTTCATGAATAGTCAAGTGAATACAGAGTGAAGTGTGTTGAAGTCATTTCTCCAGCACAGATAAAGAAACAAAAGGTTTTTCAGGAACTTAGGAAGCTTCGGCCCTCCCATCAGCTTCAGGCTCGAAGACTCCTGCTTGCTCCCTGCTCATAACATAATATAACATGCCCGTAAGCATGATAAGAGAAACAAGAGAGACACATCAGTGCTCAAAGATGTTGTAAACTCAAGGAACTCTACAAAGAACTTTTAAGTCATTATAGAATTTCATAAGAGCTATGCTAATTCAACTTCAAAGACAGTTTTCTAATAAAATTGTAAGGTGTAATCTTAATACAGAAAGAAATATAAGCTTGGAAGGATTACCATTAGATACATTTAGTTATTAACTAGATCTCTATAGATTCTGTGTATTGAAAAATTATGAAAAAATAAGAAAACAATGGATTATTAAGTAACTGGAGCCTAACAACTAAGTATTTCTATGGAAAATAGTATTGTAACCTTGTTTCACACATAGAGATCCGCTCCAATGAGAACAAATGTCTAAATAAAGAAAGAAAGTTCTAAATATTTTCACAGAAAACTATATTCACAAATATAGATTACTTTTAGAACAATAAATTTAAAGCATAGGTTACTTTTCAAATATATGAATTTTACTACTACAATGAAATGTTTTGTACTAAAATGTCTATAAACACACCAATATAGAGAAGTAGCAATATTAGTTACATGCTCAGAGCTAGTGAATAAATTATTTTTCTAGAGTCTGGTAGTTATTGTTCAAATATAAATTTTGATTACTAGAAATACTGCAAGCTAGAGACCTATGGGTGCTTTCTGCAGTAAACATACATAGAGTTTGGTAAAATTATGAATAGGTGATTTAAAAGCAATGTCCTAGAACCAGGACCTAGACAGTAATAGATGTTAAGAGAGAGATGACATACTTTTCCCTATAAACTACCTTCTGCAACCGAGCATTTGAGGACAAAACCTTGAATGTTGCCACCAGCATAGTTTGGGGACTGAACTCGCTAGGGTAATGGGAGTGAAGAAACTATAGACACTAGACAGAAAAACTGGGATTGGATAGGCTGTGCACTCTGATGGAGATACACCAGCTGCTAGAAGATTTAGAGTATTAAATGTATATAGGTAAACATGGAGGCAGGTTTGTTATATGCAGCTGATGGAGAGGGCAGGCTAGCTAGTATCAGCAGAGGGTCACTGTAGGACAATAGTCTCAGAGTGCAGTTATTTTGGAGGAGGAAGCTGAGGAGGATACTTTCTGTACACATTGTCCACATTTGAACTCTGACCGGGAGAAGGCTTTGCCATTCCAATAGATCTGAGGTATTGGGGCCCTTGATCTATCTGTGTGTGTGCCAGCAATACACATTCACTGGGACTTTGCTCTCCAAGCTTGGGCAGGCAATACCAGAAACTATATTGAAAATATCCTAGATGTAGTTGTACAAAAATGATGCACTCTCTAAGAAGGCAAAGATGAGTCCTCCCATCTCAGGCTGGGGATGAAGGTTAGGAAAGTTTCCTACCTAAATGTCTTGGTTAAGGGTCCTATTACCGCTATGAAACACCACGACCAGCAACAACTTGTGGAGGAAAGGGGCTTATCTCCCTCACAGTCTGATATAACATTTCATCATCAGCAAAAGCTGGGAGGGCAGGAACTCAAGCTGTGCAGGAACCCAGAAGCAGAACCTAATGCAGAGAACATGGAAGGATGCTGCTTACTGGCTTTCTCAGTCTATTTCCTCATAGAAGAACCCAGGACCACCAGGACAAGGATGACACCACCTATAATGGGTTGGGACCTCCTCTATCAATCACTAATTAAGAAAATACCAAAATGTTGGATCTTATAGAAGCATTTTCTCAACTGAGGCTCCCTCCTTTCCTGTGACTCTACCTTGTTTCTAGTTGACATAAAACTAGTCAGGACAATTGACCCCTTGTCAGCTTGACACAAATATCACTGTTAAGCCATAACTTTCCCTTTCAAGTTCACCTCCAAGACAACACATGAATATCAACATTAGAGTATAAATGTTCCAAATTTTAAAAGTTCTACAATTTTTAAAAATTCAAACACTTAAAAATTCAGTATCTTTTAAAATCCAAAGCCTTTATAAAAATTTCAAAATCTCTTTTAAAAAGTTCCAAGTCTCTCAACTGTGGGCTTCCGTAAAATAAAAAAGAAGCTAAATACTTTCTTACTTGAAGAGAGAAGAACCGGGGCACAGGTACAATCTGAACAAAGCAAGCCTAAAATCCCAAAGTAAGTAATTCAATGGTCAATGTCTGGGATCCATCCACCAACTTCTGGGCTTTTCCAAAGGTCACTTTTCTAGTTCTACCCTCCCAAGTTTGGCTGCCAGAATGAGATACAACCTTAGCAACCCTTATTAACACAACCTTTGTGTGCTGACCCTGAAGAAACGTTTCCCAGAAGCCTTCACCTCAATGGTGCCATTCTCTTCTTAATCATGCTTATTCTTCAGACCTACCTGACCACTATCTATTGTCTCAGCAAAGAAAACTTTACTTTTTACTTTAGTGTCTCTGGTATCTTGTTAATTACAGTTGATTCTTCAGTCACCAGCTAACCAGAACCACAGATTCTTAACTGAAAATAGGAAAAAGACCCTGATAGAGTAATTCATAAGCCAGGCCTCTATTGTCTGATTACTCTCAATATTTTTGTCTTCCATGCACCCACAGAAAAGCTCAACAAGAATTGAGTATCTGCTGCTTTTCTAGGCCAAAGTTCTTCCACAATCTTCCCCAAAGCAACACGGCCAGGTTGCTACCCCACTCCTGGTACCAATATGTTTTAGTTAGTGTTACTATTGCTAGATGAAACACTATTACCAAAAACAACTTGTGAGGGAAAGGGTTTATTACTCTCAGTTCCATTTAACAGTTTGTCATCAAAAGTAGTAAGGGCAGGAAATCAAGCAGGGTAAGAACCTGAAGGTAGAAGCTGATGCAGAGGCCATGGAGGTGCACTGCTTACTGGCTTGCTCATCATGGCTTACACAGCTTGCTTTCTTAGAGGTTCCCATGGATTGTGCCACCCTTAATGGGTTGGAACCTCCTTTATTAATTATTAATTTTAAGAAGTCCTTATAATGGTGTAATTTTTCAGTTGAGGACGTTTCCTTTCAGATGACCATCACTTGTGTCATGTTGATGTAAAACTAGCCGGGACAGTGGCTGATGACTGAAATACTGGTTGTCCTCACATGGGACTATCACTAGTGCCATTGACTTTAGTATCTAAAGAGTACCACTTAAAGCTGACCCCATTTTATAGTACCCTTATATGGTACAGAGTAAAGACAAATGAATGTTTCCAACTTAGAAAATGCCTACAAAGAAGCAGTTTCAGAAACAGATATTCTTTCAGTATTAAAATGATCAGTTACAACTCATAAAATAATCATGCTTAATGTATTGCATAAAATAAGGGTGGAAAAATATACAAGCCAGGAGATGCTACAAAAATAAGCAGGAAAATCACAAAATAACCCAGCAAAGATCTTACAAATGAAAATATCTAATTAAATGAAAGCATAGTTAAAAGCTTAAGAATAACTAAAAATTAGTGAGCCATATAAACCTAAAAAATTATTCAGAGAAATGAAGTATTAAAGACAGGGTTAACAACATGGAAAAGGGAGAGATAAAAAAATGGAAATTGATGAAGGAGAAGAAATACTTGAAGGAAAATATTTAGAAATTATGAAATTCATAAATTCCTAGATTTGAGAATCCCTATGAATTCCAGTCACATAAAGCATAAATGAGCACATGTTCAAACACCATTGTACAACTCTAACTTGTCAAAAGCAAATTAAATAACTCAGAAGAAGACAGAAAATCAATTCCCTAAAAACAATCACCTGTTAGATTAGTTGCTGAGTTCTTGAGAGAAGACAAAAGAAATGCAAGAGAATAGAATGAAAACCCAGAGGTCATTCCTGGGCAAGGCCAAATGTCAATGACGATTCAACCATGGCATTTTAATATACAAAAATAGGAGATAACTCTGAAAAGAAAACTATATACAGAAATGATTTCTTCTGTATTAGGAGACATCTGATAGCATAAAGAATATGCTAAGCATGGGGAAATCTGGCTAGCAACAAGTCAAAATATAAAATAATAAAACCACTTAATTGTGCCATTAAAATTGAGCAAAAGTATAAGACAAGAATCATTAATAATGCAGGATGGAATTAATTGCTCACTCGGGTATTTAAAGATCAGACATTATTTAGGTCGAGGGCAAATAGAATAAAGTTAAAGTTAGTCTTTTTAAGGGCTGCATGGTTGTGTTTCCACTGTGGAAGTTAAGGGAAGAGAAAAGGAAGGCAAGAGGGTTTTCATTAAGTAGCAGCTGATTGGGAAAAGGTAGAAAGGGGGGCACAGAGGAAGTGCAGGTTTGAAAGGAGCAGAAAAGGGAGAAAGGGAGGGAAAAGGATGGAAGGAAAGGAGAGAACAAAGACAAATTGAAATGAACATACTCAGAAATTAATGTACACATATTCATAAGTTGACCATTTCTTTTCTGAAATACTTAGGGCTGGAAGAGTTTCAGACATGGGACTCAACATTTGCATAACAAAACACTTTAGGGACAGGACTTAGATCTAAATACAAACTCCCTTATGTTTCATAGGCATGCCCTGATCATAATTTTATATAATATTTTCAAACAGTGTTGTTGTTTATGAAAGAATGGCTCACATTCGCAAGTGTGAAGATTTCCACTTGAGGCATCATGGTGGTGTTTAATAATTGGGGAGCTGAGTAACTCTGATTTCAGGCTTTCACAGTACGGATGCTGTATCGGTACTGCCCAACTCGTGTTTTGTTGATTTACGTGTTTAATAGAAAGCATTATTCTTCTTTTGAATTTCACACTGGGAAAGTGAATAGTAAAAATTTACCTTTTCAAAAACTCAACTAAAGTAAACACAAGAAAAGTACATACATCATATTAAGTTCACAGTTTGGGAGGCACAAAAATGAGGCGTGAATTTACTATCTGAACTTTTCCAGGTTTACAGCTTAGGGGTGTTGAGTATGTCCATACTATTGTGAAATGGACACCCAGAGCTTTGTCTTCTTACAGAGTTGAAAATCTACAGTCAATAAATAATTACTCCTTTTCCCTCCCCTCAGCATCCTTGTAGCCACCATTCTATTTTCTGTGTCCACTTTAAAATACCATTCGCGAGTGGAACCGTGCAGCACTTGTATCTTGGTCACTGGCTTATCTCAGTGTTCACGACGCATGATGAGAAGTGCTTAGCTTTCCAAGGTTGGATGTGACCAGGCTGCATTTGTAGACCCATTCATCCATAGACGGATATTTTCATGGGGTTGAAACTCTTGGCTGCATAGATTGATGCATATCTCAGTGTCACACTGCTCCCATACAGGGGAATGACACTCGGATCATCTGGCAGTTGCTATCTTTAATTTTTTGAGGTATTCATACTGGAATGTTAACAATTGTACCATTTTACAAATCTATGAGGTTTGCACAAGGGTTCCAGTTTTCCTATTTCCTCACTAGCAATTGTCTGTTGACAGCAACTCTTTCGATGTGTATGGTGATTCATCATTGGGGTTTGGATTTGCATTTGTTGGAGGATGTTGGCCATCTATACTTGTTAGTCATTCACATATCATTTTGGAGTAAACATCTACTCAAATCCTTTGTTCATTTTAAGACTAGTCTAATTGTTTTGTTGTTGATTTATAAAATAAAAATTCTTTATATATTTATGATATTAGCTGTTCTGCAGAGATAAACTTTGCCAACCTTCTTCTCTGTTCCATAGAATTTCTTTTCCCTCTATTGACTATGCTCTCTGATAGGCAAGGCTTTAGTCTGCTATATGTATGGGCCCCATTTGACTATTTCTCCTTTTAATGACAAGAAACAAACACTCAATAACATGTTTAGTCTTTATTTTTTAAAGGCTAAATATCCAGGGCTAAAATATTTTTACATTCAAAAGTTAAAAAAATAAAAGTAGAGTAAAAACAGTGAAAGCAGTAGTAGGAGAGAAAGAATTAGTCAAACAGGAAAAAGAAAAAACAGAGCAACTACATGGTTGGTTGTTTGGAGAGAGCAATAAAAGTGTCAAGTCTGTAGTCAGTGTAAAATAAGAGGGTCCGAGAGCTCTAACAAAAATGATCAATTTTGAGAGTGGACAAGACACAAGCATATGGTGGCCTGTGTTGTATATGGCACTAAGCCATGACTGCTAATTACACCAATCCAGTCGTGCAGACCCCTCCTCCTGCTGCCTTTGCCCTTCTGAGCTTGTCTGTGCTGATTAATATGCCCCAGAGGAACAAGACAAAAGTGTGAGGAGGGAGGAATCAAAATCCAAAGCTACCTTTTATCAGATCTTGTTAGAGCTGGGAGCAGAGAGGAGTGAAACCTAATGCTCTTGCAGCTGAGAAGCCGATGCCTCCACACTGTGTCTCATGGACAGGTGGCTTTGCTGAGATCACATTTATACAGCAGCCAGATGCTGTTCCTCTGTTTAAATCAATCACAGACAATATTCTATTTTAAAAAAATCTAAATCGTAACCACACCGTTCCTGCTCCATGTGACCAACTTACAAAAGCCAGGTGAAGAGTTGGCCTCTCCTGCCCAACAACGAGGCCCTTGGGAGTATGACTGTGTTTGATGTAACACTATGAGATTGTCTCCAACTTACAGCGTGACATATGACTGGATAAAGCCGTAACCAGCAACAGGTTTCTACACAACATCTCAGCAAGACCAGGGATTGACTTCCTTCCTCGTATTCACTGTCTGAGTTCAGATCATGTTTCCACATTGTAGCTAATTCTTAAAATATTTTTTATTAATTCTTTGAGAATTTCACATAATAAATCCTGATCATATTTGATTCCCCACTCCTCTCCCTACCTCTTCACTCACCCTCCAATTTCAGGTCTTGATCCTCCTTCCTCTATTTGTTTTAAATGTCTAATTTGTACCATCTATATACTCCTGAAATAGAACCCCACACTAGAGCACAATTAACCTACCAGGCACCACATCCTTAAAAAACATTTCATGTCTCTCTCCCAGCAACTGTCAATGGCCACTAGCTATGTATGGTTCAACTCAAAAGACACAGGAAAAGGCTCTCTGAGTAGGACCTCAGGAGCACAGAAAATGAGATCAACAATGGATAAGCGAGAATTCATGAAGCTAAAAGTCTTCTGTAAAGGAAACGACACCATCATTCAAATGAAGATGCAGCCTACAGAATGGGAAAAAAGTCTTCATCAGCTCCAGATCTGAGAGAGGGTTAGTATCTAGAATGTGGATAATTTTCAATTGCAGAACATATTTCTTCTTACTTGTCAGATACTGAGGTCACTAGACCATAGGGATTGCAAGCACTAGGGTTGACTTCTGGCCTTGCACACATCTTCTGCTAGAATCCTCTGTGGTGTCATTTATTCAGCCTAGGGTAAAATGTCAAGAATAAGGAGTAAGAATGAGGGAGCTGGAAAGATGGGTCAGTGGTCAAATACCTGCAGCTTAGTTTCTGGAATGCATTGGATGCATTCTTATATCGGTTACAGATGCCCCATTCTGGGCTCCACAGACATCTACAAGCATGTGACATGCAGACAAATTAACACATGCACATACACATAAATAAAATAAATATTTTTAATTTAAAAAGATAGAATAAGATTGAGATAAATCCCAACTCTTGTATCCAGCACTCCTAACCTGAATAAATCAATAATTATCTTCAATTAACATCAGTTTCAAGCGTATACTGGTGTCTTTATGCAAGCTTTAACCATATGAGGCAGTTATTACTCTTTTTTCCACTTCAGAGAAGAAGACAGAACGAAGAGATCTTCAATTTGATTTGCAGATTGCCTTAACTAAACTGGTCCATAATCCACTGGCGTGGCTCCCCTCCATATCCTGCTGCAGTGACAGGAGTGGCAGGCAGTACTATTTCAGTCCCTGTACTTAGAAAGTTGTTGATGGAGGAAGAAGGCTTCTAATCCCTGAGAGTTGGCCTCATCGATGCGTTAACTGCCAATCTTTAAGGCTGAGTGCTCACAAAGTCTTTAATGTTGGGACTGTCCCAAAATTTCGTGTAGTTACAGACTTCTGGGAGTATAAAAGTCAACATTATATGTGATAGTTTGAAATGGAGGAATTTTGATCAGTGGTTTACTCACCAATGTTTCAGAAACAGCATACAACTTCACATAAACAACAGAAAGCTTTCCAGAAATTGCTTTGGGTTTCCAGCTATACATGAAGCCTTTTCTTGGGGACCATCTTTCAGTTCAGCCGGCTAATCTTCACTTCACGAGGTAACATGGAAAATCATAAACAACTTCATCCTGTCTTATGAAAATGAAAAGCTAGATAGTTACAAGACTAAATGTTAGTCCCAAAGTCCTCAAAATGGCAGTGCCACTGGCAATTCCTACATGATGGCCTGGGCCAGCCTAGGCAGGACTCTGACTGACCTGGTTTAAAAAAAAAAAAAAAGAAAGATTGTTGTCAAATAAACAGAAATCTAAAGTCAGCACTCCTCAGGAATCTCATGAGCAGGCTTTTGTTAGTCAGGAGATATCATTATCCATATCTATTATCTGCCTCCAATGGTCAACTACTTCATGGGAAAGGTTTCTAATGAACCCAAACAGTCTGCAGGAGATCAAAGTCCCCAAGCTAATTCCCAGGCTGTTCTGCCCCACATCCCTCCTCCTACCACTCCCTGCCCCCTAAAACTGGTGAGGTTTTTCCTGCCAGCTGCTGTTGTCTACCCCCTGGAGAGACAGCGGGCATTTTGAATCCCCAGTAAAATGCCTTTCTACCCACAGAGTGGTCTAGCTTGATGGTTTCAGTGAGCCTTCACTTTTAGGAAATTCATCAGAGAGCTGAGAAAAACAATGGGTCTTTGTAGAAAAATAGAGGCAAGAGAGAAGAAAGGGGAGAGGAGACAAGAAGGTATCATATGTCTGTGTGTGTGAATGTACATATGTATATGATTGCATATATATAAGTATTACATATATGTATGTGTATATATGTGATTACCATAATGCAAAAGAGCAGCAGCTGCTATGGAGATCTATATAGATCTGCACCCTCTATCAATTTGTTGCTTCATAGCCACGGTGCCTTCATACAATGCATGATGGTTGAACAAAAAAATATTGGTGTGGCATAAGTGGGCTGAGAAAATAGTTTCAAGTTTTTGCAGGTTAAAATCAGGGAAGCAGAACATAGAGAAATACCCCTAACTACATAAAGCTTTTCTTACTTTCCTTGACGAGAAAACTAAGACACATACCCTCAGAGGTACCTGAAGATACCTTCACACTGAAAACATGGCAGGGACCACCATAAGGGAGGGCAGAGCTGTAACAGATGGGTACCTTCAGGTTTTTTTTCTGACAGAAACATTCTACAACGAAAGGAAATTCATTAAGACTTGGGAAATATTCAGCTCTCAAGTCTTAGAAAGCTCCTGAAACAAAATAGTCACAAAGGCCTTGCCCAAGGTTTCATAAGCAGCAAGGACTGCTGGGAAGAGGGGACTCTTCCAGCTTGTCTAACTGCCGCCATGTCATGAAGGGGGTCTCAGAGATGCATCATTCATGAGGCTTCACCCATGTTTGGGTAGTGGGTCTTTTAGTAATGAATCGGATTTTGAGTCATTCATGTTCCTGTAGATAGTAAGGGGTTGTCCCTTATTATCTTAGTTAGGGTTTCTATTGCTGCGAAGAGACACCCTGATCACAGCAACTCTTATAAAGGAAAACATTTAATTGGGGCTGGTTCACAGTTCAGAGTTTTAGTCCATTATCATTATGGTATGACATGGTGGCATGAAGGCAGATATGGTGCTGAAGAAGAAGCTGAGTGTTCTACATCTTGTTCTGCAGGCAGCAGAAACAACTGTGTGCTACATTGAGCGTAGCTTGAGCATAAGAGACCTCAAAGCCCACTCCCACAGTGACACACACCCTCCAAAATGGCCATACCAACCTCAGCAAACACACACCTCTTAATAGTGCCACTCCTTTGGGGGGGGTCACTGTTTTACAACTGTCACACTTACCTATTGCCTGTAAATGATACCAATAAACTCACCTGATCACCAGATTTTAACAGAATCTTTCTCTTTTCCAATTGGTTTGTTGTCAGTGACCTATCTGGAGTAAATAGATGTTTTTTTCCACGTCTTCCTATGAAGTCACACAACACACTTTCATCACTGAGGAAGATGAGGCCTTTGGGTGAGACATGGCAAGGTAAGATGTGTACAAAGACAGATTTCAAGTTACAAAACATAGGTGGTAAAAAAGAGGGTGTGTGTGGTGGTTTGAATGTAAATGCCCCCCATAGACTTACAGAGATTAGCACTATTAGGAGGTATGCATGGCCTTCTTGGAGTAGGGGGGACTTTGTTGGAAGAAGTATGTCATTGTGGGTAGGCTTTGAGGCTAGAAACGCTGAATCCAGGCCCAGTGTCACTCTTTCTTCCTGCCACATGCTGATCCAGATGCAGAACTCCCAGCTACCTCTCCAGCACCACGTCTGTCTGCGTGCTGCCATGCTTCCTGCCATGATGATAGTGGATTAAACCTCTGAACTGTAAGCCAGCACCAATGAAATGTTTTCCTTTATAAGAGTTGCCATGGTCATGGTGTTTCATCACAGCAATAGAGACCTAAGGAAGACAAGGTCATGCAGGAAAAGGCCACCATACTCAGGATGATCATAGCTGCCCATAGCGTCCATGACAGGCTCCATAGTCTTCCCGGAGCACAGGTCGCATGGCTTGCAGACCTCACCCTTAGAACCAGGAATTAACAAATAAACTGCATTTAACTAAATCCATTCAAAAAAAAGGTGCTGTGTAACTAATGATTGGATGTTCTCACTTGTCTTCTCCCTACTCTACAACTGGCAGAGGATAAAATAGTATTTTATAGAGATAATATGGTGTGACACACATGTTGAACCACTCAGGTGGCCCAGATGTCAAAAGTACCAAGTGTCATATTTAGTATGACTGAATGGAACATATGAAAAGGAACTGCCAAAAAGTATGAACCCAAGTGGGAAACTGGGCATTTTAGCGATCTTCAGTAGCTTTTTACAGGCAAAAAAATTGGATACAAAGAAAATTTATGAGACAAGAAGACACTATGATTCAGTGGAGAAAAACAACAAAAAGAAAAAAATCAGAGATGACTCAGATGCTGATCTACAGATGATCCAGATGTTGAACCAAAGGTGACCCAGATGTTGAACCACAGATGACCTAGATGTTGAACCACAGATGACCCAGATGTTGAACAACTGGTGGTCCAGATGTCAAAATGAATAAGTGGCACATTTAGTATGATTGAATGGAACATATGGCAAGGAACCAGCAAAAAGTATGAGAACAAGTGGGAAAACTGAGAGTTTCAGCAGAGAAAGGGAATCTCTAAAAAGCAGAGAAATAGAGTCTTAGTCACTGTTTTATTACTATGAAGAGACACCACGACTAAGGCAATTCTTCTAGAAGAAAGCAGTTAATTAGTAATTGATTACAGTTTCAGAGGTCAGTCCTTTATTATCATGGTGGAGAGCATGAAATTAGGCAGGCAGGCAGGTGTAGTGCTGAGGAGTAGCTGGGTGTCACATTCTTATCCTCAGGTAGCAGGCAAAGAGAGAGAAGAGAGAAACTGCATCTAGCATGGATTTTTGAAACCTCAAAGCCTACCCACAATGACACATTTTCTTCAACAAGATCACACCTCCTAATCCTTCTAATCCTTCCAAACAGTTTCACTCCCTGGTAACTAAGCATTCAAATATATGAATATATGGGGAACATTCTTGTTCAAACCACTATAAGAAGACACACTAGCACTAAGAACCATGAAGTATGAAGACTCCATAGGATACACTTATCCAAATCTGGAAAAGAGACCAATGTGAGATATCCAATTTAAATTTAAAAGATTTTTTTTTTTAAAAAAAAAGAGGGTAACATGGAACTCCTAGTTCTCTGGGGTGCTGCCAACTAATCTTAACATCCCACAGCCAGAAACCGGAGAAAAAAAATCTTAGAAAAGCAAAAGCCTTATGTTTCCAACAGACAAAAAAACATCAACCTAGAGAGCCATCCATCTCAATTCAGTCCCAAGCAGTCTAAATACAAAGGGAAATCCCTCTTGCCATTCTATGAACTGCTGACAATGACATCAACATAAAGGTCCCTTAACTTTAAGGAAATAATGATTTTTCAAAGTGTTTCTCTTTCAATAAGCAGTGATTTCAGAGAATGATGAAATAAAACATTTAAAGTAATGAACAGAATTGTTATAGAATTCTATAGCATGTGCAAAATCTTTCACATCAAAAGACATTTCGGTCACCTGTATTCTGAATGTGACTCTAACAGGTTCCTACAGGAGAGATTTTCAGTAGAAGACAGGTAAGAGTATACAGCAGAGTGAACCTGGGGACAAGCACTGGGGAGTGAGAGTGTGAGTAAACTTGGGAGACTGTCTACAGTGTCTCTTTTATATGAGTGCACACACTCCATTGCCTTAAACATCATGGAACCTTTTATGCTGGAGAGATGGCTCAGGCTGAGGTAAGGGCACAGGCTATGCAAACATGAGGGCCTGAGTTTGAATCCCCAGTACACATGCAAAAATCTAGGTACAGTCATGTTTGCCTAAAACCCCAGCATTGTGAGGAAACAGAGACCCAAGGGTCACTGGGGCCTCTTGAATGTCAGCCTAGCTCTAGATTCAGTAAGAGACCATGTTTCAGAGGAATAAGGTGGAAGGCACCTGACATCCTTCTCTAGCATCTGTGTGTATGCACACACAGAAATAAGTACATATACACCATACACACATGCACACATATAAGTAAATAAAAATAAACAGATTAATAAAATTTTAAAAGTTATCAAAACTTTAAAGAAAAAAATGTTATGATGTTTGTAATATATGCAGATGTGAGATAGCTAACAGAAACAACAAAGGGCCAGAGCAGAAGTCGTCTGAATTAATGCCACTATGAGCGTCTTTTTGAAATTATTATTATTACTTTATAAATAATACAAGTCAAAGTTTCCACTTCCTCCCTTCCTCCCACTTCCCTCCCACTCTCCCCACACCCTCCTTTCTACCTCCCTCTAGTCCTAGGAGAGGGCAAAGTACCCTGCCCTGTGGGAAGTCCAAAGCCCTCCCCCTACATCCAGGCTTAGGAAGGTATGCATCCAAAGAGAATAGGATCCCAAAAAGTCAGTTAATGCAGTAGAGACAAATTCCAGTGTCATTATCATTGGCTCCTCAGTCTGCCCAATTGTCAGCCACATTCAGAGGGTCCAGTTTGATCCCATGCTCATTCAGTTCCAGTCCAGCTGGAGTTGGTGAGCTCCCATTAGCTCAGGCACACTGTCTCAGTGGGTGAACCAACCCCTCATGGTACTGATTTCCTTGCTCATATTCTCCCTCATTCTGCTCTTCAACTGGACCTTGAGAGCTCAGTCCAGTGCTCCGATGTGGGTCTCTGTCTCTATCTCCATCTGTCGCTGAATGAAGGTTCTATGGTGATATTCAAGACAGTCATCAGTCTGACTATGGGACAAGGCAAGTTCAGGCACCCTCTCCTCCACTGCCCAGGGTCCTAGCTGGGGTCATCCCCGTAGACTCCTGGGAACCCCTCCAGAGCCAAGCCTCTTGCCAACCCCAAAATGGCTTCCACAATTAAGATATCTTCTTCCCTGCTCCCATATCCGTCCTTCCTCCATCTCAACCATCTCACTCCCCCAAGCTCTCCCCAATCCTTCCCTTCTCCCCTCTCTCTCCCCCTCTTGCCTTCCCCCCACCCCACCCACCCCCATGCTCCCAACTTTTGCCTGGCAATCTTGTCTGGTTCCAATTTCCAGGAGGATCTATATATGTTTTTCTTTGGGTTCACCTTAACACTTAGCTTCTCTAGGATCATGAGCTATGAGCTCAATGTCCTTTGTTTATGGCTAGAATCCACTGATGAGAGAGTACATACTATATTCATATTTTTGGGTCTGGGTTATCTCATTCAGGATAGTGTTTTCTATTTCCATCCATTTGCATGCAAAATTCAAGATGTCATTGTTTTTTTACCACTGAGTATTACTCTAATGTGTAGATATGCCACACTTTCTTTATCCATTCTTCCATTGAGGGGCATCTAGGTTGTTTCCAGGTTCTGGCTATTACAAATAATGCTGCTATAAACATAGCTGAACAAATGCATTTGTTTTGTTGGGCATCTCTTGGGTATATTCCCAAGAGTGGTATTGCTGGATCCTGAGGTAGGTTGATTCCCAATTTCCTGAGAAACCGCCACACTGATTTCCAAAGTGGTTGCACAAGTTTGCATTCCCACCAGCAATGGAGGAGTGTTCCCCTTACTCCACATCCTCTCCAGCATAAGCTATCATTGGTGTTTTTGATTTTAACCATTCTGACAGGTGTGAGATGGTATCTCAAAGTTGTTTTGATTTGCATTTCCTTGCTAGCTAAGGAAGTTGAACATGTCCTTAAGTATCTTTTGGCCATTTAAAAATTTTCTGTTGAGAATTCTCTGTCCAGTTCAATCATTTTTATTGGGTTATTTAGAATTTTAATGGCTAGTTTTTTGAGGTCTATGAACATCTTACATTGTTCACAAAGTGAAGAGTTATTAGAAAATATACTATGGCACACTGTCCCCCCACAATGCTGGGGTGAGAGCCAGGCACAGTTCTGCCCAGTTTTATATTTCGGTGATGGGAATTCAAAATCAGATGTTCATCCCTACATAGCCTGTGCTCTCTGAAACACCACTAAGGTACAGATAGGTACATCTAGAAAGTCTATAGAGAAATAAAGAATGATAAAACTATTTAACTGATCAGAAAAAGAATTAGAGTAAATAACCAATGCAACAAACTGCACATAAATAACAAATGTGTAGACTCAAATGAAGCCTCAACCACCTTTCTAAACTAAAGAATGACATACTACATAAAAATTATAATCCAACTGGAATAAATGCACTTTATATTTAGACATACACATTATAAAATTAAATTAGGGAAAATATTCAATACAAACAACAAGTATAAGGGTAGATGGTGTTGTTTTGCTAATATCAATGCAATAGAACTCAAAGTATTATCATGATTATTGAAAGTTGAAAGCTTAGGACTCTTATTTTGCCCTATTTAAATATGTATGCACCTAAAGAACAAGTAAAATTATTGGATAAAAAATTAACCAAAGTTAAGGGAGATGTGGATAAATCTTACATTCTAAACACCTGTCTCAATGATTGATAAAACAAGCCAACAAGAAGTAAGGAAATGGGGAACTTGGACAACACCTGTGACCTGCCTGGCGCTTACAGACTGCCGCACCAAATAACCATGGGAATGTTCCTTCAAGTACACAGGGACCATTTTCCAAGACAGCCCATAAGCACATTCATTAAGCAAGTCATAATACATTGCAAAGGAGTGGAATCATATGGGGTGAATTTTTCAGTGGGATTTAATTAGTAGCCAAAGCAATAAAAATATCTATAAAAAATCAGCAATACCTTTTTCAATAACTTTGGGTTACAAAAGAAATTGGGAGGACATCGGGACATGTTTGGAGCTGAAGGAAATGTTAGAATTTCCAACATGACCTCACCAGTGAGTGGAGAAAAATTTCTTTCTAAGCTTGCATTTTATTAAAGTTTGTGAACAATGCAATGCCTAAAAAATAGAGAAGAGTAAATTAACTCAAAATACAGACAAAAAAAAGGAAACAGAAATAATGGGCATTGATGAAATGGAAAACATACAAAACCAACAAAGCTCAAATTTGCCTTTGTAGAATGTTAAGAAAACGAAAAACCCATGTAAAGTCTGATCAAGGAAAACCCACAAGCCCACATCAGGACCAAAGCAAGTAGAGCAGGTCTGGCCCCACCCCACCAACAGGACTGCTTGATCGGATTAAAAATGTCATGGCAATGAACTGAGCAATCTAGGCCAGAAACTTGCTAAAAAAAAACTATAATACAACAAAACAGATACAAAAACCAATTTAAAAAATCCGAATTGACTTATTTTTCCTTTTAAAAGTCTGAATTCACTATGCAAGCTTTCTACAAGAAACTTGTAGGTTCCAAAGCCTCATGAATGAACTCTGTTATAGTTATAAGCATAATGCCAATCTTGCACATTTTATTGTAGCAAGCAGGAGAGGGAAAACACTTCAAATTCACTTTATGAGGCCAGTGTGCTTACAAAAGACAGAAAAGGAGGCTCTAGGAAACAAAACTGCCAATAAACATGCCTCAGAAACACAGAAGCAAAAGGAAAAGAATGGTAAAATCCAACATTTTAGACGACTAAATAGTGATCTAACAGGTTCTGGGGAATGGTGGACAATGGGCCTATGTGATACATCACATAAACACATTAAAGAAATAAGATGTGGTCATTACAACAGATACTGAAAAATAAAGGAAAGCATTCAAATTTAACACTCATTCATAGTCTAAACTATGAAAGCTAAATGTCCTTGTACTGTTAGGAGTAGCTATGAAAAAATGGACAACTAA
This sequence comes from Dicrostonyx torquatus, assembly GCA_028555095.1. Taxonomy (NCBI): domain Eukaryota; kingdom Metazoa; phylum Chordata; class Mammalia; order Rodentia; family Cricetidae; genus Dicrostonyx; species Dicrostonyx torquatus. The sequence goes on along the minus strand of JAQHUG010000053.1, from coordinate 4,650,734 downwards.
TACCACGATCAGAACATTGTGTTAAATATTCACCTACAGATTTAGAGGAATCTTAACGAGTTCTTTGTAAAGTTGGTAAAACCTATGCTAAGACTGACACAGAGGTGCAGGATCAAAGCTAGCCAAGTTCCTTTGCAGAACGAGCACATCGCTAGACATACACACGCAAGAATGGAGAGAGAGACATTGAGATTGAGAGAAAGAATGGGGATTTAGTGGAGTGGCTTACCGGTTACTCTCTGGTTATTCCAAAAATGGCTGTCTCCTGAGAGAAATTCCAAGAATCAAGTATTTGTTCTGTCCACAAGGCTGATTGTTTTAGCTGGTCTTTAGTACATGCCCAAATCCTGAAGGAGTAGGCTCTAATGCCACTAAAGGAATAGACTTGCCAGAGTGAGAGCAAGGTTGCTTCTTCTGTGTCCTTTATGAAAGCTGCTAGCAGAAGGTGTGGCCCAGATTTCAGGTGGGTCTTCCCACCTCAAAAGATCCTGAGTTAGGGTGGCTCTTCCCACCTTGAGTGATCCAATTAAGAAAACCCCTCACAGGTGCTTGCGTTTTAGTTCATGTAAGATGTAGTCAAGTTGACAGTCAAGAACAGCCATCACACCACAGCAGTGTACTTCATCATAAGGGCAGGAAAATAACTCAGTACAGCACATAGGCAACTAGGAACAAAACCACACATATATGCTGTCTAATTTTTCATCTACAACACCACAGCAGTTCAATAGAGAACCAATTCTTTCTGCAAATGCTGTAAATAATTTGCTATTCTTGTGGCACAGGAGGAAAGAGTGAACCCCAATCCTGACCTCACTCCGTGCAGAAAGTGTTGAGATGGATAACAGAGTCACAAAGTCAAAACTTCTGAAAGTAGTAAAAGAAATTGGTACGTAGCATCTTTGGTCAAAAACAGATGTCTACTTGGGGTAAGGCTTGCGCATACATATACTCACAGAAAGAACAATAGCAACTATAAAAATAACCAATTGGCTTTCATGATCAGAACACTTACAAATGAGTAAAAGGTGGATTTTTAACTCAGATACAGGGGTATATTTGCTAAAGCATTTATTTAGGAAATGGCTTGAAGGTTAAGAGCACTTGTGGCTCTAGCAGAGGACCCCAGCAGGTCACAACTGACTGTAATTCTAGTTCCAGAGGATCCTATGTCTTCTTCTGTCCTCTGTGAGCCATGTAGAACTGTGATATGTATACATACATGCAGCCAGACACATATACACATGCAAACCAATATATCTGTTAAAACGTGATGAAGAGCTGGCAAGATGGTTTAGCAGGCCAAAGGCACTTGCTGCCATGCCTGATGACCTCATTTTAATTCCCAGAATCCATGTGAATGAGAGAATCACCTCCTACAAGTTAAGTTGTCCTTTGACCTCCACATGTGACTACAACCTATCCTTCATACTAAATTAATTAATTAATTAAATTTTAAAAAGTAATGAGAACCTTAAAAACAATTTCTAAAAGGCCAGAAAGCATATTAAGAGGCTAATATCACTGTCATTAGGAAACACAACTTAAAACCTCTGCCAAAAGGTCACATCCAACCAAACTGCTGACATCTGCACTGATGGCTGCTGAGTGGCTCCTCGGCATTCCTATATGGAGGCACTTAAGGTCCCATGTGTTTGGATGGGAGACCTTAGAGAGATAATTAGACTTACACCAGGTAGGCCATGAGGGTAAGTTCCCCGTGGTAGGATTAGTGCCCTTAGAAAGAAAGGAAGATCCCCTCTAGAGACAAGTCTCTTGCCAATCACAACCCTCTGCTCCTTGACTGCACCTTGGGAGCCCAGTCCTTTGCTCCGATGTGGATGTGGGTCTCTGACTCTATCTCCATCTATCGGGTGAAATATCCATGGTGATGATCAAGATATTCATCATGTGACAAGGCCAGTTCAGGCACCCTCCCCTCTGCTGCCCAAGCACCCAGGTGGGGATATCCCCATGGACACCTGGGATCCCCTCTAGAGACAAGTCTCTTGCAAATCCTAAAATGACTCCCTTA
>JAQHUG010000053.1:4601701-4648072 GCA_028555095.1 Dicrostonyx torquatus | reverse complement strand
GATGGAGGAGGGAGGTCCTTGGGCTTTCCACAGGGCAGGGTATCTTGCCCCATCTCAAAGAAGCAGGGGGAGGGCGATGGGGTAGTGGGGGAGCGGGAGGCCCTGGGCCAAGGGGAGTAAATGTAAATTTTTCTTTTAACAATAAAAAAAAGAAAGGAAGGAAGGAAGAGACTAGAGTTTATTCTTTCTCTCTCTTCACTACATAAGCAGGCAGTCATCCACGAGCTAGGCTGAGAAGCCACACCAAGGATTCCACCTTCAGGAAAACCTGATCTTGTACTGGCGAGCTCTAGAAGTATGAAAAGTCAGTATCTGCCACAAAAGTCACTCCATTACTATAGTTTTCAGTAGCACCAGCGGCATAAGCTGGTGGAGAGAGCTGAAAACAGAGAGCAGTGTTGTTCTTCTGGAGGTCCAGAGCATCTTGTCTGACTTGTTCAACACCTTCCTCTCAAGTTAAACATTTACTTATCCTGACTCAATATTCCACACTGAGGTTTTTAACCAAGGTCAATCAAGAATGACCTCAGTGCTTTCATTATGAATAACTAAAAGAAGGAAACAGTCTGCCCAACATGGGACTAGATAAGTCAGAGGCCCAAAAAATGTGAGCCTATTTCCACCTTGTCTGAAGGTCAGGGAGTTTGAGCTTGTTCAGAGGTGTTGACAGGTGTGGTTGCTTTGTGTTTGGGACATTACGATTGTTCATACAGGTAAATACTCTCCACTCTGACCAATGGTCAGAGAATTCACGCATACTTCTGCTCTTTCCTTTGAATTAGGAGGTTTGACCTAGGGAATGGCTACCTTCACGATACTGGTCTAGGATGGGTTCACTGCCTAAACAACAGAAGGCTTTTCTCAAGAATTAATGACTTGGAGTCTCAAGTATTGAAGCAAGTAACTATTCCAGTTGTCCTTTATATCACGTTAAACAGTATACTGCCTTTTCCCCTCTGTTGTATTGGGGTAAAAGTGTAAGGAAAATTAAACACAGGCAAACTTTCAGTATTCCCTGGAGCTCCCTCCCAATACTATCCTATGCTTCTCTTTTACTATTTTCACTCATGTCTTTGTTCTCTTTACTTATTTTTCTAACCCTCATGCCCCTACCCTAGTAAGTGGTATGCTTATCAAAGCCGGTCTCCCACAGATAAGAAGACTGTGGATTATACAGTTCAATGACTAAAAGGAGAATTAATACAGCCACGATTACTTCATGATTACTTACCACACAGGATGGATCACAAAATATTTATAAGCCAGAGAGAAAATAATATAAACAAATATTTCATCTACATTACACCCAACAACAGGTCAAACTAACCTATAATGATAAAAATCAGAATGGGGCAGCAATGATAGAATAAACAGATGGGAAAGCCACACCAAGAGAAGCTTTTTAGGTGAAGGAAAATACGATGTCGTTTTATTTAATGGTAGTTTTGTGGGACTATATTGCTACTAAAACCAACCAAGCTGAAGGTAAAGGTTGTGTGATATATAGATCTTAAATAATAAATAAGTGGATGAATAATTAAACCTCACATTATTGATATTTCTGAAACAGTTTCACCTCTAGGGCACAGTTTCTGAGCGATGCTCCTCCCAATGAATAATACGGACTATGCAAAGACACAGTTCAAGAGCTGTGCTAAATATGAGACTACAGCACCTACACACATCGCAGTGAAACACAATCATATGAAATATGCATTTGATATATACAATCATATGAAATATGCATAGGAACTTACGTACTAGTAAATTAATTTTAATCATTCATTACTCAGTGACTATATTTTAGTATCAATTATTACATCTAGTTGCTATTAAACATTAGCAATTAAACCTTACTCATTAAAATGTGAAAGAAACAGTCTTCTTTTGGCTTGTCCCTCCAATTAGCGTTCCTTGCCAACTTTTGAATGGAATCTGCATCTTATTGTCAGCTGCAAGAGCAGAAGAAATGCAGGAATAAAGATCAAAATGTAGCTGCCCACATTCTTCGGTGATTTTTTTTTGTGACTCTGCTTTTACTTTAATATCATGTACATAATTTAAACATCATTTGGCTCTTGGGGGCTGACAAAAACAGTTCCCCGTCTTAATCATCCTTCTCCGGATTACAGTTTCCTTACTATTTAGCTGGATTTTCATGAGAACTGACAATTAAATTCTGTCTTCTCTGCTAAACTGAAAGCTACGCTGTATTTTCCAAGCTAAATGGTGACATTTGTGTACTATAGCATAAAGCATGTTGATATTAAAGTTCATAAGATGACAGATATAAATAAGGTTAATAACATAGACTAACTTGTATGAATTAATAATAGAATGGTTCTGTTTCTTTTTTGGCCCCTAGATTTCAGTTGCTCCTGTGTTTGTGTTGCGCGATTGCATCCCCTTGTTTGTCTCTTGCTGTGACGCTTTGGTTGAAAGCATCATGATGTAACCTCTGTGTTTCCTGATGGTCTTAGGCGACCCCTGTGATCGGGTTGTGCAGCTCTCAACTCACAGGTTGAGAACCATTGGTCTAGTACATGTATAGAGGCTGACAGAGTCCAAAAGCATACCCCTATGTATTTTTTCTCCTCCTCTCCAGTAATCAACTTCTTTTTATATTTTTCTAACTTTTTCCAACTCATCCTATTTCTTGCTCTTGAAGTCACTATATTTTCATTTTGATTTCAGAACAGGTAAAAGAAATAAACTCTCCCCATTCTGCAGACACATGCTCATGGGGATTTCACAGTCCTGGGTTCTGTGTAGCTCCTCTGCTCACACTGCCTCCTGGCTTTTGGCCATCTCTCTGCCCCAGTTGGACCTCCCTCTTCTTATCAAGAACCTTTTATACCTGAGGAATGTACACTTTTCTTTAAACATTGTCTTAGTTAGGGTTTCTATTGCTGTGAAGAAACCCCATGACCATGGCAACTCTTATAAAGAAAACATTTCATTGGGGTGACTCGCTTACGGTTTCAGAGGTTCAGTACATTATCATCATGGTGGTAAGAGTGGCAGCACGCAAGAGGACTTGGTGCTCGAGCAGTAGCTGTGAGTCCTGCATCTTTCAGGCAACAAGAAGTCAACTAAGACACTGGGTGATATCCTGAGTATAGGAAACCTCAAAGCCCACCCCCACAGTGACACACTTCCTCCACCAAAGCCATACCTACTCCAACAAAGCCAGACCTCCTAATAGTGCCACTCCCTATGGGATTCTGCAGGCCAATTACATTTAAACGACCACAGGCATCTTCTCTATCAGGAAATGTCTAATGGCATAGCCCCAGCAGTGCAGGCTTCTTAGTTCCTGGAGCCTGTAGAACTCATCCTGTTCTAGTCAGCTGAACTAGATTTTTCATTATGGAGCTGCCTGCATCTTTATTAGACTGTGAGCCTGCTAACCATAAACAGTATAAAGCATTTACTTCTACATCCTCTAAAATATACAGGGGATGTTGGGTTCATGTGGTTGAGAGAATGAGGGATAAATTCTATTGCATACTGAGTTTACACATCTGGCTGACAGCTTTCACATGCTGCCAGAAGCTCTGGTAGGTGGCCACTAACTAACATTGTAATTGTAACATTTACCTATTTCTGTGCATGGGACTTTCTCCCATCTCTTTATGAAATAGCTGGAGCTTGGACTAAGATGTGAAGAAAGGGATAGCTGTGACCCACACTTAGTGAGCAGCACAGGCACTGCAGGTTAGAGCGGAGTAGAGAGCCTGACCGCTTCATGTTTGTGGAGGCCGAGTGGCAGCCCCTAACGACAGTACTGCAACAGAAACAGGAAAAACAGCATCAACAGCAGCCACCACGGTCTCAAAGGCCTGACCCAGAAACGCAAGCGCTTGGGAGGGCAGCTGTCCTTCACCTAATGCTCACAGGCTTTTCTTCTTCAAAGCTTTGCCCAGCTGTCACTCACCATCCCAGGAATAAACAAATACATCCACACAACTGTAAGTGCCTGAAGCCAGTCCCATACATTCTTGCAAAGCTGTGTGATAGACGTTTTATTATAGACTCACATTAACTAAACAGGATTAAGGGGTAGGCCACAGGTTGAGTATGGTTCCTTTTATTCTCCATCTGTGCAACTTTTATCTATTTGGCATTATATCAAGTTTTCTAAGAGAAGAGTATATAAGACATGACCTTTGACCTCAAGGCCCTACCTCCTCAATAGGTAAGCCAGTATAAGTACCTCAGATGATTAGAAAATAAGTATGCATCCAAAACCTAAATAGTATTATACACATACCCATTTGTTAATACATAAAGCTATGCAACCACCTGCCGTTTTCAATATAGTATTCCATTTGAGAGAAGAGTCCTTTCAATATTTAGTCTCAATAGTCAAAGAGATAAAAGTGTAGGGTTTGTGGAGCTCCTAGGCGAACGCAGACTCTAATTGACTGCATCGGATATATATCTTGGCAATGCCTTCACTTACAAAAATATTTTTTCATGTCTAATATTAAGTAGAATAAAGAATGCACACAAAAAGACAAGCTCTAGAAAATAAGCATGACCCTAACAACAAAAAAATAAGTATATTTTAAAAATGTATCTTGTTTATACACAGCAGACTGATACAAGACGGATCTCCTGGTGTGCACACTAGAAATACAACTTCAATATCTGAGCTTCATGTCTATTGGCTTTTTTTGTATTTAAAAATTCACTCTTTAATAACAGCAGAAGAACAATAAAATTGATTTCAAAAGGGAGTAAGTTAGTTCTCTGGGAGGTAATCACTCCGACCCTGATTTAGAATAATTTAAAGAACATGAGTTCTCTATAAGGATCATGTTTGCTTTTGGAGGTTCAGTCTCTTCCAAGCAGGAGGTAATTAGAAGTTTTAGAGACTGGTGTTTGTGGCAAAAATTAACAAAGGGGGTGGGTAGAGCTTTGGGATTCTTTTCAAATCAGCATCGTGTCCCACCCTGACCTCAACTCTCAGCAGAGAGGCACAGAAGTAGCTTTTAGTCTTCATCTTAAAGCTATTTTACCAAATTCCATGAGATTTTACAAACAAAACATTTTTTCCTTCTCTTGCCCTCAATAAAACATGGAAACCAGCTTTGCTGCTTTCCCCGGGTGCTTCTGGCTAGCTCTTCTGTCTCCTGCCACCCGGGAGATGAGCTCTCTATTTTCCTTTAACGGCAGCCTGTTAATTAGCACAGTTCCATGGTGAAACCGAACAGAAGGCTCTGCTTTCAAAGGCTCTCCAGAAGGAGTGCAGTTTTCATGTGAAATCTAGCTCATCTTCTAGAAGCTTGCCAGCAGGGCAGGAAATGCACAAGGGTCTGGAAGCCTGTCTCTCTGAGGGAAGAGAGTCATCAAAGACACCCAGTTGTGTGTGGGAGCCATCACTGGTTGGGGGGACGGGGGTTCAGATCATCAGGCCAAAAACAACTGGGGCTGGCTCAATGTCTGGAGCTGTTTCAAGTCCGGGTTAACTCCTACTTCAAAAACCCCAGGCAGGAAATGAAAGGTCAAGACAAGACTTCATTCTTTGGATGCGTTTCCAAAATGGCTCCACCATTTGACCTCTGCTGTCTTCTGCAAACATATTTCAAGGTTTATCGTGACTGACTGCCTTTTCATCAAGAGCCAGTAATACCCCCTGAAGATATGAGAGTGCGTACATGTGATTGTTGTTCTTTTGAGCTGGAGGATGATTAGGCTGCTGTTCTGGGAGAGTGTGGCTCGGTGAGTAAGCACACATCTAAAATAATCTATAATAAAGAGAAGGTGTCGAAACCAAGACGGTTCAAAAACTATTCCTAAGATAAAACTTTTAGCGAAAAGCACAGGGCCGGGTTTGGGTGCACATTTCCTAGAGCATTAGAAGGAAACGAAAGAAAACAAATGCCCCCAACCTCCCTCCCCCTCGCCCCCACCTCCCCTTAGTCTACTCAAAGGGAAAGACGCAGAGAAGGAGACTTTCTTAGAAAAAGTTTTCTAAGAAAAGGAAGCTAAAGTCTCATTGATCATCGTTATGATCCCCTTAGGCCGCTCTGATCCTTCTATCAATTCAGACCAACTTACTTTCTGCTTTGTGCCTTCTTTGATCACGTTAGTGCCTGGTAACTCAGGCTCATGGCGGTCTTCTCACATAGGATTCCAAACAGCATCTTAATAATTTCCAATGAGTTGGTTTCATCACCCGAATGCAAGTTGTATAGACTTGCTAGGCGATATGATGAATGTTCCTATAGCAAAACAAAGTCATAAAAGAGCTTTTCTATGTCCTTTCTCGAAGGACAGTCTGAATCTCCCTGCTCCTCCAATCCTGTGACACTTGCTTGTGAGCCTAAACAACCTGGCATCTCATTCTGAGACCCAACATCTACTTCATCAAATTGGGAGCTTCCCTCATTTTAATTTTGAACTTGAAGCAGCTTAGAGTCATCTTTGAAGGGCGTCTTGATGGAGGGACTCAGATGAGGCTCTAATCCACTGTGGGCAGTACCATTCCCTGGGCAGATCATCCTGGGCTAATAAGAAAGCTAGCTAGACCTAAGGCTATGAGCAAGCCATTCAGCATCCTCTGTGGTTTCTGTGGCTAGCTTTTGCCCTGGCTTCTTTCCATGGCAGACTATGACTCAGAGGCATAAAATATAAACTCCTTACTCCCCTGTATTGCTTTAAAGTGTTTCATCACAGCACCAGAGATCAACTTTGAACAGGAGCCATGTTGCAGAGTTCAGCAATGAAAGAGCAAAGACAAGCTCCTCCACTAATACTTGCACTCAGCCGAGGGGCCTGTTGGTTCTCATTTTGTGTGACCAGGCTGACATGTTCTTTCTAGAACAGCCTTCCTCCTTTATGTTGTGTGGGTATTTTTTGGTTTTGTTTTTTTGTTTTTTGTTGTTTTGTTGTTTTTTTGTTATTAATCCTTAGTTTTTTTTAAATGTGTGCTGACTAGTTTTATGTCAACCTGACACAAGCTAAAGTCATTTGAGAGGAGGGAACCTGAATCAAGACAACACCTCCGTAAGATCAGGGTGTAGGCAAGCCTGTAGGGGATGATTTTCTCTATTACTGATTGATGGGAGAGGGCCTAGACCATGGTGGGTGGTGCCATCTGTGGACTCGTGGTCCTGGGTTCTACAAGAAAGCAGGTTGAGCAAGCCAAAAGAAGCAAGCCAGTAAGTGCGAGCTAGCGAGCAGCGCCGCCGCTCTCCGGCCTCTGCCTCAGCTCCTGCCTCCAGGTGCCTGCCCTGTGTGAATTCCTGCCCTCACTGCTTTGGGTGATGAAATGTTCTGTGGACTGGTGAGAGAAATGAATGCCCGCCACCGCCAAGCTGCTTTTGCTCAGGTGTTTCATCACAGCAATAGTAGCCTCAACTAAACAGTCTGTTTCAAACACAAAGACATTAAGTATGCCATACAACACCTTGCCTTCACCTGGACGCCAGTGTAGTTCTTAAATTCCACCTCCTTAGCACTGACCCACAAAGTAAGTGCTGTTTGTCTTTGCTTCATTGGTTTTTTGTTTTTGTTTGCTTGGTTTTCTGTTTTGTTTTGTTTTGTTTTGTTTGAGACAGTGTCTTGCTTTGGAGCTCAAGTTGCTCTGGAGAGCACCATAGTCTAGGCTGGCCTAGAGTTATGGCAGTTCTCCTGCTTCAGGCTCCCACAAATGGGAGTTACAAACGTGAACCACCACATAAGGCTTTGAGGCAACTATTGCTTTTATTTTCTTCTTTGTTCAGTCAGTGTTACCACACAGCAAATGCCAAGTATGTGCCATCCCCTTATTCTAAAGACAGCAGGCTTCATGCACCAGTTATGCCTCTAATAATTACAATATGAGCAACCAAATGCCTTGCTTTCTCCTACTAGGTTTGCGATGCCTTTTCTTCATCTAAAAACATTCCAGAAAATATCAGTTAACATGCAAGGTTTTTTTCTGTGATACACACTTCTGATAAAAGCAGTAAAGTAATATGTCTAATAAACATACCTAAAGATCTTAGGAAATTTATATAGGAAAACACCCTTGCATATTACTAACCCTCAATATGGAGTACCATTCTAAAATGTTTTTCTTTGAGGAAATATAAAGTTTTCTATGATGCATACCTCAGAATTGAAGCAAAGCTCTAAAACCCTTTAAGATGACCTAGAAAACCCAGGAAGGGACAATCTCCTCAAAGGCAAAGCTGTAACACACCAGACTCAAAACCACCACAAGAGCCACGAGGAAGATAGGTATTCAGAGGACATGCATGCTCTCGGGAGAAGTGGGGAATGTGTCAACACACACGGTAATGAGAAAGACACTGTTTCAAAAGAAAGAGAAGATAGGAGTCACACAAAATCAGAAGCAACATCTGCATGAGCGTGACCGTTAGAGAGAAAGCATGGCTAATGCTGGCTCCACAACTTTTAACCCGTGTTGTCATTTCTGTTCCTTCCAGGTGTCTGTATGAGGCGCTGACTTTCTTCTCCCTCTCTTTCATCTGCTCCATGGCTCTTTGCCTTACACATTCTCAGCTGAAGGAGAACCAAAGAATATTTTATCTTTTCTAGCTATGCTCTAAAATCATTTCTAAAAGGATAGTTTCCAAGGGGCTAGAGAGATGGCTCAGTGGTTAAGAACACTTGTTACTCTTGCAGAGTGTCCGAGTTCCGTTCCCAGCACCCACAGGGTGACTAACAACCATTTGCAATGCCAGTTGCAGGGAGTCTGACAACCTCTTCTGTACTCTCACACATATGGTACATGGCCACACAATGCAGGCAAAACACTCACACATGTAAAATTTTTTACATTACTATTTCTTTTGTTCATTTTATTTTAACGGCAAATATTTTGGTACAAATAAAAATTAACTAAAATAAAGACTATTAGTTGGTAAAGTACCTGCTGTTTTAGAATAAGGATCCTGGTTTGAATCTCTGACACCCTTTCCCTAACCCCGGCACTGGGAACTAGAGATAGCAGCTTCCAAGGCTTGCTGGTCACACACTGTAACTAAATTGGACAGTTCCATGGGCAGGGACACAACCTACCCCCCAAAAGTCATATGGAAAGCAATTGGGAAACACACTCAACATATACAAACGTGATACTTCCTTACACATAAATAAGCTCACGCAAGAATGTGCACACAGACATATATACAAATATTTGTCCTAAATTTCTGTAATCTAGAGAATTTTTCAAAGACAATTTTGATTTTTCTAAAAAAGAAAACAAACTATCTTTTTTCATTTTACATACTAATTTCATTTCCCACTTCCTCCCCTACCTCCCATTCCCTCATCCTCACCCCTACCTCATGCCCCTATCCACTCCTCGGAGAGCATAAGGCACATTGCTTTGGGGGAGGTCCAAGGTCCTCCCTACTATATCTAGACTGAGCAAGGTGTCCATCCAAAGAGAATGGGTTCCAAAAAGCCAGTACAAGCAGTAGGGATAAATCCACTGCCAGTGGCCCTGCAGTCTGCCCCAGCCATACAACTGTCACCATTCAGAGAGACTAGTTTGGAGGTATGTTGGTTCCTGTCCTGTCCTGCTGGAGTTCGTGAGCTCCCATTAGCTCAGGTAAACAAAACAAAAAACACTTTAGTAAAAATAATTTTTAATGATCACTGATGATTGGAATACTCTTCTAGAAAGACACATACTCAAATACTAAAGCATAAAGATCAATGTTAAAAATAAAAAAAATAGCTAAAATTCTATACAAGAGGAAACTATGGCCTTTCGGAAATTAACACTTCCTTTACATCAACCTGTATATCAAATTGATTTTACTTATCCAATGCCAGAAAATTAATAAAATTTAGAACAAACTGGAATAACCTCTCTTGGGAGAGCAAAGCTTTGCCCTGATAGCTATAGCAAAGGGAATATTTCAGGTCCCAGTACTGGCACAGGGGACACACTTCCAGTCACATGAAAGATGCTGTTCTTGATAGCAGAAATTGTAAGTTGCTTATTGAGTCCCAGCAAAAAATAGCCTACAATATTTTCCTTTCAGTCTGTTGAAAAGGATTTTAATTACATAGAAACCTATAATGATCTATTAATGATCTCACAGGCACAGAGTACTCAGACTGGAGTCACATTACTCCACACATGGCCATTATTAGCGTGACTTACTGTGAGAGGCAGCTGATTAGACATTGCTATTGAGAGGGAACCAAGAGCTTCCGGCTTTGGAATCGCATGTTCCGCCGTCAGTTAACAGAAAACCTCTTCTCTCTGGATGGCTACTTGGTGTTCAGTCCAGCCTCACCCCAGGCTAACACAGGCACATAGGAAGCTCTGCAATCATGTTATGTTCGTGAAACTAGTGCTTGTAAAAATCCCAGTGCACTTTTCTCTCCGTCACCTTAGGAGCATCCTTAAAGAGGCAGTTGTGCAGCTACTAACGTCTACTCTCAACTCAGTGGGCGACCAGATGTTTCATCATCCCAGGACCTCTGTCATTTCAACTCAGTGGGCAACCAGATGTTTCATCATCCCAGGACCTCTGTCACTTCAGCTACTTCCTCTAATTTGGAGAATGAGATGTGACATGCTCCAGGAGTCAAAGGAAGGGTGGCTGCCTTTGTTACACTCTGTGTGACATCGTGTCCAGAGGCATCTAAAGAAGAGTCAAGGGACTCAGGCTATAGTCACACTTACCCTGAAATCTCCAAGCTTGCTTTCTCAGGTTGAATGTTATGGTCACCTCCTCACCTTCATCTCCATGTCTACCCTATCAGCATGGGGACAGTGACCAGAAGGCTACTGGAAGTGACACAGTCTATATTTCACGTGTTCTGAATTTTCCCCCTAGATTCAAAGGAAAGAACTTAATTCGGGTTCTGTGCAGGGAGAGCAGGAGTGAGATACAAGATGAACATTTATTCATTTTGATCAACACACTGAATTCCACCCAAGGAAGAGTCAGATGGATCCCACAGGTGTCACAGAGAACCACCTGTGATAGTGAGCAGACCTGGTCAACTGGGCATATAAGAGGGAGCTCCTCCTCGGCTGGAATCTCTAAGTATATCCACCTCTTTTTGGCTTCTCTTGTTTAATTATTCTGTCACTGCCTGATAATAGTTTTTATTAATATCTGTCGGCACTATCAATTTTGCAGATCAGTCATTTCATACTTTAGTATGGCTATAAATAACCTGTGAATCTCATTAAAAAGTCAGAATCTGGCTCGGATTTTGCATTCGATTCAAAATTATGTCATTTTATCCAGTACCAGTTTTTCTTTTTTGACAGACACCTCTTCCTATGGCTTTTTTTTTTGGTATTTTAAACAGGGTTCCATGGAGACAAGGATGATCTTGATCTTTTGATTCTTCTGCCATCACTTCTCCTGCTGAGATTTGAAGTATGAACTACCAGGCCAGCTTTATGCAGTGCTGGGGATCCAATCTGAGTCTCTTTCATGCTAGGCCAGCATTCCACCAACTTGATATTGCATTCTGATAATTTCTTAAGGAACCCACCCTGAGGTGTTGCCCTTCTCTCATCCACAGCACAGTCATCTGGATCTGGTATTAGATATGATTCTTAGGGTAGCCTCAACTGTAGCTCAGTGGTAGAGCATTTACCTAACATTCATGAGGAATGAGGACAGCATGGGTCTGGATAGCCTATTGGGAAGGGAGTCTCATCCCTATAGAAGAATGAGTCTCTCTCTCTTAGAAGCCCATAGCTCATCATCTAAGGGTGGGGTCTTATGAGATTTCCCCATCCACTTTAGGATGTCAACTGGTGTTGTCATTTTTAATGGTTGTCTTGTTTGTTGTATGAACAAGGTTATATTATATATGTTGTATACACACACACACACATACACACACACACTTATGCATGCTGTAACATTAAGAGAGATGACAAATTGTGAATTTTCTGTAATAAAAAAACTGAGGTCAAATTCAAATTTTCTTCTTCAACCTATGAAGTATGTCTGTATTCTGGGGAAATTCAAGTGACTCAGTCCTGCTTAGACATGATCAATACCACACTGAATGGTTTAAATAGTTAGTGCTATGTTCTTATTTGCAGAATAAATTAAGGAAAGCAAATCACAAGAAAGAATATCATCACTGACCTTAACATTGACCTTGACAAGCTGACAAGCCACGATCGACTCCTGTACGTTAATTACAGATCTGACTAGATCAGTCAGATCATGTAGCTGAATGGTTACCTATGCGTCACCTGTGTCTTGGACACAAGCAAACAGCACCAAGAACAGCAACAATAGAAACAGCAATTACAAAGGTCAGGAACATAGTGAGAGCCCTGGTGCCATGATCCTTGGCTCATACTGTTCCCTTCCACCTTAGCTATGTCGCCCTTCAGTGCTGAATGTAAAATGCTCATATCCAAAGACATTACGCTGCTCCCAGCATTTCTCAGATCTCACAGTTTCCCAGGAGACCTCTTTATAATTGGCCTGGAAGAAAGTCAGTTCTTAGGCTGTATCCACTCCTTCATGGTTGAGATGTAGCTCATCACTTTAAATTGCAGAAGGAAAAGTTCCAGGAAGAAACATCCTAGACATTGACCCATACTTAACTCACTTGGAAAACACGACACAGCTTTACACATCAATTTCCTCTATGGTCGACTTTGTTCCTTGCAGAGGTTGAGATTGTGTCTCCCAGTGTTTGGTCAGGAACTATGAAGGTTCGAATGTGGAAGCTGAAATGACAGTAGACATTGAAGGTTCCGCCCTATTCATCATCACTGAAACATGAGCCCAGTGGCCTCATCTGACAGGGACGTTACCTTCTGTTGCAGATGTGGCCACTTTCCGAACTCATTCCTAATGATTACAAATACAGCTGCCACATCACAAAAAACAAACAAACAAGCAAACAAAACAAAACATGTATGCCTACCCTAGCTGTGCCTGTTTATTCAAAAGGGTGTGCTTTACCTGGACAAAGTTATTGAATTTCATGAGCAAATTAAAGCATAGATATATCTAAAATAATATTACTGTTCTAGTTTCCTGTGCATTCCTTACTGAAGCCAGATGTTCCCTCTGCCCTCTGACTTCTAATTTCTAGATGGCAAGGTAACTGCTCCAAACCTTCAGTCTTCCTGTGCTTCCATCCTTCACCCATCTTCCCTTCCCTTCTCCCACCCGGCGTGTGAGTTCACACTCCCTTGTGCTTTATTTCTGCAGACACTATACATCAACATCTGCTTTGTGCTAAAGTCCATGATTATGTGGCCTCCTGAGAAAGCTTACAGCATTAAAGGCCAAATCCATGATAGATTGACCTTTACCCTGAAGGCTGCAATTCTTCAAAATTAATTTTGCTCTAAGAGACATTACTTAGCAATTTTCTGTTTAAGAAAAAAAGATATGGACTATTGGGAAGCTGTATCAACTGAAGGAAAACCAGACAGCTGATTTCTTTGCAGCTCTTCCCACTGACTGATATAAAAAATGTACATTATCTTGAATATATAAAACCTAAAGTGTTCTGCATAATATTGGTCCTGAACAAGTACCAGCAAATGTAAGATAACCCAGAGATATGTCTTAATGTTCATTAATTTGTTGGGTTTTTGCTTATCTTCCTTTAATTATTGTGGACCATATGATGTTTCATCAGTGACTATGTACGGAGGAGAGACGATGGCAGACGGAAGAGGAACGGTGTGCACAACCTGTGAACGAACAACCTTCTGTGTGGGCAGTCCTGTGAGTGGGCTCCATGTCCTTGAAAACCTTGAGTTTACTTCTGGACCTTATAGTTAAGGCCTGGGAGTGACTCCAAGAGCATCAATAAGTAAGGTGGACATGTAAACTCATGTCTGCTTCACCCCAAACACTGTGAAGGCTTTTGGGGAAGAGGCTCCAATGATAGCACATCCAAGACATTTTAATTGAATTTTGACAATCTGGCTTTTAATTTCATTAGATTCTGTAATGGCAAAGCTCACATGACTGTTTGATATGGGGTGTTCTGGGTGTGTAGAATCATAGGATGGAAACTCATGCTCATTCCACCTCCCAACTTAACATGTATTTCCCAATGAAGTATTTATGATACATTGATTAAAGTTGGACAACATAGGGCAGCAATCTGCTTGTGTCAGACTTGTGGGTCAGTGTGTTCACAGCCACATACATATATGAATCCTTTGTGCTGGCAGCAGGACACGTGTGGATGCTGAGACACCATACCTTCCTAAATTAAAAATGTATGTTTCCTATGGTGTGTTCTTTATAGAGAAAGGCAAATCCATAACTTTGAAATGTTTGCAATTAGATGGTATGACATTCTGCATTTTGGTGCCTAGTACAATAACTTGAGAACACTGATAAAAATTTCCTGAACGTATCATCTTTTCTGACATAAACATTTTGTAATACATAAGACTGATTAAAGTCACAGAACAGCCTTCTAGATAAACATGGGGTGAATCTAATTGTTCTGATCTCCTCTTCAGAAGATCACCAAATTCCTTGATATCCGATTGACAGTCTTCTTATATGATACTTAATAGTTTTAAAACCCTTGGGAAATTTTAATAATGACATAGTCAACCTGTTTTCTCAACTTTACCATTCTCTCTCTCTCTCTCTCTCTCTCTCTCTCTCTGTGTGTGTGTGTGTGTGTGTGTGTGTGTGGAGGGGCATGTGCTGATGTCAGAGGTCAACTCTGTGAAATCAGTTCTCTCTGTCTACCTTTACATCTACTCCAGGGATCCAACCCAGGTGTCCAAGCTTGAATGACAAACCCTTTTACCTTCTGAGCCATCTTGTCGACCCAACATTGTATTTTCTGCATTAGTAGGTTCTCAACCGAGACCTTTGATGTAGAAGTTTCTCATAGGTTCTTTGTATCACTCACTCTACTTCCCACCTAGCAAGGAAACTGATAAATATGAAAGCAGAGCAGGCATGCCCAGTAATTATCATATCTTACTTACAAGAACTATTATGAAAGTAGAAAATAAAGCATAGAGCAGCAGTTCTCAACCTGTGGGTCATGACCCCTTAAGGGGTTTATATGACCCTTTCACAGGAGTTGCATGAGACCATCCTGCGTATAAGATATTTATGTTATAATTCATAACAGTATCAAAATTACAGTTATGAAGTAGCAAGGAAAATACTTTTATGTTTGGGGGGTCACCACACCATGAGGAACTGTGTTGAAGGTTCATAGCATTAGGAAGGCTGAGAACCACTGGCTTCCAGGATGTCATTGTTCCTAACTATTGGCCATTATGTAGTGCACCAAGTACTACATATTACACATATACAGATTTGGCTCTAGCTTTTATTTCACAACAGATGGAAAATGGCAAGAAAGCAGGAAAAGGGGGTGTTGGTGGCAGCGTTGACTTTGTCTAACATTGGCTGGTGAATGCAATCTAGATCATTCCTGGTCTATTTTCTTTTTCCTTTAAGGCTTGTGCAAACTATCTCTTTATAGCCTCTACCAGATGTTAAAAATTACATAAATGAAGCTAGATATAAGAACATTGCTTTATGCAAAGAAGCTGAGTAATTAAAAATAAGTGATGGAGTGTATTTTAGTATTCCAGGATCCTAAAGGAAGAGTGAAAACCCTACATTCAACATGGAGAAGTCCATGAAATATATTACCAGAGTCTCACTCCACCTTCCCTCCTTCTGCTCAGTTATTGTGTTCTTTATCAAAAGGATTAAGAGGAGACAGTTTATAATACTTACAATGATATAATATTTATAATGTATAAGACACAAAGAGCTTATTATAAAACAAGGCACTCCTAAGGGATAAGAGAAGACAATGCCATGGGGACTGCTGAAGAGAAGAACACTGTTCCGGAGTGACAGCGAACAATGACGGAGAGACCACAGTGCCAAGCTTCCTGCTGAAGTAGACTTTATAGTATTCTATTTGTTAGGTGATTTACAGGTGCATTTGGACTAATTCTTATGGGAGGAGACACTACAATGTCTTCACTTTTTGAGAGAAACCAATGTTTCCACCCAGGGTTAGAGATATAGCTCAGAACCCATTCCCCTGGTGTCTACCTGCCTATATATTTAATCTATCATCTATCTGCCTATCTATCTATCATCTATATATTCGTGTGTATGTGTGTGTATGTGTGTGTACCACAGAACTTAAATGGAAGTCAAAGGACAGCTTGCAGGAGTGAGTTCTCTCTTTTATTATGTGAGTTCCAGGATCTAACTCAGGTTGCCAGGCTTGCCAAAAAAATGTCTTTACCTACTGATCCATTCCAGTGTCTATCAGCTCACATTTTTTGAAAAAAAATCATATAACAGAGTAGATTACAATGAAAGTCCCTTCCCACCAAATAATCTTCAAAACAGTCATGTGTAGTAATATTCCATTTGTATTTTAATAAATAAAGCTAGCCTGAAGACCAGAGAGTAAAAGAGCCCCACTGATTAGCCTTACAGACCAGGCAGTGGTATAACACACCTTTAATTCCAGTAGCCACACTAGTTTGCCATAGGAACTGGGCAATAGTGGTGCAGGCCTTTAATCCCAGCCCTAGAGAGGACTATAAGATGGAAGGAGACAGCTCTCAGACACAGTCTCATCCTCAGGATTCCTGGAGGCAAGATAGCCATTTTGGATTGAGGTAAAAGTAAGATCCAGTGACTGTTTTGCTCTTCTGACCTTCAGAACCCCAATATCTGTCTCTGGGTTTTTATTAATCATGTTAGATTTGGAACCCAACATTTGGGGCATTGATTCATGAAAAAGTAATTTGCTTAAGGCTTTTAACCACCAGCACAGGCCAGAGCTCCAACCCCACTTATTTAGGCGCTCTCTCTCTCTCTCCTCTTCTCTCCATGGTGGGTTGCAGGCACTCCCTGAACCCTCTTCTCAAGCTTCTGCTAAACTGGGTAGTTGCCTTGAAATCCAGCCAGGCTTTTCCTGTCCTTATGCAGCAGCAGTTAGCCTTACATTTTCATCAGCATCATTGGTAGATTTGGTTAGACAGTGGGAATTCCTAAAGGAAGGAATAAGTTAAAGAGATAGATTTTTCCCATGTTAAAAATTGAAAAGAAAAATCATCACAATGGAAGGATTTGGGTCTCTGTGTGATGATATGATAGACAGCTTGAAAATGGAATGGTTAAATAAGAGGATATCTAATTTAGATGCAATTTATGTAATGTCAATTGTAAACATTGTCAGCATTATCATTTTTGTTTTATCACTAAAAAAAATTGATTAACTTGAGTGCTAAGATAAAGGCCATAGAAAAATCTAATAAAACAGATCACAGAAAGATACAAACCCATACAGAAGAATTTAATGGAGACCCAATTTTAGCATTACATTATAAGAATAGAAACAATCTAAGGTTTTCAGACAACCAACCTTAATGTATTCAGTAACCTCACAGGAATTGCCAAATGACAGAGGCTCTGTTACAGCTAACTGGACTCCTGTGCCATTGTTAGATTTAAAAATTTCAAGGAAGCAATTGTCCCATATGGCATGCATTCACCTTTTGTGAAGTAAATGTTAAACTCGTGATCTATTGTAATAGAATTATCTGTAACAATGGGTAAGATTTGGCTAATAGTGCTTTAGAGACTAGTCTACAATTACAATAGTGTACCTGGTTCAGAGACTAAGCTAAGATTATTGAACAATGGGATAAAGCTAGGGTAGAAAAATCTCCCAATATCAAATTCTTGGAGAAGGAGACTATGCTACTATAGAAAGGCAAGCTGTAAATGATGATCACATCCTAGATTTATGTCACACAGCAGCTTTGAATGCTTGGAACAGAATTGGAGAAATAGGAAAGAAAATTGAGTCATTTACTAAAGTTATGTATAGCCCAAAGGAAGACTTTATAGATTTTTTTTTACAATGATTGACTTCAGCTGTAAATAGAATGATACCAAATTCAGAAGCTAGACAAATAATAACTGAATCTCTGGCTTCTGAGAAGGCCAATTATTATGCAAAAGGTTAAGTAGGCCATTAAAGACAAGGTCAGAACCTTTAGAGGAATGGATCTGAGATACAATTAATATGGAATCTCATGAAATAATGGCATGGATAGAAGAGGTTATTTCCAGAGGTTTCAAGAAAAATTGAAATGTCAAGTGTTTTGATTGTGGCAAAGAAGGTCATCTTAAAAAAGGATTGTAAAAGGGAATGCCCTTTCCTAGAAACAATGTTTTTTTTTCTAAGAATAATCCATTCCGAACACCTGCCCTTTTGGAATATGCAGAATGTGTGACAAAGGCAGGCATTGGACTAATGAATGTAGGTCAACAAGGAATAGTCATGGTAATCCTGTGCCATCAGAAAACTCTCTGAGGGACCTCGCACAGGCACCTATGCCAAACACAGCCCTTATGCCAAATCTGGCTTAGTAGTTTTCTGCCACCATAGAGGAAAATCCTTCCCAGAGCAATTAAAAACCTAATGCCTATTTTAAGAAACGATACTGCTCTGGATAATAAAACAGTATAGAAGGGAGAACAAAAAATTCAAGAGAAACCATAATACAAGCATTTTGGCAAAGTTCCATAAATGAACAAAGATCAAAATTATATGAATAAATGGCATTGTTGTTGAAGGCCTAGTAGACACGGGTGTGAATGTAACAGTAATTTCATTAGACTCTTGGCATTCAAATTGGCCTTTTCAGGATGTAAATATTCAGTTTTTATGGATTGGAACTTTTTCTGAGGTAAAGCAGAACACAAGATAAATTGAATGTATAGGGGCCAGAAGGACAGAGAGGAATATTAAAACCATATGTATCTAACAAAGCGATGTATTTGTGGAGGCATGATTTGTTACAGCAATGGAATACTCAGATTAACACTCCCCCCAATCTTAGAAATAAACCATAAATCAATGTATGTTTTGGGGAAAATATTAGAAGGTTTTATAAAGAATAGTCACCAAACATTCAGGTTGTACAAGAACAGGGCACAGCAGCTACTAATATTTCAAAGGCATCAACAGTCCTACCTTTAAAACTGTTGACAGACAAACCAGTATGGGTTAAGCAATGGGCTTTAACAGCAGAGAAAATGTAGGCTTTAGAACAGCTGGTACAGGAGCAACTAGAGGCTCTCCATATTGAAGAATAAACCAGATCTTGGATATTTCCTGTGTTTGTTATTAAAAAGAAATCTGGAAAATGGAGAATGGTAGCAAACTTAAGAGCTCTTAATCAGGTGATTTAGCTAATGGAGTCTCTACAGGTTTGCATTCCTTTGCCTTCTATATTGCTTAAAAGATGGCCTCTTATAGTTATTAATTTAAAAGTCTGTGTCTTCACTATATCTATAAAGAAAAAGACAAAGAAGCATTTGTCTTTACAGTGTCTATTTATAATTCTCAGCCTGCTAAAAGATATCAATGGAAGGTTCTTCCCAGTGAATATTAAATAAATAGCCCCACCCTGTGCCAATATTTTATAAGTCAGACATTGGAAGTGATGCATAAGCAAATCCCTGATTGTATAGTTTGCTATTACATTAACTATATTTTGCTATTTGATTTAGACGTAGATATTTTAAAAAGAATGTTTGAAGAAATAAAGAAAATTTTGCCTTTGGGGGATTAAAATTGCTTCTGAAAAAAAATACAAAGAGGAGACTCTATTAATTATTTAGGCTATAAAATAGGGTTACAGAAAATTAGACCCCAAGAGAGGCAAACTAGGAGAGATTGACTTCAGACTCTTAATGACTTCCAAAGATTGCTAGGAGACATTTCCCAGCTATGGTATTATTGGTATAAACTGGATAACCTGATTAACTGAAACAAAACCTTAGATGGTGACAAGGACTGAAATAGTTCCAGGGAATTGTCAGTTGAAGCTAAAAAAGAATTGACTTTTATTAAAGAGAAATTACAAAAGACATATGTGGATCATGTGGATCTGGTCATTACCCTTCAAACTTTCCCCTATGGGAATTTTAATGCAAAGGGAAGATATTATTTTATAAGGGATCCTTTTACCACATAAATTGAGTAAACAATTAAAAACATATGTAGAAATCTTCTCTGAGTTAATTATAAAAGAAAAATTGAGACTTCATCAGTAATTAGGAATAGACCCAGCAGAAATTATTTTACCTTTTACTAATGTTGAAATTATCAAATTATGGGAAGAACTTGAATTATGTCAAAGAACTTACAGTATTTTTTGAGAGAGATTAACAACAACTATCCCTAAAGCAAGAAAATTTGACTTATAAAAACAGCTAATTTGACCCTTCCTCACATTGTATGGACACAACAATAACTGGAGCCCCTACATTCTATACTGATACAAATAAATCAGTAAAGGCAGATAACAAATCAGAAAAATTAAGTAAAGTTGAACAAAGTTGTTATGATTCTGTCCAAAAATCAGAATTACATGGTATTCTCATGGTACTAAGGGATTTTAAAGAATCTCTCAATGTAGTTACCAATTCACAATATGCAGAGTTGTTTTGCATATTGAAACAACTGAATTTATACCAGATGATACAGAATTGACTTTATTATTAATTCAGGTATAAGTATAATCAGGAATAGGCATCATTCTAGACACATAATACATCCAACTTCACATGGGTCTGTCAAGTTCTCTAGCATGAATCAAGTCCTCTATGCAGAAATTGATCAATTATTGATTGGAAATGTGCTGAAGGCCTCAGAATTTCATTTTAAAAATCATGTGAATAACAAAAGTTTAAAAAATGACTTTTCCATTACATGGCAATAAGCCAATAAGAGGAAATGTCCTACTTGTTCTTTATACAATCAAACACCACTACCTCCAGAAAGTAACCCAAAGGGTACTGAAAGGAATGAAATATGGCAAATGGATGTCTTCCATTTTGTAGAATTTGGGAAATTAAAATATGTACACAACACCATTGATACCTATTCAGCTTATCAATGGGCAACTGCTTTGAGTTCAGAAAAGGCTGATTTATAATCACACATTTGCTAGCACTTATGGCCATCATGGGTATACCTGAAAAAATGAAGACAGACAATGCTCCAGCATATGTTTCTAAGAAAATGAAACCAATTTTTGCTTATTGTAATACAAGGCATATTACAAGTATACCACACAATCCTACAGGCCAGGCAGTGATCTGTTGTAGGGGAAGGAGCTGCCTGTTCATCCCTGCCCCAGCTAGCTTACACTCAAAATAATCAATCACACAGAAACTGTACTCATTAAAATACTGCTTGGCCTGTTAGTTCTAGTTTCTTACTGGCTAATTCTTACATCTTAATTTATCCCATTTCTATTAATCTGTGTATTACCACATGGCTGTGGCTTACTGGCAAGATTCACCTCAGGTGAGGAACCATGGCTTCTCTCTGACTAAAATCAAATTTAACTCTAAAGGATATGTTAAATAAACAGAGAGGAATGATAAATACCCACAGAAATATATTACATAATGCTTTATTAACTTTGAATTTTCTAAATGCTTATGAGAAAGGAACAACAGCTATAGAGAAACATTGGATAGTAAAGAAAACTATGGAATTAAATCAGCTGATAATAATTTAAAGATGTACTGACCTCAGAATGAAAAATTAAAATAAGTGTTATATTGGGGAAGGGGTTTCCACAGAAGAGGAAAAGCTATGAATACTGTCAATATTGATCAAGATTTAGTTTGAAAAGGAGAAAAGAGAAATGACAGCTCATCCGCAAGTGACAATCCTACAAGTTGTAAGAAAACTTAACAAGGGTTTGGGCAGGGTTCTGTTCTTGTCTTTGCGGGAAAATAGAAAATTTCCATCTTCGAGGAGTCAAGAGACTTTGGACATATAGAGACCTAAAGAAGAAAGATAACTATTTAGAAAAAAATAACCAATCAAAGAAAAATCTGACTTATGATACCAATATTCTCTTCAGGGGAAAATATCACTACCTAAACATTCATATCCCCTTATTTCTCAATATAATGGTTGTCCTGACTCAGAACTCAATGCTGTCTTTGGAGTTGGTGTGTAGCTCTCCTCCTCTAAACCCATGAATGTTATTGAATAAAAATTCAGAGTTTCTGTCTCATATCAGGAGAGCAAACTGTTGCGGAACAGAAGGAAGATAAAAAAAAAATCTAGGGACTAAGGTTATCAAAACTCTATTTTCAAAAATTTTACTTCTCCCATACTTATTTTGCCTCTGTGGTACCTTTCTTTGAACGCATGTCTATTGAAATCCAAATTTTACATTTTGATATGAATAATATTTAAGTTTTCCAAAGTGAACAATAAATTTTCCTACAGTAATCTCTAAAATCTCCAGGAAGAAGATAGTGCCCCACAACAATGATTCCACCTGGTTCATATGATTCATTCAGTTGATGGCACCACTTAAAGATTGATTTTGAACTACAAACTGCTCAGGACAATTTTGAGGTGACTAGCTGAAATGATTCAGCTTAACAAACTACTTTACCCAGGACTGCACTTTCCCATTTTGCAGAGATTGGACAACAAATGATAAAGCTACCTCTCTTAGGACTTGACAATTAACCAAAAATTTTCTTTTCAGGATGCGCTAAAGATACCATCAACCCCAGACAGCAGGAAGTAAATTTAAGAATACAACTCCCATATTCTCAAGAGGTGGGGTGGGTGGTTTTTGATCATTCAATAGTTTATGGAAATTTGTCATTGTTTAGGGGGTTATTTGTATGTTGTTATTGGTAATATGGTCAGATGGTCAGAAAAAGCTAAACAAGGGAAATTATATTCAAGATTCTTGTTTTGTAAGAAAAAGGGATATATATATATATAAAATATTTACATATATATGATAGGATAAAAGGGTAGAGTCTACTCTAAAAAGAAAAAAGGGAGGTTATAAATGTGATAAGATAAAAAGGTGGATTATTGAATATACTTTTAAAAAACAACTACTAATTTTAAATGTGTTATATTGGATTGGACATTTGTATATTGTATATACATTTTGTATAGTGACATTAATTTTGTTAGAATATACTGTACATACATTTCTACTCTTGCTCAAGGTATTGCACCTATACAACTCATCTAACAATGAAAAACAAATTTCTAGTCCTTGAAAATTACTATTACCAACTGTTTAGGATAATAAGGAAATGTAGGTTAGTAGTTAATCACCTAGATTAATCAAACTTGTAGTAACATTAGGTACATTTTCAAGGTCAAACAAAGATATATTTTAGATAGGCCATCTTCAAACACTCCAGAGATCTACAGAATATGGCATTTAAGATTATATTAATAACCTAGGTCCTTCTTGTTATGATAATGAAACATGTCTACTTCTGGCAGCACCAATCTACTTCAGAGAAGATAATGGGAATTGATGAATTCCATGGAGTTTACTCATTTTGTAGCAAAAGTAAGAAGCTATAGGACAAGAAAATGACCTTGCCTTGATTGCTGACACTATGCTGTCCTAATTGGATATGCAGGACATAGAAGAAAGTGACTGCCAAACATTGTCAAGACAAGGGGACAGCCCTTCAGAATATCCTGCTTCACACACAGGTCTGATGGATATGCTAGGACTGTAGACCGAAGATGGATGCTCCAATGTTGTAGAGGAACTTTTGGTGACTGTTCAGGCAGCCAGCTGTCTTGTCATTTCTCGCATTTTTTGAAAGTAACTTACTCACACTTCCTGCTTACTCGGATAATATTATTTCATTGTTGGGTCTCTGAGGGAGTTGAAGTCTAGATAGTTATAGTTTTCCTTGTTTACCTGATGCAGAAAGCAAGTTATGATAGAAAGTAAATTATGTACAAGACTTTGGACTCACCAAGATAGGATAGATATAGAATATTTTCTCTGAATTTGTCAAATGCAAATGGACTAGACATTGTTGATGCATTTTTGCGTGTATATATTATGTAGTCACTGTACTTGTATATATAGTTTTCTTATAGTAGTTATAGCCTTTTTTAAAATTTTAGACAAAAATGGGAAATGTAGTGATGTTTCATTTGTATTTTAATAATTAAAGCTTGTCTAAAGAACAGAGAGCAAAACAGTCCCTATTGGTCAGCCTTACAGTCCAGGCAGTGTTGACACACAGACTTAGTTATAGCAGCCACACTAGTTTTCCATAGAAACCATGCAGTAGTGGTGCACGCCTTTAATCCCAGCACTAGAGAGCAATATAAAATAGGAGGAGACAGTTCTCAGACACAATCTCATTCTGAGGATTCTTCGGTGCACAATAGCCATTTCAGACTAAGGTAGATATAAGAGCCAGTGACTGACTTTCAGGTTGAACCCCAATATCTGTCTCTGAGTTTTTATTTTCTGTACTACAGTCATGTGTTACCAGGAACTTTAGCAATAATCTGACTCCTCCACTCCCCTCCTTCTCATGTGCCATTACAAATTCCAAGGAAAGGAAGTTGTGATGGTTTTCCCTCTTTTAAAACCAGTGCGCTGCCGAGGACACAAGAGGTAGGCTGGAAACTAATTATGAAGGGCTCTGTCTATTCTCCATCTATTCTCTATGACCTTCAAGGGTCTGTCTATTCTCCATCTACTCTCTATGACCTTCAAGGGTATATCTATTCTCCATCTACTCTCTATGACCTTCAAGACTGCTCTTTCTAAACTTACCACCTATCAATACTAAGCATTGAATGCATAGCTTCATATATGTTAAAGTCTTTACCAGCTGGCCTGCCTATGCCCCTTCAAAGAAATCCATATTTTTAATGAGGAAAAAGCTCATGGTTTTTTTTTTCTTGCATCTTTGCTGATCATATTGGAATCTGTTTGCTGGAGGAATACCTGGTTACATATTAGCTGGTGCACCCTGCAAAGCGTCTGTTGTTAACTCTAAAAACCAGGAAATAGCCTGATGTTTCACTTCAAATGAAAGGATAACGATTTCTGCCTGCTATTTTAATCTCATGGTGTGTTTAATAAATAGCTCCTAGCAGTAAATGATAGCATTTAGTTATGTGTTGACATAAATCAGTATATAAACTCCAGATTATATTTCACAGGTATTTTATATTCCCAATTAATGTGAAGAGAACAGTTCAAACATTTTGGCTTTATTTCATCACCTTCATGAGCTTTGATGTTCTATGATGTTAAATTACCTTTAGGCCTTAATTTATCAGGGAACAATCTGGAAACCCAGTTATATGTAAAAGTTGAGCAAATAAATCTGAGGATGATTTATTGTCTATCAGTTTCTCCACTAAAAATAAAGGAAAGAAATAAAAGAATTTGGGAGTCATAGAAAGCATGTGACACTAATTTTTCTCCTGCAAGCCTCACATCCAATCAGAAACCAAGTGTTTATTTCCATAACAGCCATGCCACTGTTTCATCCATGGACACACCTTGGGCATGTCCTGATTGTGGAATATTGAATGTGGAAGGGTTTAGTAAGGATGAGAGCAAAGAAATGAATGAGTGGAGGGCTACAAAGTAGGTTAGCCAAAGCTAAATATATATATATATATATATATATATATATATATATATATATATATATANTATATATATATATATATATATATATATATATATATACATATATATATATGCCTTATGGAAATCTGTAGGCCTATATTTCTATTTCTACATGGTATGGTAGCCAGGCTCTAAAACTATAGTTAGTACCTGAAGTCGTCACGTAACCTTCCAGACAGACTGTCGCTAACCTAACAAAGGGTCAGGATGTTGTTTTGCTCCTTTCTTTGTAAGTTGGAGGATGCCTGAAAAGAAGTGCTAATTCAGCCTATGTGACAGAGCTAGCATACTGACCAGGAAGACATGACAGAAAGCACAGGTAGTTGTGGACATGACTAAAAGCCATTTACCTGGTTACCTAGGAGACAGAATGCTAATGAAATCCCCCCCTCCTCCAATTTATGTTTTGGTATAAAAGCTGTCTGGAGAATAAACAAGAGGAATTCTTCAGCATGTGAACTCAGGATCTCATGGGGGATCTCTGAGAATCTCCCTCCCAATAAAGCCATGTGAGTTGTGTCTTTATTCCCGCTCCTCCTCGCCAGTCCAGAGAGAGATAGTTTATGTTGGGGTCTGGTTCAGAGATGGTCCAGGCTACAACCAGACCCCGACAGAAATCCACTACTTTGTGAGCTAATTTAAAAACATAATTTCTTTTTTAAAAGGAAAGGTGTTTAATGAAAGTACCCTGCATGGGTAGACAATGGTTCCTCCAGACATGGATTGTCAAATGAAAATTTCAATGCTCAGTGTAGGATAAGTGCCTATGATCAGGGAGGCCCGAGAGAGCCCAAAAGAATGCAGACTAGCGATCTTCATTTGATTGCCCACTCTGTTTGGTAAGGCCCTGTTGATGAAGAGACAATGTACTCTGAGAAACATAGAGAAATGAAGCTGGCACTAACCTGGAATACCCCGCAGAGGAAGGTGCTGGCTAGCTTTCGTAAGACAAAAGACACAGTGCAGGCTGCTGGGTGTGAAAAGTTGTCAGGTCGCCTACCCAGTTGTAGACCCTGCAAGTGACAATACTGAGCTTCTAGTCAAGATGTGTCTGTGGGTGAAATAGTGGCAGGACCGTTATACGAACAAACAGATCTTTGCTGATGTGATACCAGGCTCAGCAAGGAAAAGTTCCCATATGATATTGTAAACCTGATCGAAAGCCTATGCCCAGGGAGTCATGGGCGCTAGTGAGGGTGATATTAGTAACAGGTATGCCTCCAAAGTGCCTTATAAGTATTTGTGTTTATTTTGTTAGACTAATGCTGCTCTCAACTTGGTCAAATAAGCTTCATTTTGTAGTGGATACAAAGACTCATAATTGGCCAACATTCTGAGAATAACTGACTGCTGAATGCTTAGCCTTAAATGAAACATCTGTATCAATACCCACGAAGCTTGGGGTACATCAAAGAAGAAAAGATCGAACCTACAAGCCGGAGGGTGGCAAAATGCTGACTTCTGGTCATGGCACAAACGTTCCGTTAATGAACTCACAGCAGCTATTACTACCCACAGCAGCCCTGCAAAAGATTAAGATAGCTGAAATTCCAGCGGAGATGTAGGCGGGGTTCTCACAAGCTCCACCCCCAGGCAAGGTGCTATTGGCTGTTGATGGCTGTGAGGCGAGGAGTCCTCGTTTTTTCTTCAGACGTACAGCCGCTGGTACGTGGTCCATGCTCATGTCAGAAGCTAACAGGATTAAGGAAGTTATTTTATAAAGGAAAATGTGAAGGTAGAAAGCTTGAGCAAGTGCTGGGGAGATCCAAGAGATGAGGGGAGAGTTGGAGGACAGATATGATGAAGATACACTGCGTATGTGTATAAAATTGTTAAAGAATAGAATCTATTTTAAAATACAGCATATAAAAATCAAGGATTAGAATGTAGTTTGGCGGCTCTGGAGATGCAATGTGGCTCAGTGATTAAAAATACTTCCTACTCCTGCAGAAGACCTGGATTCTGCTCCCAGTAGCTCACAAGTGCCTATAAGTCCAGCTCTGGGGGAATCTAGCCTACTATTCTGGCATCCATGGGCACCTGCACGTGCGTGGCATATACTCATATTAACACACATACATAAAATAAACTGATAACAAAGTTAATCTTTAAAAATATAGTTTGGTTTACAACTTGAAAAAATAATTTCTTGAAGATTTTTTTGTTGTTGTTTTGTTTTACGAGACAGGGTTTGTCTGCAGCTTTGGAGCCTGTTCTGGAACTAGCTCTTATAGACCAGGTTGGTCTCGAACTCACAGAGATCCGCCTGTTTCTGCCTCCCGAGT
The DNA here is from genome assembly GCA_028555095.1 of Dicrostonyx torquatus. Lineage (NCBI taxonomy): Eukaryota > Metazoa > Chordata > Mammalia > Rodentia > Cricetidae > Dicrostonyx > Dicrostonyx torquatus. Next base: position 4,620,301 of record JAQHUG010000053.1, on the reverse strand, counting down.
GCTGGGATTAAAGGTGTGTGCCAACACTGCCTGGCTTTTCTTGAAGATTTTAAGGAATGATATTTTACACCTAAGAAAGGGTACACTTTTTAAAAAATCCTATTTAGAGTGATGTCTTTGGGTAAACCTGAAGAATTACATATCTCTCCAGTTTATTTAATCAGTTTATAAATTTATATATTTTCCTTAAATATGGGTCTATAGACCATGAAATAAAATGTTTAGAAGAGTGACATATTTTACAGCAGAGAGACGAATAGACAAGACTAGGCACGGACAGCATTTAAATGGAGTTCATCTTCAATTAAGCATAGGGTTTTAATAGTGAAATGTAGAGTGTGACATGTTTGGATTCAAAAGCTGCCTTGCTATTTGTTTAACATGTAATTATCAGCAACTTTCTTTACCTACTTTAGAACTATCATTCTCATCAGAAAGGGAAGAAAATACTATTTAATCTACAAGGTTAAAGTGACAATTAAATTACAGCTATGATCTATTGGACCTGCTACCATGTCTGTATGTGATGGATAATTGCTTATTGTGGCTCAATAGTTTGCCCAACAAATAAGTGCTTGTGCTTCCTTGGTGCAAGACAAAGAAAATACTAGGTTTTTATTTTGAAAGTCTCAGTGAGAAGATGTAAATAAATAATTGAAACAAGATGTATGGCTACAGAGGACTCACTCCATGGAGTTGAGCCATTAAAGCTACTCAAGAAGAAACTGTTTATACTAATGACTTAAAGTTAGCTACGAGTGTACCTTAAGTAAGGAGAGGGTTGGGGAAGTGATGAAGCAGGAAGGGGAGGGTCTTGAGCTGATGATTCTGCATGGACTGATCATTCCTGGGTGCTGTAAGTAAGAGGTACACCCCTGCCCAGCAGTAGCTCAAGGAATCAATCTGCTTTATCAAGTCAGCAGGTAATCAATTATTGAGCACTAGGATTTGATTTTGCAAACTGAAGTGAAAATATGCACAGTCCCTAACACTGAGAACCTTCTCATGAAAATACAGATGATTAGAAATTATATTCAAACACTTTTAATATCTTCAAAGCAGAGCCAGTGTTAGAAGGATTTGACCGCATTAGGTTTATCTGACCCTTGTGGCAGGGTCTGGGGAGCTGAAATCCAAAGGGGACCCACGTCTAAGTAAGCATAGAAGAGCGTCTTCTACGTGGGGGAGAATCAAGGTCCTGTCACTGAAAGAGAACAATGTAAGATCTAGTCAAAGAAGAAATTAGGACAGATTGTACATGGAAGTAAATGGGAGCAATGAAGGGAGGTGTATTCCAATCTCACTGCATCAAGGAACAGCTGTTAGCACTTGCTGTTTGGCTTAAGTTGTAAAAAGAGACAGGAGAAAGCTTTATCACTAAAAGAAGGGACAAGCTTGGGTCTCCTGTGCCCAGCTGGTGTTGACCCTGAGAATCTGACAGTGAATGCATTTGACACTTGGGCTTCTCCATGGTCGACTGGGGCTTTCTCTAGTTGTTTCCAAGTTGGATCTGTGGACAAAATCGGGGATACTTTCAGTTATTGTGGCCCGGCTACTTTTGCCCATGGTACTGAATTTGTAACTACAGATAGTGAATGGCTTTCTGATTTCTGACTTAGATGCATTGGTAACTATAGACAAAAGGTTAGGTACTATAGGTTGTGGGTTTTGCCTTGATTTGATTTGAAGTGTGTTGTGTTGTGCTGTATGTGTGTGCATGGTATATGCAAGTGTGCAAATGTGTCAGCAGTCTTCTATCATTTTTAAAATTATTTTTAAGAGAGAATCTCTTTTATGAAATTGGGATAGTCACTGAATCCGTAAGATCTATCTGTCTCCACTCCCCTACCACTGGGGATTACTGGATGTGGGGCCACTCTGGATTTTACATGGGTGCTGAGGCCCTGAACTCAGGTTCAGGTCATTATGCTTATAACAATCATTTTACCCACTGAGCCTGCTCCCTAGATTCAGAGATATTTTTATGTATGGTTCAATTGCTGTTTGTGTATTGTCTGCCAAACTCCTTTATAATCTTTATAACCAAATCAAAGTGACTAATACATTAGAAGGGCTTTAAGAATCAACAGAGGCCATGAGTATGGCATAATCAATCATTATTGACATCTTTATTGGTACAAATAAATACAAAATCCAAAAATGAAGTAGTAAGGAAGCCATAAGTTTAATTAATTCTGTGTTGACAACATGAAGCAAAAACTCAAAACAGCATGGTAGTTTGTCCAAAGGATGTGTAAAATATAATTTTTGTCTTTTTTTTCCTAGTGCTTTTTACAAGTTAGTTTATGAGGAAAAAGCTGAGGGGTATAACTCTTTTAAAATAGCGGAGTGCAGCCTGTAATCCCAGATACCCAGTAGGCTGAGGCACGAGGAAGGCAGCATCAGGTTTTCTTGGACCACAGAGTGGGTTCCCAGCTAGTATGGGCAACTCAGTGAAACATTGTCTCTAATGAAAACAGTGCAAATATGGTTGAGAACATGGTCACTTGAGGGGTGTGAATGAGGCCCTGGAATCAATCTCTAGAACTAAGGGTGACAGCAAAACAACTAAGAAATGCATACAAATCTGTGCTTGCTGCATCTGCCTTCAAATTTAATTCAGTTATTAAACTTTTTGTTTTGTTTTTATAAGTCTTTTTTCTGTATAGCATTAAACTCTCAGCCATTTTTGACAATCTTAAAGCATACAATAGCTTACACACTTGGCCTCCAAAGCTACTAGCATATTATTGAGCTCTGTTTTAACAGCTCTAGAATTATTTTAAAAAATCCAATATAGAGTAATTTCAGACATCTCTCTGGATAGACTTGTTCTTTGAAGTATCTTCCCTGGAGCTAGACTCTTTAGATGCCTTTCCTAGGCTTCCTCCCACCCCTTTTTTTCTCAGGATTTTTCCATATTTTTTTCCAGGTTAGGCCCGGAGATCTTGCAGCTGTGGAGTTACATCTGAGGAATGATTCGTTCCATACATGGCTTCTTTCAGTAAATTCTTTCCTAGAGAAACTCGAGAGTTTTTATGAACCCATGTAAAGAAGTGAATATTTATGTTAGAATGATTATGTTCCCAACAAGAACATTCATTGGATTTTAGCCAGGTGAAACCTAAACTCCATCTAAAAATCTAAATGATTAACATGGATAGATCATTATGATGATAACAGCTTTAGATTTTAAAGCTCATTCAAACATATCATTAAAAATAAGAACAGATTTTTAAAAGGACATTTATTATGAGTTCTGTCTTGTTGGGTGATAATTGGAGGAATCATTTCCAAGAGAATAATACAGAATGGAATAAATGAGGGCAGAGATTGAATTACATACCAAGTCTGGGTTGACAAGGACATGTTTAGATTTCAGGTCCCTGAGAACAAAATTCTCAGTTCCAACAAAAAAGATTTTAGTATACACACTATCCTTTCCTTGACTACAGAAAACTAGTCTCTTTTCTTTCTTTCTTTTTCCATTGCAAAAATTGATTTTTCTTTAAATAAAAAAGTCTGGGTTTGTAGCAGTTCACATATTTACTTATGAACATAAGTAGGGGTCAGATCCACTTTGACTCATGTCATTGTATTTTCAGGAGGTTGAGCCAAGACAGCAGACAAAACATACACAGAGTCTGCTGAAAACTCCAAGGAATAAACTCAGGGCAGCAGAAGCTATCACAAGAGGTGGATCATGACTGAATCCTCTATCAAAATGAAAAGAAAACTCTAAAGACAACATGAAAGATAGTCTGTCCTGGAGATACTGACAGAGTTGGGGAGGGGTCCCCCCACTCCCAGTGAGAGGGAGTAGATAGAGCCATGTTTGACATAGCCTTGAATAACCAGCTCCTATACTCTCAGTAGCAGACATTTTAAAGAAAGGGAAAGAGGAAGATAAAAGTAGCTCATGGCAGGAAGAGCAGAGGGAGCTACTGTAAAACTCTGTGCAGAATGACAGCAAGAAGGCATTTTAGAAACTCCCCTCCTGCATTAGCAGCTTGGTGGCCTCTGACACTCTATGGACCAGAGCAGGTGACCTGGAACTATATGCTGAAACCTGGCCAGTAAGGTGGCTGTAGATTGTGGGGAAGGAACTTAGAATCAAAACTGCACAGTATTCAATGGGGTATAAATCTGATCAGAGACAGAATCCACAAGGCAACATAGAGGCAGGTCCCATGCAGAGCATCCATCATTGCTAAGATCAACCCAGGGACAAAACCAACATCCACAGCAGACCCTTGATGGGTCATCCAAAGCTGTGACCAGCAAATGGGACTAGAGTCAAGTCTCTGAACCAAAAGTTCAGAGAGTGCTGAACCAAGTGTCCTCTAGCCGAGGGGGCTGAATCTAGTATCCTCTAGCCAAGATTAAGTTCCTTAACTGCTGTCTATAACAAAATCTCAACCTTTTGACTTTACCGATAAAGACTCAGGAGCCAGATGCTGGGGTGAAAGCCTGCTAGCTCAGAGAGGCAGATAAAGCACCCAGCTGATATTCCTCCTTGACAGATGTCCCAGAAGCCTTTATTGATAAAATAAAATGATTGAGATTTTGCTAAAAATAACTTTTGGCATTCCAACATGTGTCACAACCACAGGGACAGAGCAATCATGCCAACTGAAGACAAACTGAGAAGCCATCAGATTTGGTAAGACACCTGAGAAGTTCTCAAGGAAAGAGCTAAGTAATATTACAAAGGAAAAAAATCTTTCCCACATTAAGGATGGGAAATATCATAAAACAGGACTTTAGAACCCTGTATAATGCTACTTTAGATAGCTTGAAAATAGAAATGGAAAAATGGAAAGATGAATGACTTAACTTAGATTGGCATAATACTGATTATAATTATTATCAGTCTGGTAATTCCTATTTTATCCTTGAAAGACATAGTGACTTTTGTGTCAAAGATGAAAAATGGACTGATAACATACAAGCCTTAGAAAGACTTATAGATGAAAATAACAAAAATACTCAGACAAAGACTGAGGAATTTAGATAAGAACTTACCACACTATTACATGATGAAACTTAAGAGTGGTGGTCCAAGGGTATTAGAAGACCAACCTTAGTTTATACAATTACTAAACAAGAGCAACCAGCAGGCAATAGGCATCCCCAAGGTTATGCAGAAGTTAAATGAAATCTGATAGAAATGTTAGATTTTAGGAGATTTAAGGAACTGGTTGTTCCATATGTTATGTGTCACCACATGTTAAGCAGATGTTAAATTCATGGACAACTCAGAAGAGAATTATCCCTTAAGACTAGAAAGATTTGGCAACAGCCACATTGGAAGTGGGTCCTCAGTTATAAGGGCAAACATGGTGGAAATAGGAAGCTGGGCAAAGAAATAGGGCTAGAGGCAGTAATTCTTCCCAAGATCAGTTTCTAGGAGAAGGTCAGTATGCTGAGCTACAAAGGCAGCTTGAATTTGATGATCACACCTTGGTGCTATGCCATTTAGCAGCTTTAAATGCTTGGGACAAAGCTAAAGAATCATGAAAGAGGTCTGAGTCATTTACTAAAATTATACAAGGCCCAAAAGAAGCCTTGTTGAAGAGGTTGACTTCAGCTGTAAATAGAATAGTATTAGACTTAGAAGTCAGACAAATATTAATTGAATCTTTGGCTTTTAAAAACAGTAATTCAGAATGTAAAGGGATGATTTGGACTTTTAGGGTAAGAGCAGCACCAATAGATGAATGGATTAGAAATATCACTGATATTTGGATCTCATATTATGATAATACTCTGATAGGAGAAGTAATTTCTAAAAGTTAAAAAAATAAAAATAGTAGATGTATTAACTGTGCTAAACAAGGCCATTTGAAAGGGGATTGTAGGCAAGAATGTTTTTTTCTAGAGATAATCCAAACAGAAGGCCCAGCATTCTGGAGTATGCAGAAAGTGTGGGAAGGCCAACATGGGACTAATGAATGCTGACCAACAAGAGACAGTCAAGATCATCCTTTGCCTTGAGAAACGTCCTAAGGGGTCTCCAAGGCCCTAATATCAAATTTGATTCAATCATTCCCTGTCAGCATAGGAGAAACTCCTCCACAGAGCAATTAAAGGATTTAATACTTAGTAAAAATAATACTGCTGTGGATGTAATTAAAGACAGAACAGCTCCAATAGATAAAACAAAAATTCAGGAGAGACCAGAAAACAAGTATTTTGGCAATTTGCTATAAATTACCATAAACCAAAGTTAAAAATACAAATAAATGGCATTGAAATTGCAGGTTTAGTAGACACTAGAGCAAATGTAGCAATAATGTCACCAAAATTTTGGCTTCCGGATTATTGGCTTCTTCAGGAGGCAAATTTTCAACTTCTAGGGATTGGAACTTTATTCCAGTTAAACAAAGTGCAAGATGGGTCAAGTGTATAGGGCCAAAAGAACAAAGAAGAAAATTAAAGCCACGTGTAGCTAACATAGCCATGAATTTATGGGGATGTGATTTGTTGCAGCAATGGAAAACACAGAATAACATTCTTCCAATCTCAAAAATGAACCATAATATAAAGTATGCTTCTTAGAAAAATATTAAAAGACATTATCTAGAATAGTCACAAAGCATTCAGGTTATACATAAGCAGGACATAACAGCTGTTGGTCTTTCAAAGGTACCAACCTCATCACACCTTTAAAAAGGTTATCTGGCAAACCTGTGTGAGTGGAACAATGATGTTTGACCTCAGAAAAATTACAGACACTAAGACAGCTGGTACAGGAGCAACTAAATGTTTAAGATGTTAAAGAATCAACCAATTCTCTTTTATTTGTCATTAAGAAGAAATCTGGGAAATAGAGACAGTTAATAAATTTTAGAAGCCATGAATAAGGTGATTCAGTGAATAGGCTCCTTATAGCCTGGAATTCCCTTGCCTTCTTTATTACCTAAGGGATGATCTATTATATTGACCGATTTAAAAGACTGATTTTTTTTTAACTATAGCTTTACACTAACAGGATAAAGAAAAATTTGCCTTCACAATGCATACTTATAATAATGCTCAAACTGTTAAAAGGTATGTGGAAAATTTTTCCACAAGGAATGTTAAACAGCCCCACATTGGGCACAAAATGTTGTTTTTTTTTTTAAAAAACATAATCTCAATTGTTCAATCTTACAAATAAATACAAATAAAATGCTGGGGTGAAGTCCTGCTAGCTTAGAGAGGCAGAGAAACCACCCAGCTGATCTTTCTCCTTCACCAACATCCCAGAAGCCACCTTTCTCTTATTCCATCTCAGAACAAGATACTTTCAGAATATCCCTCCCTCCTACTTCCTGTATGTCTCTCTCTCTCTCCATCCTCCTGACTCCCTCTTACTCCCTATGGTTTTTTCCTGTCAACTAATTGCTTACTCCACCTATTAACCTATGGTTGACTTTAATGTTGTTTACAATAAGCAGAAGGTTCTTGGATTAAAGATGTATTCTAGGGCTAAGCCAAACCACAACAAGCAAAGGTTTTTCAGTAAATGACATAATCTTGAGGTTCACAGAATGATCAAATATCATGCAATATATTCTTTCTGGATACAGATAAAAACCCATTCAGGCACAGGTGGCAGAATACCAGGCAAGACCAGAAAGGAACTTCTTTCTCCACAACCAATCATTATCAATACTGAGAAAATAAGTGATATTGAAATGTATAATCACACTTAAAGGGAAATCCATCAGAGAAACAGCAGATTTCTCAAAAGGGAACTTTTTGTTTGTCTGTTTGTTTCTTGAGACAAGGTTTCTCTGTAGAAAAGGGGGCTCTTAAAATGTTTAGTGTATTTTAAGATCTGAAAGACAATTACAAAGCTAATCTACTATACCCAGCAAAACTGTCATGATTGAAGGAGTCAGAAAAGCTTTCCATGATTAAAAACAGGCTAAAACAATTCACTAATCCTACAGAAGGTATTTAAATAATACTTCAGATTGAAGATGAATTTAAAAACTTCTATGAGGCTGCATACAAGAGTAAATCACATTAGCACATCAGTTAAATAAGGAATAAAAAAAAATCACAAAATCTGCAAAATAACCAGAAATCACACACACCTTTTGATGACACCTCTGATTATTAGTGGTTTGAATCCCCAGTCAAAAGATGGGAAGTAGCAGATTGGATTTTAAAACAAGTGTCCAGTTGACACCCTTCACCATCAAAGACAAATGAACCTTTGAAAGGAAAGGTGGGATGGGCATTCCAACAAATGGAATTAGATAAGCAGGTATGACAAACAAATTTGATTTTAGAGCAAAATTAAAAGAGATTTTTTAAAAGGTCATTTTATACTGATTAGGTAGCAACCTATAAAGAGGCTATTGCAATTTTGAGCACATGTGTATCAAACACAAGTGAAAGCAATTTTATAAAATAAGTATTACTATACTATAAAGACACAGATTAATCCCAAAGCAACAACAGTGGGTAATTTTAAACACCCCATGCTTACTAACAGATGTGCCACCCAGACAAAAATAATCAGAGAAACATTCAAATTAAATTACATCATAAATCAAATGGACCTAACAGATACATATAGAATATTATATCCAAACATTACATCTTCTTCTCAACTACCTACTTTGTCTATAATAGAGCATCTAACAGAACATAAAACAAGTCACAGGATGCACAGGGAAATAAAATGACAGTTTGTATTATATATGACAAAAATCAAACAAAATCAGAAATCAACAGCAAATGAAACTATGTACCATGCACAAATTCATAGAGATTGAACATTATCTATTGAATTATGACTGAATTTTCAAAGAAATCAATATGAAAATCTAAAAAATCACTAGAATAGAATAAAAATGAAAGCCCAGACTATGGAATGCAGTGAGAGCAGTTATGAGAAGGAAATTTATGCTACAAGTGTTTACAATTAAATCGGAGATATCTTAAATAAATGACTTAATGGTGCATCTTAGGACCTTGAAAAATTAAGTAGAAGTCAAACCCCAAATCTGTAGACTAAAAGAAATAATTAAAATCAGAACAGAAATCAGTGAACCAGAAACAAACAAAAAGAATTTGATGCCATGCTCTCTGCCATGATAATGGACTGAACCTCAGAAACTCTAAGTGGGCCTCCCCAGTGAAATGTTTTCCTTATAAGAGTGCCCATGGTCATGACTTCTCCTCATAGTGATAGAAACCCTAACTAAAACACCATGAATGTGCACATAGAAGCCAGAGGGCGACTTGCACTATCTGCATCTATGGTTCTCCCCTTCTATTTCAGAGACATCATCTCTCACTGACCCTAGGACCTGCCTTTTAAGCAAGACTAACTGGTCAAGAAGCCCTGGGGATCTTCCAGTGTCTGTCTCCAGTGCTGAAGTTACAGATGCCAGCCTCTACACCCATTTCATTATGTGAGCTAGGAATCTGAACTCGGGTTCAGCGCTTACACATTGAGTCATCTTAGCACCCATCCACCCCACCCCCTGCCGCCCCATTTCCATTGCTAGGCTCTCACAGACACTTCCTTGTATGTTTTGTGATTGGAGGTGTAAACGAGTCACTTCTTAGAACTGTTTAAACCTTAGAGAGTCTATTCCTCTGTATAGCATTTACGTTTGCTTCTGGAAATTGGCTCTCACCCAAACCAAAATGATTCTGAAGTGAATTTCAAACCTGAGCACACAGACCACACAGGCGGTATTAATTAATGCAGGTCATAAACCCATTTGAAGGCTGCCTTCTGGCTGTGAATTCTGAGAGCTTTTATTATTCTCTTGGCAGCTTTTACACCTAATAGTGTGATTTTCCTCACTCTGTCTTCTGGACAGTTGTTTTATTTCTGATGTGAACTGCGTTGCACCTTGGGGCCCAGCTCTGTGTCTAGGTCTTCACATAGAACACTAGCCCTAGAGGGCCAAAGCCCTTATGTGTCCTCTTTCCCTTCGAGCCACCAAAGTAGAACCTCAGAATAAGCATCCTTTGGTGTTTGATGTTCTAGTACCTTATACAATATCCATTTTGTTTTATTGTTTAAGTCTGGGAGTTCCACGGTTTCTAATTTAGCAATGATTTTCAAAAGTTCTGGGATTTTTTTTTGCTTGTTTTTTGTTTGTTTTACTTTTTAGTTGGCATATAATATTTGTACTTGTTTATTGAGTCTGGTAATCCAAATAATGATTAATAATCAATCTAACTAGTAATTTCCCCCTTAAATATCATCACTTTTGTTTCCTGGGGACTTAAAACTTTCCTCTTATATGTGAAATTATCCACTCACAGATGACAAATACCCCTTGATCTAACACATTTGTGGACGCTAACATAATTGACCATAGAAGCAAAGAGTGGGGCAAAGGCCAGGAGCAGGAAGTGTCCAGGAGATAGAGGAACCTAAGAAGATAGATGATGGAAAGCAAGGACAGCTGAAGGGGAACCATTCTGAGGGTCTAAAGCACAATAGACGATCATAGCCAGTATTGCATGTAATGTAAAACATTTCAAGGATATTGTACCCTGCACATTGCACCACTGAGAAGCTTACTCAGAGACCATATTTTGCCTTAGACAAAATCTGAAGGCACTATTCCAGTGTGTTCTTTCTGAGGTGCTCACAAAATGTTAAGGGGTAGCTTAGGACAGTGACTTTCAACCTGTCCATTGTGACCCCCTTTCTGGGTCAAACAACCCTTTCACGGGGGTTGCATGTCACATATTTACCTTACAATTCATAGCAGTAGCAAAATTACAGTTATGAAGTAGCAATGGAAATAATTTTAGGGTTGGGGGTCACCAAAACACGAGAGACCTTATTAAAGGGTCACAGCATCAGGAAGGTTGAGAACCGTTGTCTTAGGAAATATGAAAAGCCCATGAAAATATAAGTTAGGTTTAACCAAAATTTAAAGCTCCTGCTCAACAAAGGGTATCAGTAAGATTCCATGACCTCTCCCTTTCCTCTCTCCTGTTCTTAGTCTTCAAAGTTGTGACTTGGATGCTTGATGATGACCCTGGGTGATCACTGCTTAACTTTTCCAGCAAACTTTCAAAGAGGTGCAAGTCAGAGCCTTCATCATAAGTATGCTGTGCCATCAAATGTGCCTTCAGGAGTGATGTAAAGTTGGCTGGATTATGCGACCCTCACTTTAGGTCCCATCATGGAACATTTTATTGGGAATGAGAACACTATTTTGATCTCTTATGTGCTGTCTTAATTTCATTTATCATTTACTTAGTAGATTAATGGAATAAGACCAAAGGATTTTTAGGACCCCCTTGAAAGTAAGCATATAATATCATTTCAATTGTTCCTTATAAAAAGAATTATGAAATTTACACATAGGAAAAAGTATACTTATGTCTTTATAAAATGTGTTTTACGTTTCTGCCTATAGAGAGTCTGTAGAAACTATCAGTGTGGTCACCAACATGTGGTCAACATGGTAACATTATCTCCAGCTGCTGGAACATATCACAGGTGATCGGAGAAGCCACACTGCCGTCCATTCAAGTCCATCTCCAGAAAGTCATCACTAGTTAGCCTAAATTCTTGTTATGAACAGAGCCAATGTCAGTTCAATGATTATAATCTCTCCTAAGCATAGACACAAGAGGAAAGGGGCCTTCCCACTTCTTCCTTTCTTCCCTCGGCATGTATATATCAACACCTACAACTTTGTTAAGATGGGGAAACTACTTCACAGGCCCCCAAACCAGGCCTGATGGGGAAACCACTAGCTGTCCTTCATAGCATGATTTACACATCCAGATACAGCCTAGAGTGATATTCCAATACTGAAATCAGCAAGTCATGGCTAAGCTGGATTTTCAGTCAAAAGGGAGTGGATCCAAATGGGAGGGAATGTAAAAGGAGCTAGAAGGAATAGAAGGAGGGAAAACCATAATTATGGTACATTTGTGAGAAAATAACCTATTTCTAATAAAGGGAAAATTAATTTCCTATGGAAATATAGTTTCCCGTTTTAGTTTTGGAAAATTAATGAAAGCATGGTCATTTAGTATAAAGATCTATTTTTTAAATTGTATGATTTTTAAATCTGTGTGATTCAAGCTATGATTTTTCTCATTGTTAGCAATATAGTTATACAAAAGGAACAAATTCTCAATTTCAGGGTCAGATTTTCATCTGTAAAATAAGGTAATAAAAAATAAAAAGTAACTGTGGGAGGAAAAGGTTTATTTATTCCACATTTCACAGTCCAGTGATGGACGCCAAGACAGGAACTCAAGCAGGACAGATACCCAGAGACAGGACCTGAAGCAGAGGCCACGGAGGAGTGCTGCTTACTGGGTTGCTCCCATGGCTTGCTTGGCCTGCTTTTTTATAGAACACAGAAGCACCAGCCTAGGGGTGGTACCACCCACAAAAGGCTAGACCCTAACATATCAATTACTAAATAAGAGAATGCATCACAGGCTTCCCTACCGCTAAGTCTTAGGAAGGACGTTTCTACATTGAACTTCCCTCTTCCTAGATGATTCTAACGTCTATCAAGTTGACATAAAACTAGGCAGTACCATCATCAACTACAATATGCTTTGACATTTAACCAGGCAACAATCTGTCAAATACTTGTGCCTACCCTTACCAATCAGTAATTTTCTCTCTTTTAAAGTATTTACTATTATTGTGCTTTTCCCCCTTTAAATTTAGAAAATGACTAAATCTATTAGAGCTAATGAATAAGCATCTACGTGGAGGTACCCACATTTGGGGTTCTATTTTCTAGCACATTGTTTGAAAAACCTTGCATAACACCTTGCATCAAGACAAAAAGTCAAGAAAACTGATAAACTCATTAAAAACTGAAGAAAAGAAAGTAAAATCCTGGAAATGCAAGGTGATAGTAAAATATTTTTCTTCTTGTTAAAATGAATCAAAACCTTTATAGCCCAGCCACATATGGATCTCATCTGCTCACCCAGGGTCATGTCCTCATGGGACCAACATAACTTTGGGTTTTCTTTTTGTTGGGAGTCGAATTCAGATTATTTAATATAGAGGGAGCATTGATTTAGTGTTGAGCATTAAGGTGTGTGTGTGTGTGTGTGTGTGTGTGTGTGTGTGTGTGTACATATGTTGGTTTCATCTTTCTGCTGGTCTCCTACCAGTCAGTGTGGGGAGACAATAATGTCTTCATTCCTAACTTTGACTTTGCAGCTCTGCCTCGAATGTCCAAAGAGCTTGTAAAGGGTACCAGTTGTCCGGATGGAGAGAGAGGAGGTGTGTAAGTGTATTCTCATGGGTATTTTACCCTCCAGCTGAAAGAAAGCTTGGTCTCTTCTCCTGTCACTGGTTTAATGCTGGTTTAAGCCTATAAAAGTTGTAAGTGGGAGTCCTAACCTGCACATGGAGAATGATTTAGATCACTGGTAGCAACAGTGGGCTAGATAGAAACCGTGGTGGTATCAGCTTAGGGATCTTCACTAAGTTGATAGCCGTTAATGCCAAGGTTGATGTTGACAACTTCCTCCCCTGCAATGACAAAAATTAGTAAAAAGCAAAGGACCTTAAAGTGGATGGCCGGAAGGAAGAGTTTTCATTTCTTTTTCAACAGCAATTAAAGAAACACTGACCAAAATTTTAAGAAATGAGTGGACTGTTTCTCTGTACCTCAGACCACCTACTGAAACAATGTAGTTTTTATATTCACTAAATTGAAGAATACTTTATACTCTTTAATGCTTGTTTTTAGTGAAGACTTCCAGAAGCCAGTAAAACGGATGAAAGATAAGATACTTCCACATATAATAACTACTGTTTTTCAAGTGGATTTGTATTTTCCCATATATAACTGACTTCAAAGTTTTCATTCTTTGTTTATCACACAACCAAGCTACTATGAACCATGTAATCCATATCACCTTTGAAAAATCTATTTTAAATTTAAATGGAGCTGGAATTTTAAAAAATAACACCAGGTATACTTGTATAATGCAGCAGAAAGTAAAAGTGGCTGTTAGAAAACAATGCCAATACATCCTTTTAAAAATTAAAATTGTTTTTACACTGTGAAAGTTCATTGAACATGGCACCGCAGTCCACAATGTCTTTTCTCCACAAGCATGCACTGTACCCCAAGAACCTTCATCTCGTGTCCCTGCTCCCTCATTCTTGCCCCTCCCCTGCTGTTAGTCCTCTTTGTTCCTCTAACAAATTTAATGTCTACTTTCAGACCGTACAGGATATACCTACAGAATTCTATGCATCTACACAAAATCTAGGAGACACATATGAGAGAAAATACATGATATTCTTCTGGAAACTGTTCTTATTCGGTTCATATGATTAGCTGTAGTTATATCTTTACATTATTTATATTCTTTTTTTGTGTATGTGTGTTTTGCCTGCATGGATGACTGTGTACCACTTCTGTACCTGGTGTCCTTGGAGACCAGAAAAGGACATCTGATCCCCTGGAGCTGTAGTTAGACATGTGGGTACTAGGATCGACCCTGTGTCCTCTGGAAGAGCACCCAGTGTTCTTAGCCATCTCTTCAACTCCCCCATTTTTTGTTTATTTGTGTGTATTTTTGTTTTGTTCTGTGAAGGTAACATATCTTCATGGACCTTAATTTCTCTGTGTGATCTCATTCTTTAGTGTTCAAAAACCCCTTTCAAATAAAGAATCATTATGGCCAACAAAGTCTGAGGACCACCAACCAATATTGATTCTGATCTTTGTAAAGCAGAAAATAAAATTTACTCAGATTTATGGTAAAGTTCAAGGGTACCTCAGTTGTTATAATCCCAGGTAGACCACACCACAGGGCTGGGCAGACAGCATAAAAGGGCATGGCTGCTGAAGACTGGATGCCCAGCCTGAATCACACGTGCAGTTGAGGAGGTCCTTAGACATCCCCTTCTATTCCTGAACATGTCCGACACTTCATTCCTAGAAAAGGAATTCTGCTTTCACTATCATTGCTGTGAATGAACTCCATTGCCTCTGCAGGGAAATCCAAGGAAGAACTTACCATTTCTTGGAATATTTAGAGAATATAATGATCACCTCCTTCCCTATAAAAAGCCAACAGATATTCATTTCTGTCTATTGATGAACAATGGTAAGATCACTCTTGTCCTCATACTTCAGATTTCAAACATAACTCCATAACAAAACACAACCATCTATGAATCAATCACTCAACAAACATTACCTTCCCATTAATGGGTATGCTTAATCCCATATTCAGAATTTGAGAATGATATCTAGTCATGATGTGGGATTTCCCTCTGTATACTTGAATACCATTGATAAATAAAGGAACTGCTTTGGGCCTATAGCAGAGCTATAGGGTAACAGAGTTAGGTGAGGGAAACTAAGATAAATGCTGGGAAAAAGGAGGTGGAGTCAGAGAAAAGCTATGGAGCCACCACTAGAGTCAGACATGCTGAAACTTTGTCGGTAAGCCACTGCCATGTGGCAATATACAGATTAATGAAGATGGGTTAAATTAATATGTAAGAATTAGCCAATAAGAAGCTAGAGCTATAGCAGAAGTTAGGTCTCTTTTTTTGTACGAAGATGAAGCCGAATATTTCCCTCCCTGTCACTGGCTGTCAGAAACTCATTGAAGTGGATGATGAAGGCAAGCTTTAGACATTCTATGAGAAGCACATGACCACAGAAGCTGTGGCTCTGGGTGAAGAGTGGAAGGGTTACGTGGTCCGAATCAGTGGCGGCAATGACAAACAAGGTTTTCCCCTAAAACAAGGTGTCCTGACCCATGGCAGAGTGCGCCTGCTATTGAGTAAGGGGCATTCTTGTTAGAGACCTTGGAGAACTGGAGAGAGGAAGTGCAAGTGTGTTTGAGGATGCATTGTGGATGCCAATCTGAGTGTTCTCAACTTGATTATTGTTAAAAAAAAAAAAAAGGAGAGAAGGCTATTCCTGGACAGACAGATACTACTGTGCCTCATCAGTTGAGACCTAAATGAGCCTGCAGAATCCAAAAGCTTTTTAATCTCTCTAAAGAAGATGATATCTGCCAGTTCATTGTCAGAAAGCCTTTAAACAAAGAAGGTAAGAAGCCCAGAACCAAGGCACCCAAGATTCAGCATCTTGTGACTCCACGTGTCCTGCAACACAAACGCCGGCATATTGCTCTGAAGAGGCAACAAACAAAGAAAAACAAGGAGGAGGCTGTAGAATCTGCTAAGCTTTTGGCAAAGATAATGAAAGAAGCCAAAGAAAAGCACCAGAAACAGATTGCCAAAAGTGAAGGCTGTCTTCGCTGAGAGCTTCTGTTTCTAAGTCTGAGTCCCGTCAAGAATAAGTCTTTAAGGGTAACAAATAAATGATCAGACCTTGGAAAAAAGATGTTAGAGCTAATGGGCCAAGCAGTAATTTAAATAATATGGTTTCTGTGTGATTATTTCAGGGCTGAGCAGCCAGGAACCAACAAACAGCCTCCCTCCTACATAGTCATCTTCTGTTTCAGTCATGATACTTATTCACCTTCTACTAACAAAACTATAATGCAAATGACCATCCTAATAAATACAGCATACAGCATTCAAAGACACAGCTTTGAAGAAACATTTGTACACACTATGCACAAACATAGCCTATATATAAACTTATGTCTGTGCATATATGTATATAAACAGTAGGTATATGTTTGCATGGATACAAACCTATGTACCAGACATCATTCCCATGGTTAGTCACAGACTTCATTCACATGATTCTTTTCTACTTCACACATACCCTAAACTTGACATAAATTTCAGTTGATTGGGGAATCTAACTTTCTTAGAGCCTTCCTTAGCTTTAGAACCAGACATGACCGAGTAAAGGGAATAGCCACAGAGAGTAATCGTGCCCTATCCACAGTCCTCCTAACTCACTGTAGAGCAGCAACCCCATATCTATTGGTGGTAAGGATCAACAACCTTAACAAACATAAATATGGGTTTACATGTTCATGCAGTGAGCTGAAAGCCTCCAACTGGACATTGGAGCTTGTCCTTACAATTACATGGGATCATTATTTCCTTTCGTGGAATTTAAAAAGATGAACCTCAAAAACATAAAACAAAACATGCCAAAATGGGTTGTTGGGTTACTAGTGAGAAATCCTCCATGCTGATCATTGATTCGGACTCCTGTTGTCTGTCTGCAGAAGAAATGGTACTATGCTGTTCACGGTTCGGAACATTGGCCATTTCCTGCAGGACAGAATACTAGCTTTCCAAGACGTTGTTCCCAGATGGTGCGATAAATGAATCTTTTCCAGAGTACTCAACCATTCTGTAAGGCCAGCTGCTTGTGGGAAATGGTTTCTTCAGAAGGACAGCGAATTTGTGAGCATCGCCTCTGGAGCTTGTGTCTTTGTAACCGAGATGTGATGTGAGATACGATGATGGCACAAAAAGCATCAGGGAATCCACTGATAATGTTCTGGCAAGAAGTACAAGGGGGCAAGAAAGGCAAGGTCATATTTAGAATAAGAATGTTCCAATAAGAAGAAATTGGTGTAGATTAAACATCCTTTCTCCAGAATGCTTGAATCAGAGTGTTTTGGGCCATTTTTTCTTTCTTCTTTTAGAATATTTTCATTTAAATAATGAAACATTTCGAAGATGAAGTTCACTTATGTTTTATTATGCTGTTTATACATGCAGTTGTTATATAACGCTATTCCTGAAGAGAAGTGAGCAAATGGCTCAGATAGGTATCTGATGAGAGACTGAAGTAAGGAAACCACCAAGAGACAAGTGGGTAAACTAATGAGCTCTATTGGGGTTACTCACAGGAATATGGGGTGGGAGTTACT
This sequence comes from Dicrostonyx torquatus, assembly GCA_028555095.1. Lineage (NCBI taxonomy): Eukaryota > Metazoa > Chordata > Mammalia > Rodentia > Cricetidae > Dicrostonyx > Dicrostonyx torquatus. The sequence goes on along the minus strand of JAQHUG010000053.1, from coordinate 4,602,496 downwards.
TATGCAAAGTCAATTCTAACTCAAAGACAGCTGCCATCACTAAACATTACCCCCTCATGGCTCACAAAACTCAAAAGCCTTGAGCACACTGCTCAGCCCACATAGAGCCTGGGGGTGCTCAAGAAAGTTGGAGTCACCCCTTTATAAATTCCAGTTGTTCTGAAATTCTTCTGGGCAGTTTAGCTGGCCTCTGCTTCTTCTAGACCATTTTGCGGGTCTCTACATCTTCCCGACTTCTTGGCTGGTCTCAGCCTCTTCTAGGCAGCACAGCTTGTCTGGAAGTGCCTCTCATCAGTCCTTACTGCTTTTATATGTTGGGAAGGAGGGGCCTAGTTAACATGGTCAGATTCAGGGACTTCCTGAAACATTTGAGTTGTTTACTTCCCGAGCTTAAGGAGAGCCCTGCAGGATGAAGTATTTCCTCTCCACGTAGGACGTCCTGTTGCTCCACCTACTTTCTAACACCCTACATCCTAACAATCTTCCTCCCAAGGTTGAAGGTCTTAATCTCAGAGAAAACTGTTATAAAACAGTGGCTGGCCAGTGATTAAATGCAGATGTGTGTGTGTGTGTGTGTGTGTGTGCGTGCGTATGCATGCGTGCGTGCATGCAGGTATGTGTGCACATATATGAATATGCATGTGGAGAGCCAAGTAACATTGGGTGTTGTTCCCATGAAGCATTTGACCTTTCTTCTGTTTACTGTTTTGTTTTATCTGAGTCAAGGCTCCTTAGTGGAATCTGGGGCTTATGGATTAGGCTGGGCTGGCTGACCAGTGAGCTGTAGGACCTGTC
>JAQHUG010000053.1:4561022-4596459 GCA_028555095.1 Dicrostonyx torquatus | reverse complement strand
AACTATTCTCACCTTCGTGTTGTGCTGCTGTATTCGTGTCAGAGAGGGAAGGAGCTGCCTGAGCTTGGCAGGCACTAAGTGACTTCCCTCTGCAGCCTGTGTCACTCTCATCTGTGCTTCTGGTCATCTGGCTCTCATAACCTGCGCAGTGCATGTGTGGGTGTCCAGGGTCTGAGCTGTGTCAGACCTGTGACGTCATGTTAGACAATGCAAGCGCTGCCTGAAGCCAGATTCAGCCCCCTTGTCTTTCTCATGACGTCATTTATACCGTATAAGAAAAATTACATTGTTTGAAAGGAAAGAATTTTAAAGACTAACTTCTACTCAAGTCCGCTTAAAAGATTTATTTCCCCCATTGAAGAAAGACAGAGCTTAAAACAAAAATATGGTGCTCTTTGGGAACGCCTACTTGCGCAAATGTGTGAGAGGATAATAGCTGCCCCGTGGGAAGATGCACTTCACATTCTGAGGGGAGCAGCTGCTTGCTGGTAGAAGCACTTCCGGTTCTGCTTCCGGCATCTTCCAACAACAGTCTGGACATCTGACAACACCTCGCCAGAGCTGAGCAGACCATAATTTTTGTTTTGCTTGATTTAGTCTTGTGTTGGCTGCTGACATCTGTCTTTAATGTATTCTAGAACATGGCCACTTACGTGAGGCTGCAATGCCCGATCTTTATGCCCTTCAAGTAGCAGCACTATTTTGGCTGGTGTTAATTGTGTTGTCAAAGATACAGCTGTTGTAGGAAATATTTTGAATTTTCAGTCACAGCTGGCACGCTGAATGAAGTGGTGCTCTGAACACTGGCATCAATCCATTTTCTAAATGGGTAATCCTGGTACCTTGCAAAGGGGTCTGACAAAGTGGGAGGTGAGTCCTTAATCCGTGCTACTTCACCCTGCACCCTGCTGCAAACACTGCAATTCACCCATCAGAATAAGCGTATTAGTGTCTTTCAGCATGCTGATTTTTACATATTGTCTCTTTATACTACAGATGCAATGGCGTTATCAATAGAGTATGTGAGAACTGAAGTATCAAAAGTAAAATCATGAAATTAAACAACGAGAGGAAGGACTAGCAAGGTTGGTGGACAGCTCAAAGAGTGACAAGTTAGCACCCAGCAGAATTCAATAGATATTTTTTTAACCCGTCATTTTTTTAAAATTTAAATCAAACTTACTTTTCCCAGCATACATAAAAACATGTAAACTCATGCATATAAATAAGGCACCCAAGGATGCCTTAATATGCAGATGCATTATGCAATCTTTAAAATACCTTCTCCTGACATCCATCCTTTGTTTACACTGAAACACTGAAATCCTCTTCCAGCTGGAGACAGCAGCACAGGATTGTCTCTGCCCAACTCTGTAACAGCAAACCGCAGCGTTTGCTCCAGGAGCCACAGCAGCTTCTGAGGGTCATCAGCAACAGATGTCCTACACAGACGACCCCTACACAGACATCGTTTCCCTTAAACCGGCACTCAGTGAGTTAGTACAAGCTCAGACGTTCAACTATTCAGCATATGATTCATTTTGCCTCGAAGATTAGGCCGTGGTTATTTCCACTCCCTCAAAATTCAAATACAGCAGCATTAAGACATTTGGACCCTTCTCCAGAAACTACATCTAGGCAGAGTACTGAAATATTGGTACGCAAGAGGAACACAGAAACTGGGAGGAAATAAAGCAAAGGTGTTCGCCAACAATCCTTCCAAACGGGAATGTAAGGGATAGCATGAGATATTCTGATAAGAAGACTGGAGCATACAGTGATTGGGAATCAGAATCTAAAATTGCATCACCTCACATAGAGAAGCCCCTGGTGCAGAGAGGTCTCTGTCACCTTCCTCTTATCTTTCTGCCCCAAAGCAGCGAATAAAAGAATTCTTCCACCTTTCTCTAAAGTTGAGATGCTTGTGTGAGAGATGCTCTCCCTACCTTCCAAGGAAAGCATACATCTCTCTAAAGACATAGGGATGGTGAGCAGGCTCTGAGAACCTTAAGTGAGGCGAGGCTTAGAGGATTTATTTTATTTAGTCAATCAAGTTGGTTCCAAGAATCAAGAAAAAAAATCAGAGCCTGCACTTCAGATAACCTTAAAAGATAAGAATTCAGTTGTGTTTAGTGAGATGGGGTGCACTGGCAGAAAGGAAATATGGGCTAAGACTAAAAGAGAAAAAAGTTGAAGGTTTTCAGGAAGCAACTGGTGCTCACTGAGCTCTGAAGGCCTGGAGGATGACGCTGGGAATTGGGGTTGAAGGCTCTAAAGGCTGACGGCAACCAGAAAAGGAAGGATTTAAGTGGTGAGACTGGCAGCTTATTAGGCACCCTCTGGAGGCTTTGCAAAGCTGGACTGGTAACATGGTCACTGGTGGAAGGACAGATGTCAGCAGGAGACCATGCCCTTCTGTACACTGCAAATATGTATTGTTTTTATTGGTCGGTGAAAAAAGCTGCTTTGGCCTATGGCAGGGCAGAATATAGCTAGGTGGGAAAGCCAAACTGAATATAGGGAGATGGTGTAGAGGGAGACACCAGCAGCTATCTGAGAAGCAAGATGTGAGGTAACAAGCCATGGGCCTCATGATAAAATACAAAATAATAGAAATGGGTTAATTTAAAAGTAAGAACTAGTTAGTAATAAGCCTGAATCATCGGCCAAACTTTAATAATTAATATAAGCCTCTGAGTGTTTATTCAGGAACTGGTGGGCGGGAGAGAAACCTCCATTTACAGGACTATGGGATGCTGGATGTAAAGAACTCATTAGGTGGCTGCTGCAGTTCATTTAAAGTTGCTGATAGTAGAGGCGCTGATAAAATAGACTAACAAAGGATCAAAAAAAAAAAGATAGAAAATCTGCATAGCCCTTACCTTAGAATTAATCGATCAGAAAAGGCCATTGTCCCTGAGAAAATGTTGAGTGGATCGAATGACAGAGCATGCAGAGTTGCAACACAGCAACATGGTTTTAATACAATTTTGCGATATTTCTCCGCCACCAACCTTGAAGCACATCTTTGGTGGAAGGGATGATGGGAAAATAATAGTCATCATTTATAATGTATAATTTTTTGTTTGTTTTTTGAGACAGGATTTCTCTGTGTAGCTTTGGAGCCTGTTCTGGAACTCGCTCTGTAGGCCAGGCTGGCCTCAAACTCACAGAGATCTGCCTGCCTCTGCCTCCCGAGTGCTGGGGGGATTAAAGGTGTGCACTACCACCTGGCTTATAATGTATAATTTACACAGGTTTTATGTATGAGTTAGAATGTCAGATACTTTGCCTTTAAGCACCAAACCCCCTGCTGTGTAGGTTTCACCCAACCCTATTTTTAGACCGTGAAACCGAAGTTCTGGTAGGCTAATTATCTGATTGAGCTGATATAATTAATAAGGGGGAAATTAGGGCTCTAAATCTAATCTCACTGAACGGAAGAGTTTCTGTGATGAGGACCAATGAGCATACACTGAAGAACATTTAACTTTTGACAAGGAACTTAATCTTTCTTAGCTGGAAAAGGAAATTTCCTTGAAGATTTGTCAAAGTCTTCTGCCTGAAGGCAGCGAGATAGAGTTTGCAGGGACTGGATGGCACGTCATGAAGCATAGGCTCTTTAGAATTAAAATGCGCTTGTGCAATATGAAGTTGGATATTGCTTAAAAAATGAAATGTTCTATAGCTTTTTTGCTACTCCACAGTTAGTGGAATTTTTTGCTTACTGCTGAAAAGGAAGAAGTGTTGGAATGGACGAAGTAGTTTTCTTACCAGTGTTAGAGAATAGATTCTGTTGGCTTCTTGGTTTCACCCTCTCTGCCTCCACTCACAGGGGACAGACCTCCCTGGCTGTTCCACCCTACCTGTTTGTTCAGGTCACCGTCACTCTCTTCGTCAATTGTTGATTGTCAACACCTATCTGCTGCTACACACTGCTTCCTGCCCCTGTGACAGTTGTTAGTCTAGCATTTTCTTTGCTTACAATCCTTCCATTGCCAATTATCACAGCTCAGATAAAGAAGGAGCCATATAAAATGTCCCAAAGCCTGTGTGGCCCAGGCCCTGGCACTCTTCGGAGTCTGGCAAAGGTAGTGACATACCAGAGCATTTGGCACTGGCATCCCTCTTCAAAGACCTCAAGGTCTGGAAGACTGGACACATTAGTGGGCTAAACACTCCACATGATGGATGCCTGTTTCGCTTACATTTATTTATATATTTTTATTTATTTACATCTTGGCTCTTTAGCACAGGTTGTTGTTATATAGCACAGGTTGGCCTTGAACTTGTGTTCAGCGTCCTCAGATTCGCGCCTCCAGGCTTAAGTCAGCATCAGCAACCCCAGCACCTTTACCGGGCTTTTGAGTCACCAGGTTCGCACATCTTTATTTCATTGGGCTGATGCCTGCTTTGGCCCTGGTGTGCAACTTTGTGCACCTTGGATTGTCAAAGGGGGAAGACAGGATGTATGCACTGGATTTCTTCACCGGAGAAAAGTTCTCTGTCGTTTCAAGGGCCGATAGTAAATAGAAGTCTTTCCGTACGCCTGTGAAAATAACCAAAGCGATGGTTCCTGGGGAGTCAACTTTGTACTATCTTTCTTTCTTTCTTTTATTTTTTTTTTCGACCTGCAGGGTATGTAGACTGGAGGGAGTCACATTCCAGAAACAAAGCAACATGAAGGCTTTGCTCCTCTAAGCCCTGGCTGTGTGCGTGTGTACATTAAACTTCAGAGCTGAGTTATATAAACATCAGTGGTATACATTTGGGTTATTCGATTTTATTTTGCAGCTTACATCTAACTTGAACTCAAATCATGAAATCCTCTCATTCTTTGTGTGAAAATGTTTACAATCTGTACATCCAAAGACATTTACTCTCTTCCATGCTCAAACTGTTTTCTGGTTTAACATCACCAGGACAACTGCACTGGGGTGGGAACCCAGGAAAGCAAAGACAGGTGGCAAGAGGCGACGGCAACGAGGAATCATTTAACCAACTTTACATATAATACTGAATTGGAGTCAACATGCTAGAAAATGTCAACTCTATTAATTCATTAATTAGACACCAGGCTTTAATGAAAAGCATCAAACACACTCACACTCTCTGGTTCATGCAGAGTTTCATGTAAAATCTGTTTTACATGTTGGGGGCTTAGCTCAGGGGTAGAGCGCCTGGTTAGGTTGTCAGCTCCAGGGTAGCGGAATGGGTGGATGGGGGGTTGGGGTGGAGGGTGGGAGAGACAAAAATCTGTTTTACTCAAATCTCCCAATCTCACTCCTTCTCTGTCTAAATGTTTTTCTTTGTGCCCCATTTATTTTAGATTATCATCAGTTATAATAATGTAAATATGTTGACTGATTAAATTGAATATGCTATTCTTCCCATAGGGACTGCAGTGCCATAACTCAAAGAAGCCCTTCTAACAATGTCAGAGCAAAGCAGGTCAATATTGGGGCTTCAGTCTTCACGGGACCCCTAAGTTATGGTTCATAAGCAGTCATCTAGCAGGCTATGGAAAGACACCCAGACCTTTGTTCAAACCTCTGTCTTATTTTAGGACCGTAACTTTAAGCAAGTGAACCTATGAAAGGAAAAGGAACATTCTAGGGGACCAGAAAAGCTGTAGTATTTTCCTACCAGGTACAGAAAAAATAACTGCTACCACTCACCATAGTATAACTTAATGGAAGCTAGAAACCACAGAACCTTCTGCTGCTTCCGAGAGAACTGTCCCCACCCTACCTTCCTTCTCAACTTGTTTATGACAGGCCCTTAAATTCTACTAATGAAGATGCCTGAACTATGTTATGAAGATTCAAATCCAGATTTTTAAACGCATAAGGATTTGGAAATGACAACACATTTAATTTCTGTACTGTGAATGGAACAGGACCCAGCATAGAGATTTGAAATATGGAGATGTGGTACACAGACAAAAGGAAAACGATGTGGCCCGGGATATCGCACCATTTCCTGGTCTGAAGTATTTCTCCTGTCCATAACTTTGAGTCAATACAAAGTGAAAGCTCTATAGATCCCTGGAGTGATCAGAGACCCTGAAGAACAAAGACGACTGTGTGCACTGTGGACACGCAAGGATGAAGACGAGACACATCAGTGTCTGTCCCATCAAACCACGTATTTGAGTTTCTGCTGTCTACCAAATCATTTTGCTGCTTACTGCCAGAAAAAGAAGAGGCACTGCCAGATAGTCCACACAGAAGAGCTTTGTAAAAGTATCTCAGGATGCCTCAGGCAGGGCCCTGGGGCAGGAAAAATAAATAAAGATTTGAAAGTACATTTGGTCCCATGGAGGAACACCAGCTCATCAGGGACAAGACAAGAAACAGACCCAGGGCTCAAAGGAACCAATGCGTATGTAGACTGCTCCCTGAACCAAGCTTCATAGGTAGAAATTCCAGAAAAATACAAATAGACATACTTGACTAAAGCCTTGATTTGTTTCTGGACTCTGCTTGCCATTGAACGACAGGCAGTGTGCTTGGTTGGAAGTTAATTCTTGAGACCTCCTGGGCATTATGGCTACTGGCACCATGGATTACAATTCAAGAAAAGCAAGAAATAGTTTTTCTACAAGTTGGTGATTTTATTGATGAGCCCTTCTATGTATTTCACCCAAGGACAATTCCTTCACAAATTAATACAGTAGGACTATCAAGCAACATAGTTAGATTTAAAAAAAAAAAAACTATCTCCTTTTTAACTAGATGAAGTTAACCTGGTGCAAGAAAGACATCATGAGTTTGATAGTAATGAGTGGTCTCTTACATATCATTATAAAATTTAAAAACTGGGTAGGTGGCACATTAATTGCAAAGATAATTTTAAAAGCTTGAAATTATGCCGCACATACTTTTAGCTGAATGCATTTCCTTCTAAAATTTTCCCATTGTAACTGATGTTCCAATTTTAGTTGATGCAATTTCATTTTCAATCATTCTTACTCGAACATAGAGAAATCTTCAGTGTTGAACCAATGGTGGAAATCAGATCACAATCCATATTTAGTTACTAGTTCTTATGTTTTGAATGTAAGAATGCTACTGAAGTTCTTTGTCAGATAAAAAGTGTTTGCTAATTATTGAACTGGTAAGATTACTTGGATTTGTTTCAAGTTTTACAGAGCTGGATGAAAAGGTACAGACCTTCAGCTAATGACTGAAGGAGTAAAGGTGAAGCGTACTTGTAGCTACCATTTATTTAAATTTTAAATTTTTTCATGCAGAGACCAGAAGATGGCTACAGAACCATTGGAACTGGAGCTGTGGACGGTTGAGACCCGCCATATGGGTGCTGGAAATCAAACCCTGGTGCTTAAAAGAGCAGCCAGTGTTTTTAACCATTGAGCCATTTCTCCAGACATGGAACTACCCACCATCTATTTAGCTTCACTGTGTTTTAACAAAAATATTCTAAGTCAGTTATAGGCCATGTTTTGTGATGACACATACACATTAATAAGTACCTCTATTTGATTCCATGATTATGTTATTTAAAGTTTTGCTATTCTTACTTATTTTTGTCAATCCGACAGGTGTGTGATGTCACTCACCATATTTTTGTTTGTTTCCTAAAATATTTATTCTTTTGTTTCGGTTGGGCTTTGAAAATACGTCCCATTTTATCCTGTCACTGCTCCTCCTTCGTCTGTTTGGACAGATGTTGCTGGCATGCCTTCCAGCCCCACTGCATCTTGCCTTGATAATTCCGCAGCACCTCACAGTCACCAAGGCTGTTCCGGTCTTTGGTATTTTGTGTTTGGCCTTAAACAAATAGTGTGCTTTTTAAAATATGGTTTTTGTTTGCAATTAATTTTTAAGAGTAAAGTGATCTCTTTTATAAATTCTATATTCAAAATCACAGTTCCTACCTTAATAGTATATTTTAAGCTCACTAATACACATGTGTGGATGAATTCAGGAAGGCATACATAGATCACAGGCTTCACATATTTCTCTTAATTCTGGGAATTTGGTAGCTATATAACCTGTTTTCAGTTATAAATTAAGTATTGTAAAACATTGCTTTTGTTTTCTGTCTTAATGTGTGTGTTGTATGTGCGTGTTTTCATGGGTGTGTGCTCACGTGCATGCAAGTGTGCGTGCATATGACTGCTTGTGCATAGGAGGAATGAAGTCAATAATGTCTTTGCTCAATCACTCTCCACCTGTTTCTCTTTTCTTACCCAACTTTTTTTTTAAAGATTTATTTATTTATTATGTATACAATATTCCTTCCATGTATGCTTGCATGCCAGAAGAGGGCACCAGACCTCATTATAGACGGCTATGAGCCACCATGTGGTTGATGGGAATTGAACTCAGGACCTCTGGAAGAGCAGTCAGTGCTCTTAACCACTGAGCCATCTCTCCAGCCCCTTACCGAACTTTAAAAAGGTTGTCTTTTCTCATTTTTATTAGTTCTTTGAAAATGTCACACAATATGTTTTGACCATATTCATTCTCCTCCCCCCTCTTTTCCCAAATCCAGCCTCCCCTCCCTACTCACCCCATTTTCTACCCTCTTTTCCTTATTTTTAACCAATTGAGTTTGGTTTGTGATGCTCATATACTGTTCGATATGACTCTTCATCGGAGCATGCTTGAGTTACTAGAGGCCACACCCTTAAAGACAATTGACGCTGTGAGCTACAGTCAGCTCCTTGACTGGTTAGGGATCATCTATCCTTTCTGTGCTGAGGTTTTGTATGGCTCAAGGAGGTCTTGGGCATGCATGTGGTCACAAATACAGTACATTCCACCTAATTTTGTTTTTGATGCAGGGTCTCTCACGGAACCTGAAGCTCACTAATTGGCTATGCCGGTGGACCTATGAACCCCAGAATCTTCCAGTCTGTGGCCCATAAACAAACTGTACTACCTTTCACATGGGTGCTGAGCATCCAAACGTAGACCTTCATGCTTGCTTAGTAAGCACTCCTCTGACTGGGCACCACCCTGTAAAAGGGTCTTTACGTTTGTTTCTATACACATGAGAACCAGAAATGAAAAGGATCGCCTTAACCACAACCATACATGATGAGAAACTCAACATCATTTCCTACCCATTTACCATTAATCATAATCATTGATGCAATATTGGTTTTGATTTTTTGAAATACTGTTCTTATATTGTTTATGCCATAAGATCTTGTTTCAAACTGTTTTGATTCAGAATTAATTTATGAAAAAATGCATAACAAAAACCATCTCCATAACAGTCACTTAAACACTTGCTTACAGTTTTATATTGTGACTATATCTCTTATACAAAATATTATGTGTTTTATAGTGTATTATAAAACACAAAATTCCAATTTCACTTTATACTGTTTACCTCTAAATCTATGGTCTTTGCGGAGTTTACTTTTTCAAGTCATCTTTTGAGAAACTGTAAGAGGAGGAAATCCCTCCCTACTCACTGTGAGGCCAAATACCAAAAACCAAAACCAAGGGGGAGGAAAGATGCAGACGGGTAGACGCTGTGAACTTAAACAAAAAGTCCCCTTTAAAATTGCTAATTGTTTATTTATTCAGAGGAACTACTCCTCGGCCCACATGTTCATGTTTCATAGTTCAGGAACAAAGGGCAGTGACACTCTTCTATGAGGCTCAATCCAAAGAAATTCTTTACATTCTGGAATCACTTTGTACTCTGATGGATACCGGCCTTCCTCGTCTCTTTAAACTCTTTCACAGAATCAGAATTTCTGTAGAAATCTACTCATGCCTTCTCTCTCGGTCCAGCCATGCCGAACGTAAAGGAAGGCAGCGACTCCCAACATGGCAATGGATGTACAATAGGAATCCCCAGACACTGAGCTGAAAGACCTCACATCTGCACTTTCACCAGTGTAGCAGCCATGGGAGCAAATGTCCCCACACCAATACCCTTCCCCATTGCCTGAAACACAAAATTATTAAGAAAAGCTCATCAGAGAAAAATGAAAAATAAATATGAAAAGATCATATACCATTATTAATTGGGATTCCTTCCAAAGGCACCAGGTATTGTCTCATTGGATAGTAAATAAACATATATCGTATTTATGAAGAAAGAAAACACAAATCATATTCTCAGCAGATATAGAAAAATCTTCTGGCAAATTAAAAATTCTTTCATGATATAATTAACTAGCATTAGAAGTTATTATAAACAATCCTAGGAGTGTGGTTATGTGCTTATGGAGTTCTTTGAAAACCAGTTGCTGGGCTGGAGAGATAGCTCCTCCATTACTCACTGCCCTTGCAGAGTACTAGAGTTCTGTTCCTAGCCCCTCTGTTGGTGGCTCACAACTACCCATAATTCCGGCTCTCGGGAATTCATAGCCCTTTTCTGTCTCCTACTGGTATCCACACACCTGTGGACACACACAAAGTAAAATAGAAATCTTTAAAAAATAAATCACAAGCATTTCTCACACCATGCTATTTAAGAGAACGTGATAATTTTACATATTAATGGAAAACACTGAATAAATCTGAGTTCAGTGCCAGTCTGATCTATGTAATGAGTTCCAGTCCAGCCAGAGCCTGCCTCAAAAATTAAAATAAAGTTAAAAGCTACACGAAATCCTATCACACAGTAAACAAAGTAGGGACCTGAGAGAGGCTGCTGGCCATTCTCTACACCCTACTTACTCAATGGGTTATTATTTTATTTTGTTTTTTGCGCTTTTTAAATTCAAACATTTTATTTCCTTTGTGCTTTATAAATAATACCATTCAAAGTTTCCATCTCCTCCCCTCCTCCCATTTCCCTCCCATTCCCCCACTCCCCCTTCCCCATCCCCCTCTAGTTCTAAGAGAGGGCAGGGTACCCTGCCCTGTGGGAAGTCCAAGGCCCTCCCTGCTCCATCCAGGCCTAGGAAGGTGTGCATCCAAACAGACTAGGATCCCAGAAAGCTAGTACATGAAGTAGAATCAAATTCCAGTTTCATTATCATTGGCTTCTCAGTCAGCCCCCATTGTCAGTCACATTCAGAGAGTCCGGTTTGATTACATGCTCGTTCAGTCCCAGTCCAGCTGGATTTGGTGAGCTCCCATTAGATCAGGCACACTGTCTCAGTGGATGGACCAACCCCTTGAGGTCCTGACTTCCTTGCTCATCTTCTCTCTTTCTACTCTTCAATTGGACCTTGGGAGCTCAGTCCAGTGCTCCAATATGGGTCTCTGTATTTATATCCATCCATCGCCGGACGAAGGTTTTATGGTGATATTCAAGATATTCATCAGCGTGGCTATGGGACAAGGCCAGTTCAGGCACCCTCTCCTCTACTTTAAAAATAAGCCGGGTGGTGATGGCACATGCCTTTAATTCCAGCACCTGGGAGGCAGAGGCATGCGGATCTCTGTAAATTTGAGACCAGCCTGGTCTACAAGAGCTAGTTCCAGGACAAGCACCAAAGCTACAGAGAAACCCTGTCTCGAAAAAAGGGGAGGTATAGAAATAAAACCACTTTATTCATAAGGTTATCAACACTAGTGTGAAACATCTAACCTATATAATTATATATAGGTTATAACCTATATAACCTAAATGATTATATAAAAGCTGCTAGAAATAACTAGAAAATTTTGCTATTAAATAAAATGCAGTCTATACAAAGGATTTTATTCTTATGTGCTAGAAAAATTTAAAATACTATTTGGAATATCTTTGATAGGAAATTTATTGAAATATAGGCAAAACTTGCTTATTATAATTTGCTGAATCAAATTATAAAAAAACTGAGTGCATGAAGTCTTAGACATATATATGGGTCAAAAGACTCCATAGTCTTATGATGTCAGTTATCTCTATTTTAGTCTAGAGATATATTTAGCCTCAACTGAATTCCTAGAAATCTGTTAAATAGTTACACTGTATTTTGTATTACAGAAAATACATAGAAAAATGTGAAGAACATAAAATAATTTGAACAATTTTAAAAGAGAGAGAGAAAAAAACAAGGTTGGACAATGCAGTCTTTTTGATTCTACACTTACTAGAAAGAAAAACTGTAATTTAGACAATATAGTAAAGTATTGGAAGAAGAAAAGACTTATGGGTAGTACAAAATAGAGATATCAAAAATAGATTCACAACTGTAAGACAAAATTGAGTTTAAACAAATGTAACAAGGTAAGTTGATGACAAGAATAGTTGGTTCAACAACTTCCAGAACTACACAGAAACTGAAAATACAGTACATCCTGAATGAACAGGGCGGGACTTGGGGAAGGGGATAGAAACTTTGGCCTTTACATCACAACACACTTCGAAACAGCTAAAAGTGAGTTATAGGCCTACCTGTAAAAGCTAAAACCATTAAAAATTCTGGAAGACATACTGGATTGCCTCATCCAGCCTTATACAAAGGGAGGAGCTTAGTCCTACCTCAACTTGATATGCCGAGCTTTGTGGACACCTATTGGAGGCCTGTCCCTTTCTGATCAGAAACAGGAGCAGTGGATGGCAGCGGGGAAGGGAGGTAGTATGCAGGGGAGGGAACAGGAGGAGAGGAGAGAGGCAAAACTGCCGTCAAGATTTAAAATAAATGGAAAATTTTTATTAATAAGAGAGTAATTAAGATAAAAATAGATAAAACTTGTGTCCTTAAAAAAGTTCTGGAAAATTTTAACACAGGAGAAAATCTTTTGACCTTAGGTTGGACAAAGGTATCTAACTATATTTCTTTAAAAAAAAAAATCCACAGGGGACACAGAAGGAAAACAGATCAATTGAATTCTATTGCAACTAAAGACTTTTGCCATCCTTCAAGTCTAGAAAGAGGCCACGGACACCGCACGGCTTCTTCACGTGTGCTTTCACTTCGCTCTGGTAAATATTTAGGGAGCTCCATTATTGCATCTCATGCAGAGTGCACTTTCAGTGTTGCAAGGAATTGCCCATTTATCCCCAAAGTGGCTGCATCCCCACCAGAAACATGTGAGAGATCCAGGTTCCCCTCCCATGCCAGTGGGTAGCATACATAGTATTGACATGAATCACAGTCAAACCACATGCCAGGTAAAAGACATGCAAATGCATACAGAAGCTTGAACATCCTTCACATGAAGACAAACAACTTGCTGGGTAAAAGTTCTAAACATTTTTTCTCAAGATACGTGAATCACAAATAAGCGTATGAAAAGATTGTTAATATCCTTAACTACTAAGAGAATGAAAATTTCCTGAATGAGATACGTTTCATGCCATCTGAAGGACGAAAATAAGAATGGCAACACCAATTGTGAAGACACAAAGTAGAACGGGCACTTCGGAAAACAGACCAACTGGCTCTTCTACACTAGTAACTGTCTCTCCTATGGCCCAGCAATCCAGTTGCTAGCTGATTTTCAAAGAGAAGTGAAAAGCTTTATTTATACACACAAAGGGCACAGCAGTGTACATGGTGACTTTACCTATGGCAATCCCAATGAAGATGGCCTCATTAAAGTGTCCCATGTAACACAACACTCAGCCAGAGTGGGAGGAGATTACCCACGTGAGCAAGCTGAAGTCTGCACAGCACGGTGCCGGCTGAAGTACAGACTGTGGGTTTTCACTTGAATAGCAGCATACTAAGGGCAGAACCAGGCTGGCAAGTCATCACCTGAGACCACGGCTGGGAGGAAGGGGCGAATCACAAAGCCCACAGAAAGTTACAAAGTGACAAGAATGCTCTAGATTGAGAGAGTGGTTACAGAATTTACATTTGTCAACACTTGCTAAAATGTTTCTTTTTAATGTGGGATTTTATTGTATGTAAACTATTGCTGGGTTTTTTTTTTTAAGTTGACAAAAAGCAGATATTTTCACACAAAGCAACCCCATGAACTAAGTCAGTATTACCTCAGTGAGGGCATGAAGGGCTTGACAAACTTCACGAAGAATCATAGCAATGCAGGCAAGACCACGCGGAAATAAACACAAACTAGCTCCTTTATTACCTTTGAAGACATGGCAGAGAGTCATGTAATACTGCGATGTGTGAACGGCACTTCGCAAGCAAATTGAGACACAATAATTAGTCATAACATCCACTTCCGCACACAAAATACTTGTGAACGAAGATGGGGTCTAAACGAAGGTGGATGTTGAAATTATTTTGGAAATGCGGCATGATAATGGTGGACAGAGTTGGGGTCCGAATGTAGCCACTGACTTAGTAAGTTGATTTCAGTTTGAACGCTTTGCCTGGGGCTGTGCACCAAACCTGGCACCCCCCAGGTGTCCTTTAGAGGAATGCTCTGTGAAGCACTCGGTTCTCTCTGACAGTATTTGGAACCGTTGCTACTAAAGATGCTCCCCTCTTACCTCATTTGGTAGGGTAGGCTCAGAAGGAAGTGAAAAGGAGAGTAAGAGACAGAATGCCTAACTCTGGATATGACCATCTTGGTTTGCCCAGGCTTCCCATGGCAGCAAAGCCATGAATCTGGTTGGTCTTAGCACCCAGAGCTCTTTCTTGGAGAAGTGTGTGGGGACTGACCGCAGCAGCTGCGTTCCATCAGACCTCTGGCCACTCCCTACCTCCTGCTTCCTCTCCCCACTGCCTCTTGGAATTTCATCTTCAGAGCTTTTAATGTCAAGTCTAACGTTTTCCTTCTCTGAGGAAAGTTTGAGTGTTTTACTCCTAATATAATTTTTTTCATTGATTAATTGCTTCCTCTTTAATTATAAAATTTCTCAGAAAGTCAAATGCACTGAGGGGTGCAAGGTCTTACCTCCCTTCTGTCCAGGGAATTAGGACTTCTAGAAGACAGAAGACTTCTTCCAAGAGTGCTCTCTCTTTGGGGAACAAAGGGGACAGGGCCTGGGGGCGAAGGGGGAAGAATAAAAAAGAATTTCAGGAAATTGAACTTTTCAAAGCCCACAGTTAAACATAAAATTTTAAAATTAATTTATTATTATTGTATTTACATGGTATGCGTATGGTCACAGAAGCCACCGAACTCGTGTGTGATCAGAGAACAATCGCAGCATCTCAAATGGGTTCTGGGGACCAAATCAAATGGACAGGCTGGCATCACAAGCACCTATACCTCCTCAGCCATTCCACTGGCCCTAGACTGATATAAAATAATCCTCACAAAGCGTCTTTTAAAAAATTATTCTTTCCTTTTTCAGTTGAAACTATAAGCTACATGACTACGGTACGATCTCCCTTTCAGAAACTAAACACACGCACACCTGCTCCCAGGAGAATAGCTTCATAGCACAGTAACAACCACGCCCTCAGTTCTTTGACTGCAGTGAATTTCGGGGGTTTACATGCTCTTAGTAGCAGGCAGTCTAGTGTTCCTCTCGCACCCTAACTTGCTAAAGTCTCTGAAAACTGATCTAAAGGGCCCTTCTGCCCAACAGCGGGAGCATGCAGATCCCAGCATCCCAGCATCTCACCCTCATGTGCTGTTCCATTTTAAAGTCCTGACCAACATGGCACGTCCACAGCTGGGAAGCATGCCTCATTACCCTGCCCACGAGAGACACCGGCATCTGTCTTCCAAAGTTCATCTTTAAGCACTCATCACTTTTAGCTCAGATGTCTAGCAGTGACCTCAGAAACCGCTTTCCTTTCTGGCAGCCGCATGCATTCCAGAGGGGCCACGCTCCGTGCTCAAAACCAGCAGAGTTTCCCCCCAAAGAGACACTCCCCTCAAAGCAATTTCTTGTCCTCATCTACACCTTCAGACTATTGGCTGGTTTTCTTATTAAGACAGTGAAGCAAATGCTCCCAGGAATTCCTGGTAGAATAATGACCTCTATAGGAAACCCTATCACTAAACGTATTAAAATATCTTATGTGGAAATGACACGGCATGAGATACATATAAACACAAATATGCATGCACATATATTTGTCTACAAGGTGTATTACATACATGTGTGTTGGTGTAAGCAAATTAACACACTAAAAGTTGCCTATTATCTGAGTACCTATTTTGTGCCACTGATGGAATACAATAAGGTATTGTCTCCCTCATCAAGACATCTGAGAAGCAAAAAGAAATAAACAGCCAAATAAAATACTGTATAGTAAATAATATGTCTAAGTTATGTATAGGATGTAGATACTTAGAATGAGAGTCAGGGCTGAGTTTTAGAAGGCACACTTCAACAAAAGCATGTAGCTGCATGCCTATTTTACCATCCCCCCACCACCACCCAATTACCTTCCTGTGCTGGATTCCTGACATCTGTAGATTGTTTGGGGCCCTCTGTATTTGCTTAAGTTTTATTTCTTATAGCAAATTACATTCACCTTGATTCTCGTGTCTTTATTCTGAGTGTAGAGAAGAGCATATAGAGAATTCTCCATGAGAATATTTTAATAACATGTGGACAATTGTAATACTGGAAGTGCTCTCACTTTCTTTATAGAGTTTTTGATTCAACTAAATTCTACCTAAAACTTAGGCTATAATCAATTTGTTACATTTTATGAAGATCACTCGTCAAGAGATCTCCTACGAAAATGGTGTCATGTGACTCCACCTATGAAAATGGTGTCATGTGACTATGTGAAATAAACATTGAGAAAAAAAAAGCAAGATCGTTTTCTTCTTTTTCCATTCATATCACATCCCTGGTTTTATATAGTGTCAGCCACAGAGCCCAAGATAGATGGTATCAACCCTAGCCATCAGAGTTCCCTACAAGTTTTGTCTGTTATTGTGTTGCTTTACACATTAAATTTTGACTAACACTAAATATTTAGTATATTTTGAAAAGAATTTTAGTAACAAAGACATTCTTGTTTCTTGGAAATTTTCATTTTATTTTAATTTTTATTACAAACATTTAAGTGAAAACAAAGCAAGAACCAGTAGGAAAGACACTGGAGAACTTTACCTTATAAGAATCTCAATATTTTTTGTAACTAAGTATTACCGGTCTTGGCTATTAGGTTTTCTTAAGGCTCTACACTTCATCAGATGCTGAGATGCCCAGAGATACTGCAGAAGGCATTGTCCCCTGTCAATCTGTATTCAGTCACTCACTATTCTCCAACCAGCCCACAGACAGACCTGCATGTCAACACAGCAGACCTCGAGTGGCGTAAATACACAGTCTCCATTGACTCTGTGACACCACCCTCCCTGGTAGAGGTCAGGAAGGGTCTGGACATAGATCTGTGGGCTTGAATCTCTGCAATCCTTAACAATGCTGAGGTCAATAACCATTTCAGAGCGTAGAGACAGAGGCCCATTGCCTAGTGTGGATCACTGGAAATTTGACCGTGATGGGCACCTATTTCACAAGGGGAAGAGTGTGGGGGCAATGAGAAGTGTATTAGTGTC
The DNA here is from genome assembly GCA_028555095.1 of Dicrostonyx torquatus. Taxonomy (NCBI): domain Eukaryota; kingdom Metazoa; phylum Chordata; class Mammalia; order Rodentia; family Cricetidae; genus Dicrostonyx; species Dicrostonyx torquatus. The sequence goes on along the minus strand of JAQHUG010000053.1, from coordinate 4,579,144 downwards.
AACAGTATTAATCCAATAACTAAGTGAAAATGGACAAGTGTAGACAGTTGGGGGCACATATGTGTAGGTCTAGATAGAGCGACCCATCAGTGGTATGGACCAGAGAGTCTCCGGGAAAAACAAAGTGGTGGTATTTGGCTAACATGACTTCTAATCCTTTTACGTTTTCTCCTTTCTTCTAAGCAGGAGTAAACAAAAGCCATTTGCTCCTTGTTTTGGTGACCTCTGGTTTGACAGTGTGGGATCATATGTCAGGTAATACTAGTTCAGCCTCGCCTTTGTGAAATGGCATGGTTCATGGAACTGCCTTCTAGTAAGCACTAAGAAATACGGCTCGTGAGAAAAAATGAGTTACAACATTTGATAGAATTTGTTTTTGCTCATCCTCTTGAAGCACATGCATTTCATTAATATTGAGACTTGTAGCTGCGTCAGATTCACAGCTGAGAGCAGTTTAGTTCAAACCAGAATCTGCAACAGCTGCAAAAACAAGGAAGCATCCAGTCTGTCTCCAGGAGAGGATTAGGAGCACACTGACAGCAAGCCTGCTGCATGCAAGCTGCCCCAGGTTGATCATGTCAGAATCAGGTCCCTGTGTCTTCACATGAGCGGGTTCTTTTGTTCCCATGAGCCACTAGTGTGGCCAGCTGAGAGCCAACGCTGTGGGGATTTCCAGGGATCAAGGAGGAGGAGCGGGGGATTCTCCTGTTAGAACAGTTCCTCTGTGCAGCAGCCTCTGCCCTTCCTGTGCTGCTTCCTGCCTCCTCAGTCCCAGGCAAAAAAGACTCCAAGGAGAAACTGTCTAGGCCTCGTTTCCAACAAGACAGGATTTCTCTCCAAGACTGCCGTGGGCTCTTCACAGGCCCCTACTGACAAATCATAACCCCTAGATAAGTATTTTTGAAAAGATTTATTTGATTATTTTTTAATTATGTGTATGTGGTGGTGGAGGAGCTGTGTGCACGTGAGTGCCGGTGTGTGCCACAGAGCCTGAAGGCACTGGATCTCGCCAGAGCAGGGATTACAGGCAGTTGTGAGTCAGCTGACCTGGGAGCTGGAAATAGAACTTGGGTCCTCTTCAAGAGCAGAGCTAGCTCTTTACCATGGAGATAACTCTTTTTTAAAATGCTTCTGAATCCATAATCCACAGTAAGGAATCCGTGTTCATCCAGATCCCACATGCACACATGTATAAACAGTCATTTATTTATGCATCATTATGGCTGAGGTAAATGCTTCTGAGAAAAACCCTAATTATGTGCCTTGCACTCCAATAGTCTCAACCTCATTCATTCTGCTTAATCTTAATGGGACAAGAGCTCACCAGCCTGACTTCATGACACCAAAACAGATCATGACCCATTACCATGATCTGTTTGTAAACCATTACCAATGTTCAGGACTTCTCTCCCACTGTACTTCAACCTCACCTGGGAGTGTTCATAAAGCAAGATTCCCCGACTGAGAAGAGAAGGGAGGACTCAGGATTGGCTGTCTCTAAAGAGAGATAGCTGCCAGGTTTGGGCCGTACGACTTTCAGTAAGTTATCGGGCTCGTTCCACGGCTCAGTCGGTTTCTCCATCTATTGAGTGATGGCAATCATGACCTCTTCACGCAGGGTCGCTTTTTATGTGAAATGACAGACATTACCCCAGCCAAGCATTTACTGGGTAGAAGACACGGCGCTTGACTCTGAGCTGTTTCCGTACTTGGCTTCTGTGGTCTGTGATGTCTAACAGGGATCTCTTCACGTGTCCAAATCTGCCTCCGATGTTATCCCTTGCCAGAGTCAACCAGAGTGGATGAGAAGTCATTAAGCACTCACTGGCTGCTGAACTGGAGTCAAGTAAACAGAGAGCTAATGAGGTCGTTGGGTTTTAACCTCAGTTTGGCCCCCACTAAAGGTAATAATGAGGTGTCTAGGTTTTAACCTGCTCTTGGCCTTGAGCACTGTCTATGTTGATTTTATAAGCAGGTTAGAACCTGTTTAAGAAGACCATTAAAATATCAAATCATAAGCCTGTTTGAGGTTCTTTGGCTAAGGATGGTGAATGAAAGACATGTCAGGAAGACTGGACAGGGTTAGTTGAAAACCTTATAGCAATCTTTTACAGCATCGTCTGCTCATTTCCCTGAAGAACTACTGTAGGCTACAATTCACAGTGTTTAAGTTGGGGCTAAATCTTCTCTGTGTAAATTATTAACAATTTAATGCAATAATATCCTAAATCACTGCCTTAAATTCAGTCGCTTAACCAGCTAATACCAAGTACTGTGCTAGTTAAATAGTTTGGGTATAGTAAGAAAATGCAAACTGTGGCGTCTTTCCTACACTGGAGTTGGCTCAGAGGAAACAGTTTTAAGAGACTACGTTCCCAGAAAAGTCCAATGTAGAGTGATGTAACGGATCAAGAAGCCATAGGCCCTGAAAGAAGAGTTAATTCAAGAGCACGAGGCACAGAACATGGGACCCACCTGAGGAGTCATGGGGCACAGTTCACAGGGAGACACCCTGAACAACCAGAGGCCCGTGAAGAAACAAAGCCTTTCTGGATGCAAAGTGAGCAAGCAGACGTAGGATTGGATGCTTTGTGTGGGCTGGTTATTAAGGCCGGTGCTATTCTTTATTGTCAAAACTCAGCTCGAGCAATCTGATAAAAAAAGCCTTGTTTGGGTGTGTGAACTTGTCAGTGAGGTGAAAAGGTGCATTCAGAGCAAGGTCTTCACTATTTCTAGGCCCTGGCAGGGGCAATCCCTTCTTCGTCAGTAAAGGCCCAGGCATCAAAACCCAGAAAAATGACAGAAATGGCTAACACAGAAACAACTATTAATTCCATGAACATATATATCAGGTGACAGAAGAAAGAAAGAATGTACAAAGATGGCTCTCAACCTTGGGTAGATGCTGACATCACCCATGGATTCCAAGGGTCTCAGTTTCCGGGTTAATTTGTGTAGGGTTGAAGGCTGGGTATTGTGAGTTTTAGGCGCTCCCTGGGTGATTCTGAACTGTATCCCAGGTTACTATCCACTGACGCAGTGTGGGGATAAATGGGATGTGTCTGAGCAGACATTTTGAAACCTGGACCTCCTAATGTTGGTCCATTTGTATTAATAGCAGCTCATTTGCAGGAAGATGGAAGGAAGAGCGGAGATAGAAGACAGCGGAGTGATGGCCCTAAAATTTATTACATCTGTTATTTGTCAGACAGATTTCACACACTTCAAATAGACAAATCTGCTTCCTAGAACTTCAAAATTATTACAGTATCATTCATGTTTTGCTAAAAAGAAACTGAACCTCAGAAAAGGCAAATGACATGCTTATAATCTACAGCTAATATGTTAGTAAATCCATGTCTTCAAAACTAGAATCTACAGACTCTGAAAAGAAATAAAAACCACAGTGTCTCCTCCAAATAAACAACATTTTCTCTGATAAACCAAACATAACATTTTCCTTTTGCATGCAAATTCAACTTTTGTTGACTAAATACTAGTTGAATATTTTTGCAGAGAAATCTGTGATGCCTAACAGAGTTGACATTTATACTCTTTTTCCCTTCCAACGCCAGAGTTTCTGGTGGGAATTTTGCCCAGTCCCCACTCCGTGCATTTATGGCTAATCTAGAAACAATAGGAGTGGGTGTATGACTTGAGGTTTTCTTAGTTTGGTTTTTTTGTTGCTGTGATCAATGCCATGACCATAAGCAACTTGGGGAGGAAAGTGCTTATTTCAGCTTTCGGTTGGAATCGGACAAGAATGGAAGTCAGGGCAGGAAGCTTGGAGGCAGAAATTGAAGGACTGGATGCAGAAGCCAAGGAGGAACACTGCTGACTGGGGTGATCCCTATGGCTCATTCAGTCTGCTCTATTATACCACCTGGGGTTCCCCTGGCCAGAGATGCCACCTCCCCCAGTAGCCTGGACCTTCCTACATCAATTGTTGATCAAGAAAATGTGTTGCAAACTTTCCCCTGGACCAATTTAATGGAGGCAGTTTCTCAATTGAGGTTCCCTGTTCCGGAATAACTCGAGTCAAACTGACAAAAACTAACCAGGATAGGGGTTCTCTAGCTATCGAGAGTCACGTATTTTCTTTCATAATGGTTAGTATGAAAGAGGATTGCCTGACCTACCCTGTGTCAATCAGAGCAGCTCCATGGTCATTTCAAAGGCTAATGCTGAGTGCACATAGTGTCTCTGCTGTGTAGACTGTAGCTTTTCTGGGATCCTGTCTAAGGCATGAGAAAGTGGGGCCGACAGGAAAAGGGATATAAATATGAAACCAAGAGATGAACAAGCTGATATCATTGTTTAAATGTCTGGATTTAGTCAAGCTTAAATGCAAACATTTCCATCCATGGATTCTGCAATTGTATGAGCCAATAAATTTTGCTTTTACTTAAGCTGTTTTGAATTGAGTTTCTTTCTCTTTCGACTCTCCTTTATGTGTTCAGATGTTTCCAAAAAGTACACATCATTTAGGGTCCCAGCCTATTCAGTTTAGTTTATTCTTGAGCCTATTTGTTCAGAGTTGGTCCAAGCATATGGACTAGGATATGAATTTTGCTTTACCTTATTTTTTGCATAGATTAATTACGCTAAATAATGGGTTTAATTATGCCACTTTCTACATGTATATAGTGTTTTGATAACACTCACTCCTCATTACTGTCTTGCCCCTCTTCTCTTGCTGACCATTTTTTTTTGTCCCAACCCATCCTCCTCCTACTTTCCTCTTTTATTTTTAATCAGTGAGTTTAAGTAGGATACATACAGGAACATGTATGTGTAAGAGGTCCTCTATAGGAGGATGGGTAGGGAACCTCTTCAGTGGCTACACCTCTAAGGAAAATGTTTCTTCTTTTCTGAACATTGATTAGTCGTCTGTAGATCTTCAGGGACAGATGGACCTCATGAGTCCCATCCCTTTCCATGAAGGGATGTCGATAGACCCAGCTCTCTTGCAGATAACCACAGCTGCTCAGTGTTCAAAAGGATAAATGCCATGCCATTCCCAGAAGATAGTTCACAATGTCCCAAATCTTCCTCTGGCCCTCACGCCTTTCCCACTCCCTCTTCTGCCATGTTCCCTAAACGTTAGAGACAGTCATGTAGTTGCTTTATTCAGGACTAAGTGCTCAACAGTCACTTATTCTCAACTATGAGTCTCTTCTGTAACTGTAGCCCACTGAAAGGAGCAGCTCCTCTGACAAAACTGGAGGCACCACGCAAGCATAGCTGAAGGTGATTTGACAGGCGCATCACATCCATTCGTAAAAACAGTAGCAGGAGCTTCCCCTTGGTGCAGACGACCTGCTCTGCCATAGCATTTTTACAACGTATTACCTCTGTTCCATAGAACAGGCTTCAGCTCCAATCAGAAAGCAGCTGCCCACTGGATACCAGTCAAGCCACTGTTGCACCAGTGAGGACATCTTGCCGGGCAGGTAGTGTAGTTTACAGGGTCCACAGCTGAGTAAGACTGTTGATGACAGTTTTTCCCTTAGCACATTCCAACACGAGCTAGCCAGCAGGATGGAAGCTTCTAGCATTGTTCCAGCTTTATTTCTCTACGTCCTACAGATGTCTCTATGTCTAAGTATGTGGTATTTTCAGCAATTCACCTATTTCATTTGAGCAGATTCTCCAGATTGAAATTTAAAAGGTTTATGATATTTAACAATTCTTAGAGAAGACCGAGATCCCAGTGACAAGAAGACCAGTCACGATGGATTACTCATGTACAAGGAGGTTACAAAGACAGGAAGAACGCATAACTACTCTCAAAGGCTCAGTGTCCACGAGAAAAATATGGGAGAGCCTGGGCCAGAAGACAATTGTATTGGTAACCCTTACTGTCGATTTTAGCTTATATTCTAGGGGACACACTCCTTCGTGGCAATGGAAGCATGGCAGCACGTGATCATGTCGCATCTGCAGCCGAGAGGCACGGGGATAAATGCCTATGCTCACCTTACATTTTTCTTTTACTTATCAGATCTGTCAGATAGTCCATCCCAAGAAAGTTAATGTTCATACTTAGTGTGGGTCTTCCATCCTCAATTTTCCTCATCTAGATAACCCTTGACAAACATTTCTAGAGATTTGTTTCCATAGTGATTATAAATCTTGTCAAACTGACAGCTCAGACCAATGGTCAAACCCCAAACCCCTTGCCATTTTCCACTCCTTATTCCCATGCATGCATGGCCAACTCAGCTATATGTAAAATGCACTTAGTCCAAATTCACAAGTCCACATTGCTGTTGTTGCTGGGTTTTAAATCATCCCAAACTTTAAAATCCAAGTCTCACCTGGGACTCAAGGCAACCTCTTAAGTGTAAGCGCCTGTAAAATAAACAACTCCCACAGTTAGAGTGCCTAATAGCGCAGAGCACACACGCTAATTCCATGAGGAATGAATGGTGGCATAGCAAGCAAAGATAGCATCAAAGGAAAACCAAGACCCCAGCAAGGAAAACACCAAATCCTATAGCTCAGTGTCTGATATTCGGGGCTCATAATGAAATCATCTGGATTCCAATGGGCTTGAGTAGCATTGTCCTCCAGCCCTGTCACTTTCAACACAGACAGCCTCTCTCTTGAGCCGGTGCCAACCCATGCCTACAGCTTCTTTGTTGAAAATCCCACGGCCCTGGCATCCCCACATCCTGCACTCTCCATTCAACTTAGGTTTCACCATGGTCTCACGAAACAGCCTGTCTCAGTGTCTCTTTATAGGGACTCTCACCCACATATTCAACAGCTCCCCTTGCTCCAAGACACTCAGGAATTAGTCGTTGTTGCTTCTTTAATACCTGTAAAAGTGGCACCACACAAAAGTACTTCTAATTTCTGCTGCTAACTGAGATGGAGCCTCGTCCCCTTGAACCACAGTTCAAGTTACAACTAATGTGTGCTTGCCCCGGCGAAGTATTTCCCCAAATGGTTGCTTTCTTTGACCAGAGTACCCCTTCAGTGGCATTCTTAACTTAGTGTCCCTCCTTTCAGGTGAACTTACAAGTTACAGCCTTTGGGGAGTTGGTTCTTTCCCTTAAAAAGCCTTTATCCTGCTGACCCAGTGCAGAACATGCTGTTTCTTTTTTAGAATTACAGCCTTAGAAGAAATGTGAAAACTCTCAAACTCTTTTCTTCAACAAATCACATACTTTTCCTATCTCTTTGTTGCTTGTTTCCAGTGTAGACCTGGATTAGAGTGGCGATCGATACCCATCCCACAGCTTGAATGTAGGCCTGCTTTGAAATTTTCCCAGCAGAAACACTAGTCCATTACTTTTAACTTCAGCCTCACTGAGGTTCTTAGAACATGAGCAAAATGCAGTCAGATTCTTAGCCATCCTCTGAGCCATGGCTCCAGCCTAGAGAACACTTTCTCCTTAAGAACATGTGTCTTAAGATGGGCGGTGGTGGTGCACGCCTTTAATCCCAGCACTCGGGAGGCAGAGGCAGGCGGATCTCTGTGAGTTCGAGACCAGCCTGGGCTACAAGAGCTAGTTCTGGGATAGGCTCCAAAGCTACAGAGAAACCCTGTCTCGAAATCCCCCCCCAAAAAAAAGAACACGTGTCTTGAAGAACAGGAAGATTTAGCAAAAAACTTTTAATTGCGAGAGAAATTTCACATAATACACTTTAGTCACTGTAATAGTCCATGAAAGAGCAACAGAAGTAGAATTTAGTGCAGCCTAGAGTAATCTACTAATCTCTACTCCTTGCTCCATATTACTGTAACTTAAACATTTTTATCCTTTAAAAATGAAAAAACATAGATTTATTAAAATATATATCATTAATTATTTAGTCTGCTATAGCTGTTACCCTTAGTGGGTACTATTTTGTAGAAAAATCAGCCCTTATTTTGAACAATAGAGATCAGGGAGTGGTCTAAAATAAACTAGGGAAATTCAGAGTAGAATTCTTAGATAAAAGAAGCATCTAAATCGGGTGGTGATAGTGTGTACCTTTAATCCCAGCACTTGGGAGGCAGAGGCAGGTGGATCTCTGAGTTCTACAGAGTTCTAAATAGCCAGGACTACACAAAGAGACCCTGTATCTATAAACAAACAAACCAAAAAAAAAAAAAGAGTAGCATCTAAAACTAAATTTTTTTTCTAAGGAGTGAAAGAAGGTAGAAAATGTTCCAAACTGAGTAAAGGCACGATGAGTACAGTGACCTGAGGAAAAATGAAGGAAATGACAGCAGGAACTTGTGGAATTAGGAGGAACAGGGTGTGAACTTAGCACTATAGGAAAGGCGCCTCCATGATGCCACATGCATCTGCTTGTCCCAGCCATGGCCCCTGCAGGTAACCCAGACACCTCCAGGGAGGTCACTTAGTTTGAGTTGTCATGCTACATTATTTTCCACAAAAGTCCCCCTCCTCAATGTGCATAAGGGTTGTCCACTCACTTGGGAGCTCTTGATAAAAGAGTGAACCAATGTGTTCCAAATAACCACTCAAGATGCTTCAAGTCTCCTGTGACTAGAAATCCAGTCCACCTGCAGGTAGCTACTTTCTCTCACTATGGCCAAACCCCTGACAAGAGAGAGCTCAAAGGGGGAATGACTTGTTTGACTCGCTACCTGAAAGAGTACAGTCCATTCAAGTGGAAGAGACACGGCAGAATTCAAGACACCAGAAGCATGCATGTGTCTAAGATTCCTCAGCAGGCAAAGAAACAGACTCTGGGTCAGAACTGGAACGGAGGCAACCCCTAAGACTCACATCTAGGAACCCACTTCCCTCCCTGAGACCCTAACCTCTAAACATCCCACGGCCACCAAAAACGGTATTACCAATTAAGGACCAAGTACTGAAACCCCTGAGTCTATGATGGGGCATTCCACATCCCAACCATATTGATGGCCAGTGTAACTCACCATAAAATATTCACAAATGTTGGATGTTTGCAACTGCATATAACCAATCATGTAGATTGTTCTTTATATATTATTTGGAGATATTTCAAATACCCCTTAGAAAAGAAGGCCCTGGAAGTTAAAATGATCTTGCTCTTCCTCCTGTTTTGGTTGTGAGCCTAACCTTTGATGGTGAATCCATCACTACAGGATTCTCTTCCATCTTTTTTTTTTCTTTTCGGTTTTTCAAGACAAGGTTTTTCTGTGTAGCTTTGGTGCCTGCCCTGGAACTAGCTCTTGTAAACCAGGCTGGCTTTGAACTCACAGAGATCTGCCTGCCTCTGCCTCCTGAGTGCTGGGATGAAAGGCGTGCACCACCACCACCTGGCCAGCTCTCTTCCATCTTTAAATGACCTCAACCTTCCCCATCTCCACCAAGGTCCCAGCTTTTTCATTTACATTGATTCTCTCCTGGAGGTATTGCTGGAAATTGGCAGCACCTACAATTTCATGTTCCCCAGGAGTGAGAACAGAGTCAAGGGCAAAATTCAAAACCTTCTTATTTTCTTCATCCTTCACCACCACAAGCCTTTTCACGGGCACAATGATGAAAGCAGAAACAGAAAGGTCCAGTGCTTATTTTTTGATGACACAGGTAATATTCACTTTAAACAGACAGGTTATAACAATATCTCCCCTTTTTAATTGTGTGAAGTGTGTATAGACATAAAATAGAGTCTATACTTGTTCATGTTTCAAAACAAGAAATCACAAAAGATTGAGTCAAGAGTCAGATACGCTGTAACTTAAAACAGATTTTCTCAAGTTCCAAACCATTCCATTCTTATAACAAATTGGGAGAAGTAGATGTTTTAAAAATAAAACGTTGATTGTCATCTTAAAATAAGCTAATGAATATTTTACTTTTCAATTTTAATGGTTAGTTTAATTAACTTACATTGATACAACCTATCTACTGTAGCGTGCCCCTCCCTCCCCGGCTCCTGCTTCTAATCTCTGATTGGTAGACTCAGTGCTCTCAGTTAATGTGGAGTTGTCTCTCCACTTCCACGTCCTCGCTTGCTCCAACTGCCCGTTGTAGTAAGCCGGAATAACACACCGCCTGTCCCTTTATGTCACGCATCAGCCGTAAGACTAGCTTCATTATATACTGAATCCTCATTTCCCATTGACAAAGTGTCTGGAGTAACAGCTGTAATTACAACTCAAGAGAACCATGCAAGGATCAATAAGTAACAGGCTGCAGCCCACAAATCTGTGTATTAGCCAAGTACTCGATAAAAGCAGATTGGCTGGGCTGGCTTCTCCGCATTGGGAGCAGTGAAGCTCTGGGGATCTTAAAGTGAACAAAGTTATGTTGCATTCTATATCTCGGAACTAAATATTTGCTGGAACTTATCATGAACAATTATTCCCTATCTTTAGAAATGGGGAAAGGTCTGATTTCTTCCTTCGTTGTGAAGTTGCGGTTATTTCCGGCTGTGTGGTTGACATCTTGGTCTTTGTTGAGTGCTGTTTCCAGACTCCGTCCCTGTCTGAAGTCCATAAGGAAGCCCTTCTGGATCTTTCACTGGGATTATATTTTTAACAAATGGATGCTGGAAAGAAATGCAGACATAAGTGTCCATTCGACTGCAAAGCTCTGGGATCCTCTGCAAGAGTGGTGTGACCATGGGATCCAGTGGCCCTGGGAGCAAAGGGCACAGCAGAGACAAACTCTTGGTTTTTAGGGACTCCGGTATCAGTTACACCCAAAGGGACCCCAGGGGTTACCATCATGGCCACTGTGTTTTCTCTGGAGCTGAAGAGAGACCATCCCATTGCCGTCTACTTCAAATTGAGTAATTTTATAGCATGTTATAGATGCTATCTGGAGGACAGTACTCCTTTCAAGTCAAAACTCCAGCTTCTGCTAAATTTTGAATTTAAGAAAGCTTTTCTCGTCATTCTTAAATTATGGTTTTTCCCAATGATTACTTATTTCAGATTGAATTAAGTCAAGCTTAGTAGAAAAGCATTTTCAGGTCTGTTCTTATTTGCATTTGCTTGTCAAAATCCCTTTAAAGCCATTTATATGATAATCTTCCAAAAATTCCTTTATGTTTGACTTATTTGTAAAAGTGATATATTTGTATCAATGTTTTATACTAATTTTACATGTTTTCAGCCCATTTTTAAAAAATAAGTTTTCTCTAGTCAGTCCTTTAACAGCTGAGAAAAGTGTTCTCAATTCCACGTGAAGTACATGAGTGCCCTCTCTCGTCCAACTCGGGGTAAAACAACGTACTAGTCAAATGTCCTATCTAGTGACAAGAAACAAAAAGGGTCATATCTAGTGATGATAGAAGGGAAAACAATTGTCTTTCATTTTCGAAACTGCATAGTATACTTTATTAAGAGAAACAGTATTTACTGAAAGAAAATTTTGATGTGAAGGGAACTTCTATTCTGTGGGTGGAGTCTCAGTGGGTAGGTACCCTGAATTCAAACAGACCTAGGGGTTAGAATGAGCTTCTGTTTTATTTTCAAAATCCCTGAAATATTTGCACTGTATGGAGACACCAATTTCTCTGATTTATGTCTAAAAATAGTAACATTCTGGCTTCCACTACTAAAATAACTGAAATAAAAGCAACACAAACATGTCTGGTGTCAATATCTGGTGAAGACAACATAGAATTTGCACAAACTCCACCACACAGTCTAAAGAGAATTTATTTCTCATTTCTGTATCTCTAACTGTCTCCTTTGGGAAGCCACTGAACCAAAAACTGTGCAGGTCTTCGTGCTTGGTATGGAAGACCAAGATGGTGCCGAGCTTTCCCGATCAGGTTGGAAAGATTGCACCCGCGAAGTCCAGCATCCTCGCCGTGTCCCGAGAGAGGCACGCGGAAGACTGCTCTGTGCGGAAGATTGCCTTCCCCACAGTTTTGAAGGGAAAAGGCGATCGCCCTCTGTGTCGATGTCTCCTGGAATCTCAGATGAGGCAGTCGTACCGTAAATCCTTTGCATTCCATGGAAGATGTTTCCTTAAGGCGTGAAGCGAAGTGTGTTCTTAGAGGGATTTGGGGGGAATGGACAGCACAGGTTCCTAAACCTAAGACTTCTTGCTCAGCTCCCCCCACCCCACCCCACCAATGCTTTATGCTCTTGCCAAGTGCTGTTCACTGGAGAATCTTAGTGCTGCAACCACTACCCATGGTTTGAGTTCCATCAGGGGACAGAAGTAACTTCTAAGGATCAGAGTCACCCAGTAAGCTCCTCCATAGGTGGCTGCTGGAGTTGTTTGCTAAGGTCACCTGCACACCGGCCACCTAGTGGTCATTTCCTTCTGAGATCTGCTGCTGCTGCTGTCACCACCGCCACCGCGGCTGCAGTGGCTATCTGAATAACAGACTTCACCAAAACTCTGCCCAGCTGCCTAGGAACTGAATCCCTCGCTACCAGGAGTTTCTCCCTTGCTAGTGTATAGAATAAGAATGATTCTCGCCACTGTCCTGTGTGATAGAAGCTCTTGCCATCTCCCTTTTCTTTACCCAGATCGTTGAGCTTCTTCTGGGTTACATATCCAGATTTACTGGACGGAGGTAGTTGGAATACAGACTGATCAATTGAATGCGAGGTTGATCCTATCCTAACCCTTCTCACCGCATAAACTCATATCTACTCTTCAAAGCTCTGTTCCTTAGTAATATTGCTTCACATATTACCCCGGGTGTGAGATAAGAGTGTGTGTGTGCATGTGTGTGTGTGAATGTGCATGTGTTCCAAACATAACACCATTCTTAGCTTTTCTGTTATATTAAATTTCAAATAATTGTTTTGCTATTTATCAATTTATATGTTTTCCTTCCAAAAGAAGGTTATCAGTTGGTTCCTATGTGTTTTGCTTTGTTTCTTTATTTATTTATTTATTATGTACGCAGTGTTCAGCCTCCATGTATGCCTGCAGGCCAGAAGAGGGCGCCAAATCTCGTTACGGATGGTTGTGAGCCACCATGTGGTTGCTGGGAATTGAACTCAGGACCTCTGGAAGAGCAGCCAGTGCTCTTAACCTCTGAGCCATCGCTCCAGCCCTTGTTTTGTTTCTTTTTGATTCGTTTTTGCAGGAAATGACACTTATCAATGCAGTGATGAGTCATAAAAACAGCATTTTAAGTGGGTTATCTTGGAAGCTACCTTCAACTATCCATTTGTTCTGCTGACACTATCCACTGATCCTAGGTGCTAGGGTCATAGTGGTAGACAAATGAGGGCAGTTACATGCACAATTTTAGAATTAATGGATTGAATATGATGAGATTCCTAGACATAATTTTGACTGAAGCTCAACTTTGTTATAAAATATCAGCTTTTAGTATCAAGGATTGGTATCTTGCCAATATATTTCTCGTCATTATTGGCAGAATAATTCAGAACATAATTACAGTCTAAGAGGTTTCTGTAGATCATCAAGGCACAAACAGAAGCATCACAGAAGACGGAAGCAAATCGCAAAGAGCTAGTAGGAGAAAGATACAGAATTTTCTGATTTTTTAATTTGGGTAACCAGCTAGTTTGAGTCACAAATTCAAGGTCTTTGGCAGATGTGGACTCATTAACAGCTAACAGTGAGCCAGGGTCCAGCTCTGTTTCATCCATACAATAGGAAAATATCTTCCACTGGCCGCTATTATTTGGAAAAGGTCTGACTTAGCACCACTGCTTTCTGGATTGAGGTATTTTTCTTTTCGTTTTTCTTTTCTTTCCTCTTCTTTTTTGGTTTCTTTCCTCAAGAACTTTGATCAGACTCTAGACCTGACACTGTTAATGCGATGAAATTAAAGCGACCTTTCTTGTTTTGCCTTCGGAGGGATGAGATCCGGAGAATGGCTGTTGGAGTGGGCTGATGACAGAGGGATGAGATCCGGAGAATGGCTGTTGGAGTGGGCTGATGAGCAGCTCTTTACTGAGATATGGGCTTTGCTTTCTTGAGTTAGCCCATCTCTGTGGATAATGTCCAGCAAATTCAAATTGTAAAACATAACATTAAATAATAAAATACTCTGACAGCATGTCAGGGTGGGAAAGAACATTGGTACATTCCCCTAAAGACGTGTTTTACAACGAAAGGCATATATCATACAATAAAGAACTATAATTCAACATTTCTTGGCTAGAGCAAGCAGCCAATTTTTTTGTGTGTGTGTTGTTCCTGGAAGAAAATGACCTTTCTGAAATCTCCACTTACTCCTTCCTGGCCAATCCTGGGACTTCATTCTTTTGGCAAGGGGCATGGTAGCGTAGCCCCAGTTTCATGGAGGAAAGCTTCAGGGGAAGAACATAGACATGTCATTACACAAGCTCCTCTCTCTCTCTGATGAGATACATTGTCATTGCTCACTGCTTCTCTCTGGGTTTCAGCCTCCTGGTTACCTCCATCCTTTATCTGCTTGTCTGAACTTCCCCACAGACTGTGGTACCCATTGTAACAAACAGTATGTGGGCCAAAGCGAGCAATACTGATTTTCACAGAGTATGTAATTCCATAGGAATTTTATGATAATTGAGCCATGATTCTTGTAAAGTGATTTTAAAATTGTATCTAGAAAGCAAATTATGGCATAATATTCCCCGAGGCTCTTAATAACATTGCCTATTTTTAGGAATTCTCCCATGTGCTCCAGCACTTTGCAACTCAACAGTCTTGACAAGGAAAATGACAAAAGAGGCAGAGATGCTTAAAACCTATTTTTAGTCTAAATGAGGGTTTATTACAAGCAGTATATCCCAATCGTACACACTAGAGCATTCAACATCATCAGAGTGAAGTCGACAGATAGCACAATTGGACACAGCTAATTTTCCTAATACACGCTTCTCTGTGGTTTTCTCTTACTTAGCCTTCTTCAGCTAAGCCAGTAAGTGCTTCACCCTCTTGTGGGTAGGTCAGCGCACTTTGATTTGGGTGGGAATAGGTTGCAGAAGGGAAGTGCTATTCAGGGCCTTATGAGAATAGTGAAATGCAATCAATATACGTTTGTTTCTATATAGCTAATAAAGGGCCCTCTGCATACATACATCCTCCTCTTGACACTGGGAACCACATGTGTAGTATTTGATGACCTTCCCCTGGACTCTAATAGCACACTGGTTGGAGAGGCTGAGTGGCCTGGAGGATAGCTCTGGTAACTCACTCCAATTCAGCTGATGATGGAACAGAACATTTACTTGATTTTCTTCATTCATCTTGTAACTTTTCTACAATCCAATGATGCCTTTCTTTCCTAATTAGTTTTCTGCTCAGCAGCTTATTAAGTTTGCCTCTCCCAACTAAACAGATCAAACAACTCTAGATGGTTGTCAAGAGGCAAAGCTAAATTATTGTGGAAGGAATAAAAATAAAATAGCTCTAACTGAATCTGCTGGGCTTTGGGGAAAACTCAAATATGCTCATTTTTCTTTCAAACTGGCTGGCCTCATTCTTCACCTTCTAGCATGACAGTAAACTACATTTTTTCCCCCATCAACCATGTGGCAGTGTTTAGATAAGGCAAGGGCAATCCTATTTTCTTCTCTTGAATAAAGACAAGCAAAACAGTATGTTTGTCAGGACAGATATTTCTCTACCAAGATAGTCCCCAGCACGGCTCTACGTAAATGTTATTAAACTCCACACTAAACAGCCTGTGTGTGGGTACTGAGCCCAGCAGAGGCTGACGGCTAATGAATAAACATATACTGTGTTTCCACCAGAGCTTATTTTTGCAAGGGTAGGCTGCTTGAGTACTTCTGGCAGAATGAACCATTTATTTTGTTTAAAAAACACATATGCTCATATGGAAACACACGTACACCGGGCAGAGTGTTTATTGAGTTTATAAATAGGTGCGCCTCTGATGATTTTGCCTGAAGCTCCATTCACTTTAGGAAAAAAAAAAAAAAAGAAAGAAAGAAAGAAAAAAAGAAAAGGAAAAAGAAATGCCATTTTCGCCTCCAGCCCCCCCCCCACACTGAGTGCGGGTGCCGGTTACCCATTCCAGGCCCTTTTTCCGAGTTCTTATCTCCCTTTCAAAACACATGGACTCGTGAACACAAAAGTTGAAAGGGCTTCCTAAAGACATGCAGTTTGGTCCTTATTTGGGAAGGAGACTATGACAGTAGGTTTACCCAATATAGAATTTGGAGCTGAAATCTGTGTGTGTGTGGGGGGGGGGGTTGTTTCATATTTGTAAGTTTATTGTAGTAAATTATAAAACATTTCCATGCCTAAATTGAGGACTTATTGTCTATTAATAACATGGTAAACTGAAGGATAGGTTATGATTTTTTTTTCTTGTTTTGTTTTGTTTTTGTTTTTTGAGACAGGGTTTCTCTGTAGCTTTGGAGCCTGTCCTGGAACTAGCTCTTGTAGACCAGGCTGGTCTCGAACTCACAGACATCCACCTGCCTCTGCCTCCTGAGTGCTGGGATTAAAGGCGTGCGCCACCACCGCCCGGCATGGTTATAATTTTTTCATTTCACTACTAATGAGTTTATTACATGCCCTTCTAAATTTATCTCTGAGATTTCAGGCCTTTGGTAGCCAATGATTTGGTACTGAGCCCTGCCTGCACTAAATGGGGAACACACTTTGTAATATAGATAGTATAGACTGAACTAGTAAAGTGAAAAAGTCTAGAAAACTATATATATTTATATTATGTATGCAATATAAGATACAAAACAATATATAGTTTACTATTTCTATTATATTGTTATATGTATATTATATGTATATATAATAGAAATAGAAGATATAAAAGAAATAGTAAACTGTATATTTTTCATATAATGCAATATATAACATATTTTTGTGTATAAATTTTTATATATTTAATTTTATATATAAATACTTTAAATATGCATATATTTATCTTTATCTTTGCAACAAATATATTTATTTAATATTATATTAATGCTTATATAAATATGCAAAATGTGTACACGAATTTAGATATGCAAATATGTATTCACATATAATTAAACCGCATCTGTGTTTATAAATATTTATGTGTATAAAATATACATACATATATATTTCACACACACACAAGGGAACATTTTCAAGGCTGCAGGCTACTTCTAACCACGCCACAATGCCTCTGATTTACCAAAGTCAGAGGAACTGTTATGAATGGGTGAGGCTTATGTCATCCACCAGGAACAATGAAACATTTGGAGAGTGGACAGCCATGACGATGTGGTCACTGTGATCATGCTGAGAAGGGAGTCCAGGGCAGCCAGGTGCGGCGAAGGCTCTGTGGACTCATCTTTGTATTGCCACCTTGGCACTGGTACACTGATTAACAACCCTTCAGCCCGAGACTTCAAGCCCTGGCATGAAGTCTTTCAGACAGGGCTATCATTCTCAGGAGTTTAGCGTGTTGTAATGACCTGGAAGAAGGCAGAGTGCAAAGACAGGGAGATGTGGGCTCTCTGGGGAAGTGAGGTCATTAAAAATAATGAGCAACCTTCCACTTCCTCCTGCTTATTAACTTTCAGCAAACGATGACCTGACTCTTTCGGTTTTGACACAGTTGCCATCTTTATTAATATCCATCCCCAGATACCTAAGGATGTTTCCCCAACATGATCTGTGGTGTTTGGAATCGTGCTCTAAAAACACCCAGTATCTTTTCCTTTTCTCTGTTTGCTTTGGACAGCTTGGAATCAGCCTTTTAATTAGTTGGCTCTAAGCTAAATAAAAATTTCTTATCCTCCTCATCTGTAAAACTTGCAAAGACAGACTGCAAATATCCATCCCAAGTTCTCATTCATTTCAAATGCCTCCCTGGAACTGGCCCACAGTCCTAATTCATGTCTAAGAACCTCTAGAAATGGTTTCAACACTTAATTGTTGGCAGAGTTTTGCACTCAGAATTCTGATAGGAGCAGAGGCGGCTGAATGAACCAGATGGTTGGTAAAAGGCCAGACTTTTTAGTCTTGAAGAGATTTCTAGCATAAATTATGAAGCTAACTCTGAGTTAGAGCTTTGTTTCCCTGGAGAATGGCTGCCTGAGTGCCAAATCACAGAGCTGAACCCTTAACTGTTTTTCCCTTGTAGTTAACAACTTACTCCAAGCTTTGATCAAAGGGAAGTAGGTATAACTGCTAAGACCTTGGGAAATTGTCAGCATGACATGAGTCCCTTTGACCTGTGGGTCCAAGTACCCAGATTTCTAGTGAGCATAAGAT
>JAQHUG010000053.1:4417209-4525329 GCA_028555095.1 Dicrostonyx torquatus | reverse complement strand
AGACACCATGCTCTCTTTCTCCATCAGTGTGAGTATTAAAGTATGACATCAAATGATGGAGTTAAAAATGCCATGCTCCATATCACTGGTTTCAAAAAGACTTTTAAAGATAAATAGGAAAACGAAAACAAAAACAGGAAGTTTTTACTACAATGTGACGTAGGCTGTCCATCAGAACCTGTCTCCCATGCCACCTACAACCTGTCCTTAGCCAGCAGAACTGATAATACATGGCTCTTCCGAGTTTCTTCTCGAAGCATTTTAATCTTTCTCCTTTTATTGTGTGATGCATTACTTACTGCATACTTATTTTCTAAACTTCTCTTCTTCCCAGTTGAATTCCCCCTCCCCACTCCAAACATCTACTTCCTGTATTTTCTTTTAATGGACCACCCATTGTGATTCTAGGTTGCTCAATACTCTCTTATCACAACTTCTGGACTAAGGAGTCTTTAAATTCCATTTGCAGCATCAAATTTCTATAGTTTCATGGCAAAGACAAATATTAAAAGCTTAACTTTCTGTCCTTCATGGACATTATCAGTTTCTTTGCAACTGCTGACTTAGAGTTCTGTTAAAATAGTGTAATTTTTTTTTTTTAGAATTTTGTCCCAGCATCCACTCAGTGAAACAGCAGTGGCAACAAAACAGCAGGGAACTATCACAGAGATTTTTCTACATTCTACAGCTTAATGACTAAACAAGACCTTTACTTAATTAAAATTTTATAACTCTCATTTCCATTCTTAAACAACATTGAATTTCTCAGGACTCTTATTTGAATTTTCCATTTCCTTTAAGTTAATGATATCTTGAGTTCTTGGCTACATATCAGCAGAAAAGTCATTTTATCTTATTTTTTTGGTATTAGTCACAAGTGAAATTTACTTCTTAGGCATACTCTAGATTTCCCACAACTTCAAGGGGAATCAACATGCCTGCTCCATCACCATAAAACGGTTTCTAACTCCTTACACAATCTGGACTCCTAGTCATAGACTTCAGACAAGAAGAGAGTTAATTATCAGTATTGGTTATTTTTATCATTGGGTGTGATAAGTGCACACGTGTACAATATGTGCACATATAAATATGTGTGCTGTGTTCATGTGTGTGAGTGGGCATGCACGTGTGGAGAGGAGAGAATATCTTCAGGAGTTTGTCTTTACCTTTCACCTTGTTTTGAGATCGGTCTCCCCGTTGACCATTCCATACAAGCTGGCTGGCCCACAAGTTTCCTGCACTTCTTCTGTGTAGGCCTTCCATCTATTCCGTCTATACAGCTGCTTTCCATGGGTTCTGAGTATGTAAACTTAGGTCCTGACATTGGAGTTGCCAAGCGCTTTGCCCACTCCCAGTCATTCCCCCGGCCCAGTAATGATGTTTTCAGGTGTTTTATGTAAGTACGTTGAATGGAAGATAATTTGTTCATGTATCTGGGTCTAAAGTTATAGTCGCTGATTATATGCAAGGCATCACTGAGGAATATTAGTCCACTTGTATTAGGATAGTTTTCCCTTCTTGTGAGGATAAGGAAATGGAGTCACGTGACATCCACTCAGATTTTGTTTAGCTTCAACTGCAAATCTTTGATCCAAGTGATATACTTCGACCCACCACACAATCCGTTGCCTTTACCATCCATTGTTCATGTCCTACTACAGGGGAGCACTCCAAGAATAAACTCAAATTCAACAATAAATTGTGTAGAACAGAGAACTGAAGTTTTTTAAGTGTACAAAAATATCCCCAATCTATGAAGTTAAATAAAATGCTAATTGAGTAAATGGGATCAACAGATGTTAGATTGAACCATATAAAACTACTATTTTGTATAGCAAAAGTTAGTAATTATTAACATCTTCCAATGATTGAATATAATATTTAGTCAAGATACTTAAACAGATTCTCAAAGAGAAAACTTAATCATAGGTTGGATTCTGAGAGAATAGCTAATTTACCAAAGTTTAGCCATTTATGAGAGGTGGCTGGGTGAGATCATGGGAGTAAAATATTCTTAAAGTTCTCTTCCTTCAGCAAAAGAGCATGCACTTAGAATGTTCTGGAGGTTTATCTAAGATAGAAGAGATGAAGCTGGAAGTCATGTGGTACGGTATACCTTGTTTTTGTAGAGCTGTGGAGAAACACAAGGATCAAGAGAAAGAGGGGTGTTCCTGAGAAACTGCCTTCACTGCAGGCAAATGGCTAAAATCTGGGGAATTAGCCAGGAAGGGTGGTGCACTTGTAGGGTGTGTAAATCCCTGGGGTATGGCAGTGGAATTTTTCCCACCTGGTCAAAGGCTTCCTCTCTGTGGGTGGGATCAGCCACAGCTGTACAGAATCTGAACCTGCTGGCATCCTTTATGAGCCGCCTCTGGTAGAACACCATGACACTAAAACACGCTGACCTGACATAGGCTTCCTACTTTGAACTCTTCGGGAAAAGTTGTAAACATGGCTGGGATTTCTTGATGTCACTCTTGCCTTATTCGTTTAGACTAGATGGACACATTTTTCTCAATGCAGCGTCGTTAACATCTACAATTGTCACAAATTCCTCCAGAGTGGCCTATGTAACAGAGACTCCTGGAGAAGGAGTTCATGACGAATCTGACACTCTTAAGAGTGGTAACCTAGAAGAGAATTAAAGTTGAAATCTTTAAAACTGGATTTGTACCATGGCTCTAAAGATGGTGTCTTCGCCTAAACTACAGACTTGACTTTATAGCCCAGTTAAATGTTGAAATTTGCCCTAAGTTTTAGGATTTGGGTTGCTGATGCTTCACCAAACTGAATCTCTTTGTGTTTCCTTGGCAAACTCCACAGGGCTATTGTCTTCCTTTGCCCACACCGTCCCCTCTCCTAGTTGTCTCCCCTCTGTATCTGCTTACACAAATCCTCCTTGGAACTCACCTCACCCACTCATGCTGCCTCTTCCATGAAAGCTCTGTTTATGCTCCAGCGGGGCCTCAGAGCTTCGCCTGTTTCTAGGTCATCCTAGCATATAATTTTTATTTATCATTTGGCACTTACTAGATTCCATCCCACTTTGTACTAATTTGTATACCCCAACTACAAAAACATAAGACTTTGAAGTCAGGGATCTCTTTATATTAAAGTAAACTACACATTTATATCCGGGTACTATGATTCAACTTGTAATTACAGCACCAGGGAGCTAGATGCAGGGGATAATTTATTCAGGGCAAGCCTGAGGTATATAGTGAGTTTAAAGCCAGTCGGGCTACATTGTAAGAACTTGAGGAAAAGAGAGAAAGGGAGAAAGAGGAAAGAAAGAAAGAAAGAAAGAAAGAAAGAAAGAAAGAAAGAAAGAAAGAAAGAAAGAAAGAAAAAGAAAGAAAGAACGAGAGGAAGAAAGAAAGAAGAAAGAAGGGAAGAGTGCTAGAGAAATAAAAAAATTAACAAAAAGAAATTAAACTTATTAAACTTTTTTGCAAAGAACAGAGTATTTGGAAATGAGCAAAGAAATGGCATAAGTGATTGGACAACAAGCAGATGTCTAAGTGCTGTGAGAAATTTCCATGACCTCTTTCTCCCTTCCCACTTTCTCAGTGTAATCTGTGTCCAGTAATCTGTATTATGGATGTCTGGAAGGCCCTCATAGACCCTCTAATAAACGTTCAGATGAAAGCCAAACCCTTCTGTGGCTTTCTGGTTTTGCACTTTATCTACTTCAAAGCCATTTTGTAAAGAGACATGAGTTGGAAGAAGTGCAGCATAACAGAGTTATCTCAACTTATGAACTTATGATTGGTCTGCACTGTGTCCACCAAGTGCTTTTAGCACCTCAGAAGCTCCGCATACCGAAAAGAAGCAGTGATGCTACGCTGCTATCTCCAGCTTCTCGGTTCATGAAGCAATAGCAATCCTGTGCAGTTGGATACTTTGCATTTCTAGAAATCCTTCCCAGAAAGGGTCCCACCCTAAATAAAACTGTTCAAAGCTTTAAAGTAGAAGTAAATAAATCGTGTTACCGCTGGGCAAAGCGATCTGTTAAACGGCATTTGAAAGAAAATACTGTCTATGAAAAACTTTATAAGAGAAGCCTAGAAACATTTATTTGGGTATCAGCTAAATTCCTTTCTGTCTTGCCTGCAAAATGTCAACCATCGTGCTCCAGAACACTCTGAGTCATGTGATTCCATGATGCTCATGGCTGCCTGGTTTCTATCTGCATAAACCACAGAGCGAGAAAGCTAGCCCATGCTCTCAAGCTGGAGATGAATATCATAGTTGGAAAAGACTTTTTAAATCTTCTTCTTATTGTTATTATTTTATGTATATAGGTGTTTTGTCTGTATTGTAGGATTCCTGGCTCTCTCTGGATAATCGAGTTTAAGATATGTTTGTTGTATCTACATAAGAAACCTAAAATTCAAATTCAGTAAATAGCATGATTTCAAAACCAGCAAGCTACTAAATAGAAATCATGCAAAGAAGGTAAGACACTCAGTGTTCCTAGCATATTGTCAAGGCAAACAGTCCCTAGCTCTAAATGGCAGGAGATTGAAGAACTGTGAAGGGCAAGGCCAAGGGTGTTGACCCTGAGATCAGACGGCCTAGTTGTGCCTTGACCTAGTAAGAGATGCTTCTTAACTTACAAGGTCAAGTCTTAATTAAACCCACCAGAAACCAAGCACAGAGAAAGTCAAAAACTCACTGACTATCCCATGCCTACCACATATCACAGCTTTTAACCCAGCCTACCTAAGAGAGATGTGCAGATTAGCACTAGCCTAGATGTGTGCAAAATGATCTCAAAGCCCTTTTATTATGAATATGTTTATCTCAGGGGTGACTGGGAGTTGCAGCTTTCTCTATAGCCCAGCTTCTCGGGAGAACATCATACTGCTATCTCCAAACTGAGAATCAAAATTCCAAGTTTAAAGGAGGGTGTCCACTGAAGGCATATTTCTGTCACCAGTGTAAAGCGAAGAACTGCCATACAGTGGTGCTCTGCTGTAATGAAAGTCAAGGTCACTGTATATCATTCACCTTGGACCATGCTAAGTGTATAAATTTTCAATACTCATCTAATGGAACACTTACATGCACTTAATGGAACTTGTGCATTCTAGGAGATATAAATGTATCAACAACAGAAGAGAGTTTCTTCAGAACCTCATTCTCTTCCAAAGGGACAAGTCCTAGTAAGAATCACATATGTGTGTTATAAGGATTAAACCAGATAATTCAGCAGGTCGGTATCACATGTATGTAAAGCAGATAACAATGAACTGTTGGCTCCCAGGAACGAATTTCTCATCTGCCATCTTCCGTAATGATTTTATTTCAATCACAAAATTCTTAACTGCAAACTTTCAAATTCAAATTTTCTGTGCCCATATCATATTTACTAAAAGCATTTGGAGCATTTAAGGTCTGTTCTCCCCATGGTAACCGCACTGCGGGGAGGTATATCAAAGAGTTCTTTCAGGTTCAGCTAACCCTTCTGAAGAGGCCACACTAATTTTCTATTAAAGTGCAGAAGTCTTTGGCATTCAATAGATCAAGATCTAAATCAAAGCCAGCCTCACGGCAAGGCAGTATACATTTTGAAATGCACTAGTTTGAATTGGGGCCTTGAGAATTAAGAAACAAACATTCACCCCCTTTGATTTCATGCCAGCAGAGCCAAGCAATCTATGTTGAACTCACTGTCTCTGGTTTTTGAAATTCTGACACGTCAGAAAAATTGCTATCATCTTGGAAGCCCCATTTATAATATATTTGTAAGTGGGAGAGACATCTCAGACCAATAAGCCCTGTAGGGAGAGGAATGAGGGCTACCTTACCTACCCTATACAGTGAGGGCCCACCCAGCCCTGTATCAAAGCCAATAAATAGATAACATGACAAGAGCATCAGGATTAAAAATCAATACATCTCAGTGACTGAATTCAGAAAGAAGGGGTAAATTCCAAGGCCGGAGGAGCACTGTGAGCCACCATGTGACCCTTCAAGGGGCCTGTGAAGTTGCAGTCACCTCATAGTAACAGTAAGAAGTAGCTGTATGCTTATTATCCAGAAACTAGTGCTGGGGTTTTCCGATAAGCATCATTCTGACCAACTGAATGCAGAGCAGAGCAGATGTGATGCTCTGAGTGTCTTTTCCTAAACCAGATTAAAGAGATTTCTAAAGCTAGTAACATTTGTTATCCATTTCAGAAGTGGTCCTTCGCTGTGGAAAAGAGTGATTTTTCAAAAAATGTTTATAAACCCTCATATATATATATATATATATATATCCCTTACTTTAAAATTGATAAACATCCTTCAAAATGCTGTTTTTATTTCTTATGTTTTTGGTTGTGAGCCTAGCCTTTAACGGCTGAGCCATCTCTCCAGCCCTGCTGTTTTTATTTCTAATCACTATATATCAATAGATAGAATTCTGTTGAACAAAAACCTCACTTAGTCTTCACAATTTCTTAAGAATTCGAAGAGGTCTTCACAGAGCCAAATGTGTGAGAACCAGCCCTGATAGTAGTAGTTTGCTCTTGAAATAGAATCAATCATGACCTCTAGTGGAGACATCCAGCCAATTTGCACGCTGATGGAAGCGAGTCAGTTGCCAACATAAAGGGACACCCTCTGAGAGTTCTTTCTACCTCTTCCATCACTTACCCCAGTGCCAAGTCTGATTTCCCCTGCACTGGTTAGAAACTGGGCTTTCTGAGACAGACTGGAGCTCCCCAGGAAGCCCCTATGTCAGGACAATTCCTGTGTCTTCCGCAGAAGCTGTCTGCGGAGGCTCACACTGTTTTCATGGGTACTCAGAGACAGTTATGGGGAGGTAACTGTGGTACCTTCCACAACTTACAGTCATTGAAAAAGGAGTGATTCTTGCTTCTTCATCTGGGGCAATTTCAGCTCCCATGGAGCCATTCTGCTAGAGTATTTTATTGTTAAGCAGAAATTGAGAACCATTCTTAAGTGCCTGGTGTTTAAGGAAAACGCGTAACCAGGAGTCATGAGTGAGATTTTTAGCTCATTGCAGATGCTGCATCTTCACAGCAAAGAACAGAAGGATGAATTGAAGATGTATCTCTAAGGATTTTAAATGCAAAGACAGCACTACGGAATTCAAAGCCTAAAGAATTTGCTCTCCAGCCACTTACAGAGAATTGTTGGAGCACTTGTTCTGCAAGCGCTTTGTAAATTGCAACAAACAAATCAGTCTTCCAGGGACATGTAAATTCTGGTTCAGTAAATCTGGGGCTATGATGCTTATTTTTTAATTAGCTCTCAGGAGATGGTGCTGGCCCAAGGGCCACCTGCACATAGGCTTAAAGGCAAACCTCTGGCCCAGGAGGTGTGCCAGTTTGGCAGCTGTGCAGCACCAGAATGCTCAAGCATCCCATGCTCATAGTGAATCTGCTAGAAGTCCAAGCAGACTACAGGAGATGATGGCTGTTGGCTTCAGACAAAGCCGGAGGGATCCTGGTGTCATTTATGAGGCAAACTGTTTAATGCTGATTCAATTAAACTGCTTGTACATCTTCTTTATCTCTAAAGTGGGAACAAAGATGTTGCCCCATTCACAATCCAATGTTGTTGCAGAAATTCAATAAGCCAATGGGAACGGTTTGTGAGTACCGGCCAACAAGAGCTGAGAGCTTGCCGTCTTTGAGTCCCCGCTGGTTTACAAAAGGCTTGAGGTCCACGTGCAGACACTTGCTGGAAGGAGGCAGACAGTATTAGCTCCCTTCTTGTGGTAGGAAGAATAAGATATATTTTTTTCTAAATTTTATCAGGATGGGTTGTTCATGCACATATTTAGGGCATCCTCCTGAAGCATTACAGGGTTGACGTCCCCTCCACTGGATTCACCTTAACAAGGATTCCCTGAACCATGATGTATGTATTCTCTCTACACACATCTGTACAGATTATTGTGACATGTGACATGACTAAGCATTTCTTCAGATTGCATCACAGAAAATAAGAAGGTCAATACAATGTCTTGGCAAAACTATAAGTGTACTTTCATCCAACCTGTGTGGTTTAAAACTATTTAAGGTCATATTAACCAGCTCAAGCAAAGACAGTACAGAATGTAGGATGTCCCAGTGATGTGTTGGGAGCTGTGGCCCAGTTGAGATGTTGACAGCCCACAGTCATCTGCTAGTATCCATCTGGCTTCATCAGGGGACAGCCTAGGAAACTAGATGTAGAGAAGATGCGGGATCCCACCACTGCATCCATGATAGCCTTAAGGCAGCACTCGCCTTTGCCTGCGAACAGCATCACCACTTTATTGGGATGAGGCATCTGAGAAGGCTTCCCTACAGTGACAGACACTGGAAAGGATCAATCCCAGTTCAGACCTGGGGAAGCATCCCTATGTAGACCTGTGGGTCTGGGGACATAGTAGATCCACTGTAAGTCAGAACCCAGTTAAAATAAACTTCAACTGTTATCTCCATCCCTCCCTGACAGCAACAGTGACAGGTCAGAGCTCTGGCTTTACTATTGGCTGTACCCTGCATCCAGTCGTCATTGTATTTTTTGGACACTTCTTTTTTATTTTAAGATTTATTTTATTCTCATTAAAATGAGGAGGCCAGGAGAGAACTTAGGATTCCTGGAGCTGGAGTTACTGGCAGTTGTGAGCTGCCCAACATGATGGCTACAGCTACACACTAATGTAGTTGAAGATTGCTCGTTTGTTCCTGGCTGCCCAGACCTGAAATAATCACTCAGAAACGATATGATTTGCAATATTATTTGGTCAATAGCTTAAGCGTATTTCTGGCTAACTCTTATAACTTAAATTTCCATTTCTATTAATCCGTGTATTGCCATGTAGCTGTGGCTTACCTGGTAAAGTTCCGTCCAGCGTCTGTCTCCGGTGGGGCTACATGGTTTCTCTTCTAACTCTGTCTACTCTCTCTATATATCTCTTTCAGCCTGGCTTTACTTTGTTAATCCATTGGCCAAAAGCAGCTTCTTTATTAACCAATGGCAATAAAGCATATTCACAGCAACATCACCTCCCACATCACCCCAATTCTCTGGAAGATCACCCAGGGCTAGGACACAAAGGTTATCTTTCCAGCACCAGTGTGCATATAAATAAATGGGTAAATGGGCATAGGTTGTTAAGGGAGTGGCTAGGGAGTCCTTAATCCATAAACTCACTGAAGATGAACCCTGCTACTCCTTCAAGGAGCCTTGGGTTTAAAAACTCACATCTAGAACCTTGACAAATGCTAACTTCTTGGCCTCATGTATTAAGCATAATATTCAATTCAATTCTATTCCATGCTATGCTATATTATTGGGAAAAACCAATAGAAATATTAATATTAAACAATGTTTTTTATTAAAATAGTAACTCAATGAAAATAAGGACATAGCCACTCCTTGGAGAATGTTTTTATTGTCGATCTGAGGGAGAACACAGCCAGAGGCACCTGGAAGAGTCCAGACTGAACATGGCCATCAGAATAGACTTGGCCATGAGAGGACAGAGAGGAGAGTGAGAGGGAGAGAAGAGAGAGCCAAGAGGAAAGAGAGCAATGGACTTAGAGCTGTCGAGGAGTGAAGCCAAGAATGGAACCTAGAGAGTGTGCAGCCAAAATGGCTGAGCTATATCAGAATCAGAGCGGCTGCGGAAAGGGAAGGGAAGCTCAGGGACTGGAAAGGTTTAGAGCAGAGTGGGCTTCACATATGCCAGTCAGGATGACTCTAATGGATACTTGTGAGAAGAGACTGAGGGAGCCTAGAAGTTAGCATAGATGTTGGTATGCTAATCGACACCACAGGCATAGGTTAATGGAGGAGCCCTATTTCCCTTTTGCCAGAGATGATAAGTAGGACTACTTTCAGCAAGTAGAAACTCTCTTAATTCCTAGAGGGAATGCTGGATTTTGTCTAAATGCCAGACTTTCGGAAAGGGGACTGGCTCAGCCGTTAAGAGCACTGCCTGCTCTTCCAATGGTCCTGAGTTCAATTCCATGGTGGCTCACAACCATCTGTAATAAAATCTGGTGCCCTCTTGATGAAGAGATCTGGTCAGTTGCCCTCATCAACTTAGACAATGAAACCCAATATGGACAATTCAACAGAATTGCCATAAAAAGGCTGCCCATGCCTGCTTCAGCATTACCAGGGCATATATTTCATTTTCATTTTTAACAGTAATAATAGTTGTCTCATACCTCAGACACCGAGAACCTAATACCCAGTAGTTGCTCCATCTTTGAAACTGTCCTCAGCAGTCTGCAGGAGTCCCCCAGTGGCTTGTCACACTGCAGTTCCAGAGAACCTGGAAGCTAGTCCGGGAGGCTGAGTACCTCAACAGTCACAACCCAAAGACCCAGAGGAGTGCTGGAGTATTGCAGGGCCTCAGTCAGAAATGGAAGCCTGGAAGCACTTAGTTCTGTTAAGGGTGAAGGAATTAATGGCTGCAGCAACAGGGAGAATCAACTCAGCAGTAAGAGGAAAGGCCAAGCAACAAAGGGGTGTAATCTTCCTTCCTCCGTGCCTCCTTTCTTATCTGTGTTGCTCCCAGATGTTCCCCATCAGTCAAGGCAATCAGGAAGATTCCCCAGGTGAGGTCTCCTCCTCAGGAGATTCTACGCTGTGGCAAGTTGACATTAAAACCAGTCCTGCTCACACCTAGCTTGAAGTCTTCGGCTGCTTCAAACTGGGTGTTTTCTTGTCCACTCCTCATGTATTCTACACTTGACATAACATGTTAGCTATCTCCATACCTCTTAGGATGTCTGCCCCACCTCTTGGAGGCTATTCCCACCTTCTGCTTGATGAGGATGACTATTTCTGCTCCTTCGCCATTTAAGTTCTTTTTCTTTGTGGTCAGGCTTAGAAAATTCCTTATCCAAGCACTTAATCCTATTGTTTATCCACCTACATAGTGTCTTGGAGGAAGTTAGATTCAGAGATGATACCTATAGCCTTCTGGAGGGGGAGCCTCTGCTCTACCATCTGAAACAGTGGGATATCAGTTCTCAGTAGAGGAGGAGGGACCTTTCTGTTAACCAAGAAGGAGTGGGAGCCTTTAGAACCATACAACAGCATCAGGACCAGTTGTTCCATCATTCGTCATGGCCCTAGGTTTCCCAGACAGGCTCTTGGCCTTACTGTGTCACTGCCTTGTGTAGCATGTGGGCCTGCTAGTTGGGGTTTCTATCCCATCCAATCCCCCAGCCATTTGGTCCCAAAGAAAATCACACAGAGGTCTCCATAAGATTATAAACTGATTGGCCCATTAGCTCAGGCTTCTTATTAGCTCTTGTAGCTTCTATCAACCCATTGTTCTTATCTATGTTAGCCACATGGCTCAGTACCTTTTTCAGCAGGGCAGGTCACATCCTGCTTCTTTGGTGGTCTGGGCAGGAGTAGGAGGAATGGGTTTCCTCCTTCCTAGAATTCTGTTCTCATTGCCACACCTCTACTTCCTGTCGGGTTGTTCCACCTATACTTCCTGCCTGGCTACAGCCAATCAGCATTTATTTAAAGTGTAATTGACAGAATACAAAATTGTCCTACACCAGCCTTGGAATGCAGACATCAGTATGATGAGATGTAATATTTTGATTCAATTCTAAGTATCTATGATTTTTTATAAACAAAAAAATCACATATTGAGTACACGGCAAGAGGGCAGTGGGCTAGACAATTAACTAGAATATGGCCTGTTATAATTTGTGAGCTGTAGCTACAAAACCTACAAGTCATGCAGAGATAATTTTAAAATTATTTTCTTCATTTCTTTTTATTCTGCCTATGCTGTAGACAGAGCCTGGGACCTTTTACATGAAAAAACACATGTCCTTCTAGTGAGCCCAAACCTCAGCACATTGGAAAATTTACTTACAAGACTTAAATCTGGAGTTTTTGTTTATTTTTTTTAAATAATTAACTTTAATTTACTGTTATCAGAGACAATAATTCTCAAATACAGAACTTTGACTTTTTGTGGGTACAGGACACTATTATTCAATAGTTTTTATATTTTTCAAAGGAATTTGTGGCAGAATACCATAAATTATGTATGCTGAGGCATGGATCAAGATCTTTACCATGACTCCAGTTCCTGAAGAAAGCTAAAAGTCCCTGTCGCTCTGCTTCTGCATCCTTTCTTGCAGTTCGGTGAATCTCACTCTTTTTATTTTGAAACATGAGGATTCAAGAGTTTAGGGTCTTCCTCATAAACACTTCATTCAGTCATTTGTCAGACTCTCTTTTCCAGTTATCTAACTAAAATAGTGATTGGCCTGCTTTTCATAGTGCTAATATCATGCATTATATAAGACCCTCTATGAGAATATAAGGTGGATTTAAACAAATCCAAAATTTGGATATATTATGATTCTCTTCTATTGTACGCAGAGTTTTTCCATCTTGGGACTCACTTCTAAATCACCACACCGAAGCTTAATATTATTTATAAATGCTTGGCCGATAGCTCAGGCTTGTTACTAGCTAACTCTTACACTTAAATTAACCCATATTTCTTATCTATGTTTTGTAACATGGCTGATGGTTTGTTACCTCATTTTCTTTATGTCCTGCTTCCTCCATGGCTGACTGGCTTCTCCCAGAGTCCTCTGTGCCATGCTTTCTCAACTATACTTCCTGCCTGGTTACCAGACTGTCAGTTTTTTATTAACCAATGAGAGTAATACATATTCACAGTGTGCCAAAGGATTAGTCCACAGCTTTCTACTATCTATTTTGTGGGGCTTTTTAAAATTGTGGTTGTTTTCTCTGCTTTCTTTATTCCCTTCTTGTCATCTCTCTGGGTGCATCTTGCTCACTCTTTTATTCTTAACCTTATTCAAAGGTTGAAATTTCAGAAGTCATCTTTGTCTTGTTAAGCATATACAGTTTATTTGACTAACATTTAAATTTTATCTCTCAGAACACCCATGCACCTACTGGTAGGAGATCCAGAGGGAGAGTCAGGAACTCCTGAGCAGCAGCTGTCCCCTGAGATGGGCAATAGCAGCACCATTGTTTCAATAGTGTCCATGGCAGAAAGTTTCTCCAATGAGGTTCGAGAGGTACACTGATGCGTGCGAACAGTGATGAGTCATTAGGAATGGATTTAATGCGATGTCCTTTTAGCAGAATGTAGTTTCTCCCCTAGGGCCTATGACCTGTCTGACCACAGGTTGTTGGCCCAATAATGGCACCAGATACGAGTTTCATCCTGTGGAACAAGCCTTAGCTCCATTTAGGAAGTGGTTGCTTCTTCCCATGATGTTTGAGCCACTATTGCATCAGTGGGCATGTCTAGCCAAGAAAGTCACTATTGTAGCTTGCAAGTTTCATGATAGATAAGATTGATGATAACATTTCTCCTCTGGCAGCATGCGTGGTACCTCCAGCCCTCAAGCACTATAATAGTTGGCTGCCAGGGTCAAAGATTCCACATGAGTACAAGTCTGACTTCCCTATGTTCTATGACTCTAGTGTGTGACGTCTTCAGCAATAGTGACCTGCTGTCAAGTTCTGTAGGATAACCAAGATCATTGACAGCTAGCCTTTGATGTTTAGAGTGTTTTGTTTGTTTGCTTATTTCTTTCTGAGACAGGGTTTCTCTGTGTAGCCTTAGCTGTCCTGGAACTTGCCCTGTAGACCAGGCATGCACCCCCAAAGCCTGGCTTGCGGTGGGGATTTTACAGGATCTCAGCAGTAAATAACTCCAAAAATGGTCACCTATTCATGACCCTGGGCTTTTCGTTTGGTAGCCTGTGGTGTCCAATAAAATTATTGTGACTCTGTTATAGCATCTGTGGTGTTTAAATGAGATTGGCCCCCATAAGCTCATATATTTGTATGCTTGGCGCCTAGTTGATGAACTATTGGAAAGGATTAGGAAATATGGCCTTGCAGGAGTAGATGTGGCCTTCTATGTCACTTGGGAGCAGGCTCTGATGCTCCAACACACCAGGCTCAGTTTCTTGCTTTGCCTACTGCCCGTGGATCAGGGCATAAATCCCTCAGCTACTGTTTTAGCACCATGCATGGCACCATGCTCTCTGCCATGATAACAATGGACTGAACTCAAACTGTTGGAAATAGTTATCTTTTAGAGAAATATGTTGACCCATGCCCTCCTGGTTTTTAGACTTTTTGTTGAGAAATTTCCCGTTTTTCTGACTGGCTGCTTTTGTGTATAACGTTGTGCTTCTGTCTTGCAGCTTTCAATATTCTGTATTTGTTCTGTATCCTCATTGTTTTCACTGTAAAATGCCATGTGGAGGTTCTTTTCTAGGCTCTATTTGGTGTTCTAATACATCCCATGCCTGGATTGCCATTTGATTGCTTTATTTGGGAACTCTTTTTGCTAGACTTATTAAAAATGTTTTCTAAGTTTTTAGCTTGTAGCTTCTCTTTCTATGCCCATGATTCATTATCTTTTAATGGTGTCCCAGAGATTCATAGGCTCTGTTTTCCATTTTCTTACTTTATGTTTATTGATTCTTGAATGTTGTGGTTCAATTACTTTGCCTTGATCTATTCTACTGGTGAGAACTTCCACTGATTTTTTTTTAAAAAAAAACTTGATTAATGCATTTTCATTTCCAAAATTTCTATTTTACCAATATTTATGTATTTTAATGGATGTCACCTTCCACATCCTATACTGTTTTCCTTATTGTATCCCACTATTTAGTTGAACCTTCTTTGAATTAATTCAGAAGTTTATTCATGTCTTCTTTCATTTCTATGAGTTTTTTTTTAAAATTTTGTGTTGGATATTTCACATTCTTTACCTCACTGGAAGGTAACACTACTATGTAATCGTTAACATGTTAACAACATGTTGCATTACTTTTTCTCATTTTTTATTATTTATCCATTAAGAGTTGTATGTTAGGAAGGGCTTTTGGTTGGAGTTTTAGTCCTCTATATTATTTAATTATTTAATCCTCCAAATTCTTCCACTTGAAATATTTGTAAAGCTCAATAGGACTAGGTTGTAGTAGGGTTAGGATGTAGTTTTCCCACTGGAGTATGGGTGAATCTCAAGAGCTTAAACACTCCACTCACATGCTAAGGCACTGAACACAACACCACTCTGGATATACAATATTAAATGCAGATGCAACCACTGCATTTACACAACTAATAAATAAGTCTTCTATGAAAATACAGTAATAACCAATCTAATTCAATTGCTCCTTCAAGTTTAACTTCAGTAAGTTTGAAGGAATAAGTAAACAGTGATTGTATGACATGTGCTGATGAATTAGTTGCTAAGGGCAGGAATAGAAAGAAAATAACCACAACTATCATTAGTTTTAGAGCAATAGAGAAAAAGGATAAAATTAAATAGAAATGGGAAACAATGAAGAAGGGAGGAGATGAGGTAGACTCAGATAAAGAGGGAGGGGAAGCAGAAAGAGAAGAAATGAAATCAAACAACTGAGAACAATCTTAGAACTTAGGAGGCTGAGCGATTCCCAGCCCTAGGCTTGTCCACCTAGCTTGTATAACTGAACCTGATTTTATTAATCTACCTTTTATCCTGTGGCTTTTTACCCTTCTTTCATTTGGTATGTCTGACTCTGTCACATTGGTGTCTCCCATGCCCCTAGATTCATTGCCTCCTCTTCCTTTTTCTCCCTGAAAATCCCACCAATAACCCCTGCCTAGCTATTGGTCATTCAGATTTTTATTACACCAATCGCAGCAATGCAATACTCCTTCATACAGTGACTATCCAGCAAAAATATCTTTATAATTGAAGGTGTTGCAAGATCTGTAAATCCCCAAGCACTAGTAAGCCTTATCCCTGATCCAGTACTGGTACCCACTTTGGGTCCACAGTATAGGCAGAAGCTGCTGTGAGATGTGTAACTTTCTATGTGCTTGTGGCTCTAAATTGTGTCAAATATGGGTTCTAGTCTTGGGAACCCTTAAGAACTCTGTTGCTGAAGACGACACATGGATGAATCACGGTACATGAAAAAAAATCAAGCTGGTACCGACATGAAGGCTTCATCCTTACTGGGTAGCTTTCAAAGTGCCAGAAGATTGTATTGACACTATTGGGAGATTAAAGGACTCAGCAATCTTACACAGTGCTGAGCTGCTACAATCACAACTGAACTGGCCAAAGTGGCATGAATGATATAGAAGTATCCAAATCACGATCGGATTGGATTTAAAACTCACTTACAAGATGGAAGTCCTGCCTAATACTGTTAAGTACACCAAAAACCTGTGAATGGCTAGGTGATAGGCCCAAAGGGAGAACTTTCAACAATTATTCTGCTTAATAGGCACAGTATCCAGATAATCTATCTCTGCATGGCTCCCTAAGTTATGATTCTGTAACCGAAGATTAGTCCATCTCATATTCCTCATCAGATAAGTTTTTAACAGTAGATATTCTTATAACAATAATATCTATATATAAATATATTACATATTAAATATATAAATATATGGGTATAGATACAGATATCAGCATGCAGGTCAACTAAAACCATATAAGACTTGTTGCAAGGAAGGAGGATCCACTGTTTGTCCCAGCTGCTCGGCTAGCTTACAACCGAAATAACCACACAGAAACTGTAATAATTAAATTACTGCTTGGCCCATTAGCTCTAGCCTCTTATTGGCTAACTCTCACATCTTGATTTAACCCATTTCTATTAATCTGTATATCACCACGAGGTTGTGGCTTACCGGGAAAGATTCAGCATGTCTGATTCTGGCGGCTCCATGGTGGTTCTCTCACTCTGCTTTCTTTCTCCCAGAATTCAGTTCTGTCTTCTCCACCTACCTAAGTTTTGCCTTATCAACTAGGCCAAGGCAGTTTCTTTATTCATTATCCAATGAAAGCAACACACAAACAGAAAGAACTCGTACACCAAAGACTGAGGGAGGTTCTGCTCTAAACAGGAGATGTGTTTCACATCCACACCCCACACTTAAGGCTCAGGGATCGTCATGGAAGATAGGCAGAAAGATTGTAAAAGTCAGAAGCAGTGAATGTGTGCTGACACATCATTTGATGAACATTACAGAATCATGGAACACACATGAACTCAGTGGCTGTGACTGCATGTACAAGACCTGCATAAACTCCAGGTAGACAAAATCTCTCCTGGGCATAAGAGGCACTCAT
This sequence comes from Dicrostonyx torquatus, assembly GCA_028555095.1. Lineage (NCBI taxonomy): Eukaryota > Metazoa > Chordata > Mammalia > Rodentia > Cricetidae > Dicrostonyx > Dicrostonyx torquatus. The sequence goes on along the minus strand of JAQHUG010000053.1, from coordinate 4,508,192 downwards.
GAAGTTTCAGCTTTAGCTGAGTGGCGATTTTGTCAGTTGGTGACTACTGGAGATAGTCCTACACCTATGCACATGCAGTCAGCAAGAGTTAGATTAAATAGTTGGAATTTGTTTGCTTGTTTGTCTCAGAAAGAGCACATGATATTGGATGGGGAAGGTAGTGGTGGAGAGATATGGGAGAAACTGAAGGAGAGGGAATAGAGGTACTTTTGACCAAAATATATTGTCTGCTTCTACAAAATGTAAAAGTACCATTTATTTACACATATGAAAATGTGTAAATAAAACAAAATGTAAAAGTACCATTTATTTACACATATGAAACATACTGTTTGGTATTTCTGATGCCATCAATCAGCTGTATGATCCTAAGTTTGTCTTTATTTATTTAAAACATGGAAATAAACATATTTGCAATATTCTTCCAAAATAATAATTAAAAAAAGCTGATCTGCAAGAAAAAGGAACCCAAATCGTTCCAATACTTCATCCAAAGGATTTGCTGCCGTATCAGCTATGGTTTGGAATCCCTCTTGTTCAATGGCTGTGTTACACTGTCACAAAAGCTCCTGCTGCTTCCTCTGGGCCCAGGATGGCGCCATCACCCATGCACCATCTGTCACTCATGTGGGATGCACCACCTCCATGTCTGCCAACTTCTGGCTAAAGACAGGCACTACTTCCAACTGATGGAGCTGAGGTGACTGCCTGCAGCCATGTACAAGGGACATGCAGAAAGAAGCAGATATTTTCTGGTTTTCTACTGGGAAACGTGGTCCACCAGATAAAATGAGACATTTGTGAAACATAAGAAGAGTCCCAAGGTGAACATCAAGATAAATGAGGATGTTCCTTCAGGAATGAATCTAGCAAGATGTTAAACTATCCTTGCTGCAGATTTTGTGCAAGTCCCTTTGTGCTGAAAGTTGTGCCATGCTCTTCACCAAACCCCAGTGAGCAGAGGGGTTTTGAAAATCTTCCCAGTGAGCAGGAGAGCTTGTATGGCTGGGTAATGTCAACTTAGCCCATCGTTCTTAGGCTACAGTTGCTTTTTGATAACTCTATGCTGAGTAATTTGGGAATTTCTCTTTCTATATTCAGTTAGGCTCCAAGTTTAGAATCTTGGAGACTCAATTCTCTCTAGCTGTCTAGGATTTGTTTGGAGGGAGCATACAAATACCTTATAGTGTACCCCACTTGACAGATTAGCAGTGGTTATCAGGGACCCGTACGAAGAGTTCTGAGGAAGCTTACCTGCAGGTAAGTAGGAAATGGCATGGGTGATTAACGTCACCCTCTGAGTCAGGTAGAAGCATCTTGGCACATTTCCTTGTAACTGCCATCTTTGGCATAGGTGTAGAAAACCCATTATTGCAATTATTTAATTTCGTCAAAGCAAAACAGGGTTTCTCTCAAAGTCCCATTTTATAAAATATGAAAGAAGAGCAAAACACAATACTCAAAAATCAGATTTGAAAAATGTCTGCTTTTGAGGCTACCTTTGAGATGCTGGAACTTTGAAAGGTGGCCGCGTTCTGGTTTCTCTGAAACCTTAACTGACACGTCACACTGAGACCATCTTTTCCACCATCTGGGTTATACTTTTGACGGAGCTTCTGAAAGGGTGCTTAACGCGCCACCAAAAGTGGTGATGACAGATCATCCTGTGACACTTACTGTGTGGCGTGTGAGAACAAGAGAAACTGAGTAAAACAGAAAAAGCAGAGATTCAAGAGGAAGACTAGAAGATAAAGCGAGCAGAGGCAGAAATTGACTCTTGCTGGATAAGACTAATACTAGGATCTGATTTAGAAGCCAGCTAATACTTTCTAAGGTGAAGGACGATTCCTAATTCAGAACAGGTCAGGGGCACAGCAGTGGTCTGTGCAGAGATAAGAGGACCAGACAGCTCAGGATGACCTGTCATGTTCACCAGAGCAGAAAGCCTCCCCACTTTTGCTGGGGCCTGGGTTCCATCTGCCTCACACATTCAGTGGTTTTAAGCTTTCAGATCAGTTCATAACCTCTTAATCAATGTTATAGGTGATGATGGCGATGGCGATGGCGATGGCGATGATGGGTCGGTAACATTTATGAAAACTCGTTAGGTTCTGACATAGCACCAAGATTTTTCATGTGAATATTTGAGGAAACAAAATGAAATTGGAGCTATTAACATCTCAACATGATAAAGTTAATGTCTGCATAATGACATGATCTGTAAGCAGGAGAGCTGGAGCCTGGAGCCCCTCCTCAGTCAAATGCTTTCCAAACTGTTTTTTATTTTTTTAAAGAAGACATAGCTAACATGACAACTTCAAATAACAAAAACCATGCACATAAAAATAACTCGCTTAATCCTGTACCCTTTATGTTCGGAAAGTAAGCAGGGTGACTTTTCCTCTGTTCACTTTGCAGTTCAGAACGCGGAGGTTCAGAACACAGAACGCGGAGATTCAGAATGCGGAGGTTCAGAGAAACATTTCCCCCGAGGCCAGACAGCTGGTGGATAAGAACCGTACGAGAAATGAGGCTTCCTTGTTTGAGAAGCAAAGAAACAATAGGTGTACGCTGGGAAAAGGGCTTACTTTTGCCTTAATATCTGTAAATTGAATGGCTTTTCTGTATATCAAAGTAAAAGGAGTGAGCTGATTGGCTGTGCTACTGCCAGAGCCATTTTTCCCGTCTTCTATGCATAGCAACAGTAACCCTGTTCACCAGTTCAGCAAACTCGCCGTGGGACAGGCAGGACCCACTTTCAGCTGAGAGGCACCTTAGGCTTTATTACCTCAAATCTCTGTTTCAGTGGTTGAGGAAACCCCCAAGTTGTGGGCTTGTTTAATGTAAGCTTCTTCATGACGGTGGCTTTCTGCCCTAAAACATTTCTCTCCTTGTTCCAACTTGTTTTTGTTTATGGAACAAAGACATCAGAAAAGAAAAAATCACACCAAAACCAAACTCTTCATTTGCTTCTGGTGAGGAAATAGTTGATATTATTAAGTCTATTCTCACATTCAAGCTGTAAAAACATGTCTGGACATGGAGATCAGCCTGTAGCTGGGTCGCTGACGCCTGAAAATGAACCGTGGAAAACACTGTGTGAGGTGACACTAGCTCTCCAGCCAGGGCAGAGTGAGCTTGGCAGCATTCCAAGTCCTCCAGCACAATTGTCACGAGTGGCCAGTAGATGCCACTGTTGTCAGTCGCATTTTTCACATTTAAACTATAAAAAAGTAAGTTAGTGCAGATATAAGTGAAATAAACACAGCAAAAATATTCACATTATCTTTAAAATATTAAGTTGCAGGAGGGACGCACAGTTGGATCTATACTGTGTAATAAAGTCTCTGATAGTGCTTAAGGACAAAATATAGTTGTCCTTAAGGACAGAGCAGAATGACATGTTTTGTGTGTGTGAGCAGACGGTGCCCTGAAGGCTGCTGTGAGGATTACATAGGATGAGGGTATGAAGTTCACATTGATTTAGAACTTTTCTTTTTAGCCTGGGAGTAGGGGACAGGAAAGGCAAAAAAGATGCAGGAAGTTGAAGAGATTGATTTCGAATGTCTTCCCTTGTGAAAACAGAGAATAACACTGTCTGCTGCAAGTCTGGGATAGAAGGGAATCAAAGCACTTGAGCAAAGCAGCAAGGCTTTGAAGTACACAGTAAAGGGAAAAGCCAAACCAAACCAAAACACACACCAGGAAACCAACAGCACCGGCCTCCCCGAGAACTGCACACTTCTAGTTCCTAGTTTGGATTCTGCTCAGAGCCCCTGAGCCCTCCAATAGAAAACTCCTAACATGCCAGATCACGGTGTGTGATCCACACATGCAACCTCAGTACTCGAGATGCGGAGGCATGCCAGTGTGAGGACAGTCTGGGGCACGCCAGTGTGAGGACAATCTGGGGCACGCCAGTGTGAGGACAGTCTGGGGCACGCCAGTGTGAGGACAGTCTGGGCGACCCTGTTTCAAAAGCCGAAATGACACAGCAGAATACGTGTGTGGCTGTTCAAACTTGGCATGGTGGTTCACACCGGGGCACCAGTGCCGGCAGAGCTGAGGCAGGATGAGCATTGTTGGGGCACAGTCCATGGATGGAGCTGTGTGAGGAGAGATCTGGGAGTGTGAGAAAACCCCAAGGAAGCAAGAGTCATGTGACCCCTTGTGACGTGGGACATTCTTAGAATGTGCTTTGGTGCTTCTCCCAGACATAGTAAAGAGAAGCAGGCTTATTTCTGATTCCCGATCATCTACGGGATTACCCAGATGATGTTTCCAAGTACAGGCTTTCCTTGTGACTACATACAGCCTAAACTCATGTGACCTTTGCTTGTGTGACCTTGCTTAAACCTCAGAATGCAAACTGTCTGATGCTCCAAATAAAGCTGGCTATTGCACGATGCTTTAGTGCACCTCATGTTAGGCTCCATTTTCCCAGGTTCAAGGTGCCAACTAGAACAGTAACAATTATGAATTTCTGGCCAGCCTGGGCTACACAGTGAGACCTCATATCTACACACAAGGGGACACACACACACACACACACACACACATTTATATATATTTACCTTTGGAGCAATTTTCATACAAAAGAGACCTCATATCTACACACAAGGACACACACACACACATACACACACACACACACACATACACATCCCAATATACTCTAGTAATGAGATAAATATAAACATATAGGGAGAATTGTATGTTACTACATATGTGAGAAGGGTAACACTTTAATGCCCCGTCTGTTATCATGTTTTTCTTCCTTGACCTCACACGTGGTAAGAAAGGGCTCTACCACTGAGCTACACCCCAGCCCTTGACAGATGTAATTGATTGAACTACTCTAGAGAGTGCTTTGGTTATTCATAGGGAAGTTAAGGATGGCTGTCTCTGTCATAAAAGCGATTTGCTCTCTGCCTTGGGAAAGTATTGTATGCTCCGCCTACTTTTCTGTGTCTGACCCTCTGCCCTAAGGAAGAATGCATTATTTCCTTGCCCATGGCCAGGGACTTTGTCATGTGATTGGGTCTGGTCAGTTGAACCCAAGTACCAGCATTATCCTGTGTACATAACCTGCAGAGACACAGCAGACTGCCCTGGACATTCCTGCCATGTTGTCTTCGTCATGAGATGCATGTGTGGCCACAGCAGTGGAGGAGTGTGAACAGAACCATGCCATGGAGTCCTGAAGAGATTTTACTGCCCAGAACTGTGAGCCAAACAGTGTCACGGAGGCCTTGAAGAGATTCTAGGGCCAGGCCTTTTGGCAAGGAACATGAAAACAAGGTTACTAATACCACACATATACATTCTTTTATTTAGATGTTTATCAATTACAGGACTTTAATAACAAATGAAACATTTACTGGAAAATGCTATCTATTTCATCTTAATGTCTGTGACTGATTTGCAGAAACTCGCTTCTGTTTCAGAGTTCTGCAAGTGTCAGACCACATTGGCAACTGACTTACTCTAGTACTTTATATGACACCTTGTACATCCCTGGCAAATATTTAGGATGCAAAACTAGTACCCTGGCATTTCCTGGCAGATGCCTTAGTAAGTCCCATGTCTTGTTTAAGGGTAGGCGGACATGGGAAGATATTTGCTAATTTGCTTTCTAAAATCCCATCATCATATAACACACTTGAAAAATAATTGCTTAATTCCTGAGAATCCACCTATAGCGGAGGATTTTTGCATTCACGCATGTTCTATCTCTGAGAACACCCCAGCACACGGTAGCTGAGCTTCCCTGTGATGGGTACTATTGGCCTTCAGTGTGACAGAATCTGAACTTGCCCATGAGGCAGACTGCCTGCCTGTGCATACCTCTGAAAGACTATCCCATTATGTTTACTGTTTGGAAGATCCATCTTAACTTTAGAGGAGAAAGCGTTTGCTTTTCCCTGCTCCTCTTTGTGTCTGGAGCACTCACTGACTGGGCAATCATTTCAGCTTCCTCATGTGTCCTAAAGAGCAGCACCCTTGCTCCAGGGTCATTCCAGCATCACTCCTAGTGTCCAGGCCATTAGCACCAGATGGAGACAGCTGGGACAGCCCACTCTCCAGTGTGAAGACAACTGTTGTTGGAATAGACAGACTATATCATGTAAACCAATCTAATAACTCTCTTTAAAATGCATTCTATCTATCCTGTTCTTCTAGACAATCCTGACCATAAAATCTCTAATAATTTTTTTTTTTTAGTCAGGAAAACAGAATTGTATGCTTATTCAAAACTTAGGGTCATTCTATTTGGTTAACAAAATAAAGTATATAATCTTGAGAAAATAGATTTTAAGGGTAGTTACACATATGAATTATAAAGGCATAATGATACATAAATATTATAAAAACAGTAGATCACTCATAACTATAATCAAATTAGAGGTAGGCTTTAAAAATCGAATCCCAAAATATACTTTCTCTATTTTGCCACAACATTTTCTATTTAATACTTAATACAAGCAGATTTCTAATAAAAATTGTATTACATTTATAATCATTTTTATTGAAGCACCAAAAGTTCATACATAAAATTAAAGGAAAAAATAAAACAGTAGATCAAAATCACATCAGGAGGAAGTATAATGTCTACATGCTTATTTGACGTAATTATTAATTTGATAGTCACTGAGAAAATTAATAATACTAATAGTAATTTAAAATAGCTTCTCCTAATTCTTGTTTGCTCTATTTTAACATTGCAGCGACACTTCATAGTACTGCAGGAAGCTGATCAGAGGTTTACTTACACATGTGTTTAACAATAGAACATAATTATGGTCCAGTCCAAGCTGTTAACAGCAACATTCTCTTGGTATAATTCATTCAAACATGCTTGTATTCTCCATAATAAATTATGACATTTAAAAATGACCTAGATTACAGTGATATAACCGTTAAGTTTCCCTTGAAAGCCTATAAACATTAAGTAGACTGAAACCCTGATGAGCACCCAGACCAAAAAGGTTTAATGTGGAAGTCTCAGGAAGCCAGAAGTGAGAAAGGAGCACCAGATACGTGTGTTTCACAGAGCAGCCCCACCCCCCACCTTTGTAGTCCGTCCAGATTCTGAATGTTCAGAGTACTTGAATTGGGAGACCCGTAGCCATGTGGGGAATGCATTTTCCACAGAACCCTCCACATCTACCGTAGACTTTGGTTCCATCCTGAAAGTGTAAAGCGGTAGAAAACAAAGGAGACTTTCATACAAGCAGATAATTGGGCAGAACACATAAAAAAAAATCACCTGCTTTGAATCACGTGGCTGGAGTCCTCACCAAGAGTTGATGTCCAAAGCAGGTCATGTGTGGGTCTGAAGGAAATGGACGGCCTATGATTCATACCTGCTGTTGCTCATGTCACATAAACGACAGTAGGATTCACACACTTTATCTGAGCATGCACAGTTTTCATCAGAATACTTGTATTGGTGAGTATGTGGCTCTGTGTATGTAGGTGAGTGTGCATGTGTGTGAGAGCACAAATGGAGGCCAGAGACTCACACTGAGTGTCTTTTTTCACAGCTTTCTACTTCATTTATTGAGGTAGAGACTCGCATTGAAAGTGGGGCTCATTGATCTGGCTAACAACTTCCAGGAATCTGCCTTTCTCCACTCCTTCCCTGTAGCGCCAGCGTTATAGATACAGGGCCAGGTCCCCATGCCTGTGTGGAAGGCACTTTACTGAGCTGTTTACCTCTTCCCATATAGCTATTTACATAGATAAAATGGCAGTGTTAGCTAGATAAAGACAGGCAAGGAAATATGAGTACCACATAAGTAGATAGTCCTAATCTCTGTAAACTCTTTAAGGATATTTGTTAAGTGACTTTCTTCACTAAACCAAAGCACAGAGATAAATAAATGCCAAATTGAACCATCACTTTGAAATATTAGCCCCTAAGTCTGTGTTGGGAGTTTTGCCACACTTGGAGTTGAACCTTGGGACTGGTGGTCCTTGCCAGTCACCGGCAGCTTCAACCTTCCTTTCAACCTTTCTTCCTTGCTTCTGGGAGAAACTCTCACTAAATTACCCATGCAGACCTTGAATTCACTCCATAGTCTGGCCTTGAACTTGCATGTCTTCTGCCTCAGTTTACCAACTAATTGGGATTATAAATCTATGCTACTAGACCCAGTACAGTTAAATCACTAACTTTTAAAAACACACACACATGTCCAGTCATAGGTTTAAAATCTGAGACCATGTTCATGTGTGTGGAGCCCATATTTTAGTTTGTGCATCTATATGCACATCAATAAACTTGACTTGTATCCCACTATATGTGGCATGTTCATGACACACCGAGTTTCTAGCCATTGGTCTCATGTGGGGCTTCCATCTGAGTCTGGGGGCCTTTAGTGCTAGGTCAGAACAGAAGGGATTCCCAGACTCTTTCTTTGGTCCTGCGGGACTTACTTGGGATCTGTGGATGATGACAGAGGCATACCTCCCCTGAGCAAGCCACTTTGCTGGGCTGGATATCTTCATCCCAGTTCCTGCTAAGTTAATGCTGAACTGCCCCTGCATTGTGAGAAGAAAAAAAGAATACATCAAATATTTAAGAATATCCTTGCCCAGAAACATCAAATGGCTCAAATTATTTTCCAAGGGTCTTAAAACAGGTGAAGAAAGCTGGTCCAACTCTACTGAAAGAAAATGAATCAGGTAAGGAGCTTAAAATCTGACTGCAAAGAAGTCTTCCCAATTCCAGGTGCACTAAGAGTTAGCACTGTAACGCTAAAGGAATTCAGGCAGGCCTAACACGCTGTGACACCCAGACTCAAGGGCTGTCACAGTTGCTGAGTCCCTGAGGGAGGAGCGGTCATAGGGACTAGGATGTGCTCAACTTTGACTTTCTTTTGGATTCAAGTTTTGACCACTTCTTGATAGCTTTTGTGGCACTACATCAGATGCATTTTCTGAAATCTTTCGTTATTATGATTCCTCCCTTCTGCAGTAAAATGTCACTCTTTTACTCACGACACGAAAGTGCTGAATATGACGTTTCCCCTACAAGATCCACCCTTTTAAGGTCCCAGAAAGATGTGTGGACTGTAACAGCTCTCCACTTTCACATTATGGGGTGTGGTCCCTAGAGGCTCATGTCACGCAAGAAGCATTTTTATGTCAAAGTATTTTAGGCTACCTTTGTTAGTAATAAACCTCAAACATATGCTGATTGAGAAATTAAGTGACCAAGATGATACCGTGTCATATTTATATGATCAGATAGAAAGGATTTATATACTGGGAATTAGAATGCACACGAATCTGGCCTTCTGATGGCGTTCGGCGTGCACTGAAATCCCAGGTTATAGGAGGCACTCTAGGTTCACACCGTAAGAGTTCAGTGGCCTAAGACTCTCACATCTCAAGCATGAATGAGATGGAACCCAGGGGAATGCATTGTGATAAAGTAAAACACTATCTTATTACTAAGGCAAAGCTAAATATAAAACAAATTCACTTAACTGCATTTATGAGCTACTACTCTCGACACTCCAATTGGAGCTTGTCCTCTTCTTGGCAAAACCGGCCTCTGGGCAAGGAACTGCCCATACCTCAACTACTGACAAAATACATAAAAGCTGGAAATGGATAAGCAGAACTGTCAAATCCTGCCAAGACAGGGTAAGATGGTTTTGAAAATTTTCTTGCCTTTAAAAATAATCTGTCAGTTATTCTAGGCCTTAGCCAAAGCTGGTTGCTTCAACACTGCAAATGTGACTTTGGGTGATTGCCCAGGTAGCCAGCTGTCTCTGTGACTTGTTACATATTTTGGAAGTTGTTTGATTGCACTTCCTAATCACTCAGGTAATGTTATTTCCCTTCTCAGATCTTTGATTGGGTTGAAGATTAGATAAATGTAGTTAGTTACTTTCTTCTCATGACTTGGCCAATTTATTGATTGCATAAGAATTAAGCTACTTGACTGAGATGGAGCGGGGAGGGCCTTGGGCTTCCCATAGGACAGGATATCCTGCACCATCTTAAGGAAGCAGGGGGAGGGCAGTGGGGTAGTGGGGGAGCGGGAGGGCCGGGAACAAGGGGAGTAAATGTAAATTTTTCTTTTAACAATAAAAATTAAAAAAAAAATAAAAAATAAAAAGCCCCTCAAAACTACCTAACCCACAAAAAGAAAACATAGGAGAATTGAAATGAATTAAATTAAAATGAATTTTATAGAGAAAAAAAGAATTAAAATATCAGCCAGGCATGGTGGCACACCCTTTTAATCCCAGCACTTGGGTAGTGGAGGCAGGTAGATCTCTGTGACTTTGAGGCCAGCCTGGTCTACATAAAGAGTTCCAAAAAAAACCAGGACTACATAGAAAGACCCTGTCTTGAAAGGCAAAAAGTAAAAAATGAAAAATTCAGATATCAGTATTGTTTACTTCCTTTAATTTTTGGTCATTGTAAAGTTACTATTTAAGATAAATATTCATTCAAATACATATATAATGTAGTTATGAAATAGAGAATTCTTATTACAGAAAGTTTAGGTAAACTCCAGATATTTATTATGTAAGTCACTTAATTATAAAAGACAGACTACTGACTGTCTGTGGCATTGCTATTTTTCAAGAACAGGGCCTCAGCATTAGAAAGTGCTTTTGAGTGGATGAATAATGAAGCACTTTATAAATATTAAATAATGACAACATAAAAGTGAACACATGAGCTCACATCTAACACCCTCCAGACTGCACGATGGCAGCACTAGGCACAGTAGCACTTCAGTACTGATCCACATGTGAGCCCAAGAGTTAGCTCCGGGGCATGTTATACAGACACTCCTTCCCGTACAATGAAGGGACCGTGTGCATCTTGTAACTTCCAGCTTTCTCAGACATTAGAACTGTGTTACTTCCTGAATCTGATGGGTCCCTCAAGTTAGAGGAAGATGCTGGAACAGGACACGGTGAAGGAGGCTAGCACGGAGCTGCTCAGTGCAGCCTTTACCATATCAGTTAATCAGGACATCTCGTAACTCATCACGTAGTGTATCCTGAAGAATGTTCTGTGTGCATGAGAAAAATACACATGTTAAATAGTGTTTGAATGGAAAATTCTGTGGATGCTGGTTGGGTTATTTGGTCAAGGTGATATTTAAATCCAGTACTGTCTTATTTTCTTCTGTTTGATCTGTCCATCTTTGGAAGAGTATTGAAGTCCCTTACTATTAGGTCTTTTGGTCTTTATTTCTTTTATCCTATCTATTAATATTTGCTTTATGTATTTAGTGCCATAGTGGTGTGTGTGTGTGTGTGTGTGTGTGTGTGTGTGTGATGTCACATTTCTGCTTTGAAATGGCTCCAAATGTAGTTCTGCCATTTTGTACTCTGTGTGCTCGACCGCGTTCTCAGCCTTTGAAAAGCTGAGTCTGCCAAGGCTAGGAACCTCAGCTTGATCCTCTGGAAATCTTCTGACCCCCACACTTACGCAGTGGCACATGCATGTGTGCACACACACACACACACTAAAGATAAATAAATAAAAATTAAAAATTAATTCATTTGCTGTTATAAAAATCAAAACATGGACTAACTCTGAGACATGATGATGACGCTGTGCTCTCGACACCCCATGTCCAGAGGAGATTCCATTCTGTATGTAACGAGATGAGCACAGCCATCTCATTCGTACACACACGGATTTTCATCTTTAATAGTGAAACCATAGACGCATCACAGCATTGTCTAAAAGTGGATGTCCTCATGATTTATGAACACTAAATGTTCGGTGTGTCTCCCTTTCTGTGCACCTGCACACCCAAGTGTTATATAAGAAAGGGCCAGCACTGGGGATACTTAAGAGGCACTGAATAGACCGGCAGGCTTTTCAGTGGTGATGAGCATCAGTTGCAACTGCGGGGCTCAGGGTTAGGGGCTTTGGCAGTATCATTGCTGCGGAGACTTTCAGGTAAGGGCTTTAGGGGACTGTCTCTTCCGTTAGTGTTGGGTCTCACTCTGCCAGGTGGCAGCTGTAACGTCAGTGAGACTCAAACCTGAGGCTCTTGGAACTGGATGTTTGGGCAGGGACGTGCACGCATCTGTGTCCTGGGGTGCAGGTGTAGGTTCACTTTCCGTCGTGTCAGTGTGTGTGTGTGTGTGTGTGTGTGTGTGTGTGTGTGTGTGTGTGTGTGGTTCTCCCGCTAAACTGAGACTAATTTCTTTGAGAAAACTCCAACCCTAACAAGGCTCTGAAAAATAACACCTTTTCCTAAAATTTGGGCCGAGACAAGGAAGATTCAGGACCAGAAAGGTGCAAGGACAGCTCAAGTTCCAAGGAACCAGGCGCCACAAACTCTAGACCCTAGGAAAGTGAGACACGCCGTGGTAGCCCAGGCATGTAGGCAGGTCGGGTTCTCTTGAGTTGGCATACATGTAACATGGGTCTGAGGGAGGCCAATAGCTCAACGAGGACTTTACACTACGAGACTCTGGTGCCTGGATGTGGGGCTAGTTAAGTTCCAGGCGGACTGGCACGAAAAAAGTTTGATCTGAAGGATGAGGTTCAGTCAAGTTATTATGCTCTAGAACGTGAGGCTCTACATCTGTCCAGCACCTGGACGAGCTGTTGTGGGCAGTGTTCTAGATCCTTGGACCATGTCTAGCATCAGCCCACTGTGCCACTAGGGGCGCTGCTGCTTAGGTGCACAGGAAGCCTGAAGTGCTGGGATGCTGCCACAAATGTGATGCTGGAACATTGTTTCTCAACCTGTGGGTCGCGACCGCTTTGTGTGTGTCAGGGGGTCAGATGACCCTTCACAGGAGCCGCCTAAGACCATCAGAAAATAGTTATTTCCATTATGATTTGTAACAGTAGCAAACTTGCAATTACGAAGTAGCAATGAAAATAATTTATGGTTGGGGTCATCACAATATGAAGAACCATATTACAGGGTCGCAGAATGCAGAAGGCTGAGAACCACTGTGCTAGAAGGGGGAGGAGACAGTGTGGTTCCACCACTGAGCTTGAAAACAATTAGATATCTGTATGCAGAACCCTCTCACCCCAGGCTCGATGTCAAAATTAACCCCCAAAGACCCATAGGGTAGATGCAGAGCAGGACTAACATAATATATATACATAAATATAGTTATAAATAAAGATATTTTAAAATGGGGAAAATCTTTGTAGTTTGCCATTTGATTTCTTAGCTCAACAATTTATAAGAAATGATACATCTGATTTCATTCAAATAAAAGAGGAACTTTTACTCTGAAAGATGCTGAAGTGAAAGAAGCGATGGCTCAGAGAAGAATGTCGTACTTGCGAACGTCTCTGCTGGTGAAAGGGCTTTGTGTGTATCCAGAACGTGCAAAGGACTCAACATCACCAATAGAAAAACAAACGCGGTGCCAGACACAGGCACGGATAGGGACATTAACACACACATGACAAATAAGCCCAAGAAAGGTACTTAACCCCATTATGCACTGGACACCGTTAATGAGAAAGCAAACAAGCAAATGAAAATAAACTTGGCAATACCAAATGCTGGCAAGGGTGCAAAGCAACCCTTTGTCTTTGCTGGTAGAAAACCAAAAGGCGCAGCTTCTCTTTACAATGCTCACCATAGAATCTGCAACACAATCCTCGGGATTTAGCCTAGAGAAATGAAAACATACTTAAACACCTGTATGAGTGTGTAAATCATAATTTTCAGCACCTGGAGATAACCATTATGGATGGGTCCTGGCACAATCTACCGGCTTTGCTGGAATGTGTTGTTTCTCCAGCTCTCTTGTAATCAAACGCTAATTATAAGACAGAAAACAAGGTCCACACCAGGATTCTTTGAGAACATCGACCTCACATTTGACACACGTATTCCCAAGTCACATAACGCTCTCCGACTCCATCTCACATGCAATGTGGTAAAGTTTATTTTCTCTAAAGAACGCCATATGTGTTTGTGCTCTTTTTAGCACTCATATCCTGAGTACCCAGTCACATGCAAACACAGAGGATGTGGCTTTGATGAATCCTAAACAACAGAAGTTCTCTCTGTGACATCGAGCATCTGGAAGGGATTCATGCAAATGTCATGTAACCTAACACAGGATCTGGTTTATACATTTGACAGAAGATCTCCAAAAATACTGGGCAGCTTGTATTTTTGGTAACAGTAGCCTGGGGCAGACAAATACATACTGAATATGGATGGCACAGCTCCTTGCAGAGCGTCCATCTGCGCCCAAGTACCATCTCATTTTGGCACGAAGCTCCGCATTCCAGAAATGTTCAGATCCACATGAGGGGCCATCACATCCTGATGGCAGAAAAAACTTAGCACTGCTTCTCCATTGACTATTTTAAGGCTCTGAGAGGGAGGCTGACATGGAATATCTGTCTGTCCATTATAAACTAAGATTACATGCTTTACGGCTTAGCTACATAATTTCATTAAGATATTTGTGAGGGAAAGGTAATAGAAGGAAAGAAATAATTATCTTGTAATTTAAAAATCTGTGCAAAGGGCTCTCATGCACATTCCTCGCTCACCAAGGAGTGTCTTGTTTACGATAATTATCTCTGTGTTAAGATGCTTCCAACAGGTAGTGCTCACCCAGGAGATAAAATGGATTTTGATTCTACTTGATAATTAGGCGATTTATTTTGAATTTTGCTGGTATCTCTCACTGAGCAGACTTAAATCAACATGGAATTATGAGGATCAGATTGCCAGATTTTGACAGTTTTTCTGAACAGCAGAAGTTGGAAGGCCTATTATCTACAAACTGTTTGCATATCTCATGGGATCAAACAGGTGACCAGAGGGCAGAGTTAAAAGAAGTGTTGTTGGAGAAAATTCAGCCATCCTGACATAGATTGGTCACTAGAGAATTGGTCTCCATGTGAGAGGATCAAAAGGAAAATGTCGTCAACAAAAGGAAGCCCTGCATCATGGTGAACATCATTTAGAGTATTAAAATGTCTTCAGTTACGCATCCTTTCAGAGAATGTATCAGAATAGACAGACAAGGTGTTTGAGAGGGAGGGGATCTCAAGAGGGAAAGAAAGTTCTGGGGAGAGGCTTGAAGGGAGTCCATTCTGGGAGGTAGCCATTGATCACAGCATTAGTTGAGGAGAAAACAGGGAAGAAGAAAGAAATATGGACGTCGGTCGGCCTGAGCAGCCTCAGTGACTGAGTGAGAACTCAGTGGTCCTCTGCAAAATTGTCTGCTTTCAACAACACAGACAATGACATGGAGTCACGGCTACCTGTACCTGCAGCAGAGAAGGAGACAGAGACAATAGGGTGACTGAGGCTTGCTGGCTGCCAGCCTCACTCCAGGCTGCCTGCCTCAAGGGGTAAGGCAGAGACAGATGGAGCAGGATGTTTGTCATGCCTCTCTGGCCTATACATGTGCACGTATACACACGTGTGAATATATACCGCAAGCACACTTCATTCACGCAATACTACTCTGTTCATGCACAAGCATGTGCGCTCGTGTGTGTGTGTGAGATCAAGACAAAAAGGACTTATAGTATGAGAACCATTTAAACATATGTCTGTTTTTAATAATGAGCCCCTAATTTCCTAAAACCAAAACTTGAGTCAGACTGATAAATCTCTGAATGACCCAGACCCACAACTGTTGTGGTTGGTTCTGTTCTTTATCCTGACTGCCTTTTCCCCCTGGGCTTTTGCCTTTCTCTTACTTCTGTAAACCTTCCTTTCACTCCCACTCTGTGGCTGATTGACCCCTCCTGTCCTCCTTTCCTGGTTCTCTGTTACTCCACCTTTCTCCTGTATTTATCCTCTCTGCCTACCAGCCCCGCCAATCCTCGCTCCTGTCTCGCTATTGCCGTTCAGCGCTTTACTAGACCATCAGGTGTTTTAGACAGGCACTGTAACACAGCTTTACAGAGTTAAGCAGATGCAACATGAGCAAAAGTCACACGCGTTAAAATAATATTCTACAATGCACAACAGTTAATCTGGGGAAGAGGCTACTGCATGCAGACTCACTGTATAACTACAGAAGCTCTTCTCAGAGTATACCCAGGCTAGGAAAATAGAAAACTACATGGAGTTTCCTAAGAGGATCGAGAGTATCTGGAATATAATAGGGCAAGGTTCAGGTTAAGATGACATTACAAGGGGGATTTTAAGGGGTGTGCAGAATGAGGGTAAATAACCAGAATAAGAACAGTGGGTACGTGGAAGAGAAGGTTGACGTTTAACCCGGGGAAAGGGATGGCTGAGCAAGACCCCTCTGGGAGTCTTTCCTGGCCTATAAGAATGCCTGGTCCAAGGAGCATAGTCTGTCTGGATCCCATTGTGGAGTGACTGATGTTGCCATGATGGAGCAGAAAGGTCAGAGATCGTAGCATCCAGCAGCCGGAAGAGAGCAAGAGCAGAGAGCAGTGTCAGCAGAGACCCCCTGGCCAGAGCTGATGGAGAGTCAGGTGGGAGAGCTGGGAAAGAGGAGGCCATGAAGACTGGGCAGGACAAGGCTGCTCCCCATAAAAATTTTTCGAATTTGGTGAGATATAGTAATTTATATATCCCAGAAGCTGGGGAGACGTGAAGCGACTCACACTAAGTGCTACTTAGTGAACACACAGAGAGACAGAGACAAAGGGAAGCCTAAGGTAGCCTGAGAACTCAGGTAGATTCTAATTCAGTGCCTAGATGGGGAGGCAGGCAGGTAGAAACTTTTAAAACAGTAGGAAAATTAAATGTTACAATAGAGAGCATTCCTTGGATGAGAAGAAAAGCAATAAGGCAGAGATAATCGAATACAGCAGGTTACGCAGAAAGCGAAATATACAAGATGGAAACCAAGTAGACAAGAAAAGACCAGTTAGAAGGGAAAGGACACACACACACACACCCATCATTAGGAAACACTCTTAATCTCCAAGAATTAGAAACTGAAGGTAAATCCATGGAGTTGTATAAACCAGGCAAGTAGTCATAACTCTAAGTGACCTGGAATGCCCACATTAGCATCAGATATGTAAACATTAAAGCAAAAGAGAGGTACCGCAGAGGAAGGGGTATAGCTTATGATTATGAAAATAAAACCTATTGGGAATTTGTGGGAGTTATAAATGCACAATCACATACACCAGAAACAATTTTATAAAGGAAGCAAAACAAAACAAGACTGAACTAAAATCACAGTTCAACTTGAATAGCCTTAGGGTGTTTGCTATTGGCCTAAAGCCGATCAAGAAGGAAGCAGAAGAGTGGCCACACTGAAGATAGCAGCCTGGATTCTAAATCGTTCAGCAGAATGCACAGCCTTTCCAAGAATGCCCTGAACGCTCTTCAGAATGAGTCACATGTTGCAACATAAAACTGCCCTCCATAAGTTTCAAAGGCAATATGGGGCGTGGTTTCTAGGCATGGTGTAATGAAAGTAGAATCAAAAAAAGAAAAGAAACTTTAGGAAATTCACAAATATCTAGAAATTAAGATTATTCTCAAATAGTTAATGATTCAATGATAATAGAAAATATTTTAATATAAATAAAAATTAATATACAACATGCAAAAATCCTTAGAAACAGTAAAACAAATACTTAAAATAGAATTTATAGCTATAAAAGCATAAAAAGTAGAAAATCCCACGTCAATAACCTTCCTCCTCAAGATGCCAGCAAAAGCAGTACAACGCCCACAGCTAACTGTGGCTCTGCCCCGTCAACCAAGAGCCTTCTTTTTACAGCAGACAGAGGCCATTAGGAAATCCACAACTGGTCAAAATGTAGAGAAAAGCTGATGGTGGTGTGTGCATCCTCAGTTGATATTGATATATCTACAACACAACCCCCGCGTATCTAAGGAATATCTTGGAAGAGTGGCCTGGAAAGACGGTAAAAATACAGAGGACTGCCTCTATGAGATAGTGTCTTCTATAAGACACGCCTATGAAATCTCCTAATGAAGTGACAACCACATTGTGGATAGGGGCAGATCTCACAAAGCCTCCACCTAGATGAAGAGCTACAGACTATAACAACTATCCCATCCAGGGAAAAGTCTCCACATAGGTTACTCAATCTCAAGCAGCTAGCCCCAAACCCATATACACAGAGGCTCAAGTATAAGACAGGGTAGTCCTGTTTGCTCAGACTTCTGGCGAGGGTGACAGATGGCCAAGACCTCTGTGCAGATCAAGCCTCATTTCACAATCCAGGAAGCACATAGAGAATGGACCCACAGGGTTTGCCAGTGCCCTCTAGGGTACCTTTCCATCTTCTGAGAGTCTACGGCACCTCCCATTACTACCACCCTGGGAACCGATCCGTCATACATGGACCTTTGGGAAACACACACCAAAAGAGCTAATGCCTCCTCCCGCAAATAAACAACACAAGCTTATGATCCATCCATGTACCTTTCCATGCACATCTGTTCGTTCCAAAGGACCAGTTCGAAAAATTAAAATGATGCGTTACCGTAGAGGGGGAAAATAAGATCTGAACAAGTGATCCGTCTTCCTCTTGAATCTTTAAAATGAACTTAATATCGGCAAAAGTGCTTTATCTCAGTTGATTTCTAATTTTTAAAACAAAGGCACACAGAAGGCTTTGGTCATCTAGCTTGATGTTTCATGCAATATTCTGGTCATGAAAATTAGTGAAGAGAGGTATTTACTTTTTCATTATGGAGACAAAAAAATGAAACACACGTAGGTACCTGTGGGCATCTGGCAGCGCTGTAGCAGTCTCCAGCTGTGGCAAATGGGACTGCCTTTCCAAAGAGTGTCTTGGAAAAGAGAAGATCTGTAGCTGTAAAAATAAACACAACTCATTTCCCTGGAAACAGCAATGTCATCTTTACTTTCAAGGATGCAGTTTGCAATAGTATCTTAAATATCCTTATATGATTAGTTAAAATTTTAACAAAATATCATTAATAGAGCATGTTATATAGGACTTCCTCAAACGAATATATTTTTATTTAACACACAGATACACATGGCATAAATTGTCCTAAAAACTACAGGTATAGCTGGAATAAAGAAAAATATGGAAAAATTAAATAAATTGTTATTCACATTTTATACCACACCAAATCTCTGAAATAGATGGAGTGGGCTCAAGAAGAAAATCACAGAAAAACAGAAATGCTCATCAAAGGTAGACCCATCCTGACAAAACAGTGTATATGTACATGCACTGGATCTATACCAATTCACTGGTACAATTCTTCCCCTCTTCCAGTTGCTGACATTGTTAGCAAAAGTTCTGATTGGCAGTATCCCTGGATAGTCTATACAGAACACCAAAACTAGACTCACTGGATCAAAGGCAGCTTGGGCAGAATCCTCAGACTCAGCTGTTGCAACCACTCATGCCTGCATTCTTCACTTAAACAACATCCCCACAATGGCTATCACCTCCACTGAGCTGATTCACGTCACTGACAGCTAACTGCACATCAAATGATGACACGGGTCCTGTGGAGGCCGTTCCCCAAGGTAGCATTTATACAAATATCTCTGAGATAGTTAAAAGCTGGTCAGACCTTTCATAATCCACCCAAGGAACTGGGCGCACCTCCCAGGCCACAGTCTATGCGGTCATGGTGGTGAGTTTACATGTGGCATGGGTGGAGTATACACGGCAGGGAAAAGACAGACAGTACAAATCCTGTTCCAGGATAGGTATCACAGGAGTTTGAAGAAAAAAAAAGAAAGGAGTTTAAAATGTATCCATTTGATATAATTGGTATTATATGCTTAGGGCTCAGGCCAATGACTGACAATATGAGAGTTTAGGTTGAAAAATTAGTGAAAAACATCCTACAATGACCAATAAATAAGCCATTGAGTGTAGGTAACAGAGATACTGGTACTAATTAACTGACATACTCACATTTTAAAAGAATAGCCAACATTTAGGGAGGAACATTTATCATACCAAGATGTTAAGTTGATATAGTAAAAGTATCATCTTTTAACCTTAATAGAAAAGACAAAAGGGATTGAGAGGAATTTAAAAAGAGAAATCAGAAGCCCTTAGAGGCAGTTTCTACTCTTAAAAATGAAGAGAACTGGGTTTAAGAAGATACCCAGGGCTATGTGGTAACAGAAACAAAGAATCTACACACAGGAGGATCCCAGAGTTTGTGCTCATACCTGCATCAACACACAACTGCTTTGTCGCCACCAACACACTCCGTATTCTTAACTCATGCAGAAGCTTAATCCATACAGAGCATCTCATGTGAATTAAGTGGATAGAAACACAGTTCAACTACAGTGTTTCAAAAACCAAAACAGAGCAAAACAAAGCAAAAATATAAGGGGGCTGGGGAGATGGTTTAGCACTTAAGACATCTGCTGTACTTGCAGAATGGAGTTTGGTTCCCAGGCCCATGCCTGGTGGCTCACAGCTATCTGTCACTCCAGCTGCAGAGGATCTCACACCTTCTTCTGACCTCCTCAGGCAACCATACTCATGCACATATAATGCCCCCAAATAATAATAACACAAATCTTTATTGCAAACCATAATGATAAATGTAAATACTAATTTTGTTCTCTCATACAGAAGAGTCAAGGTGGGAAACCTTTAGGAAAGGATTATATTGGACTGGGTCACCAGGGTGGAGCCCAAATGATAGACCCAGGTGAGTACCCAAAGAAAGAAACCATATTATCATATACACACATACAGTCCTATTGTGTGCAGTAAGATGAGACCCACACCAAGCCCTGAGCTGCGCTAATTGATCTTTCCTTACTTTATAAAGCAACTTGCCTCAGGTTTATTGGGAGTTATAAAAATGGAGTCAACCACTGCCGTAAAGGTCAGTTTTTAGTAATTGGTAACTTTCATTATGAGAGCAGCATCAAGTCACCACATAGCCATAATTTAGATACAGAACATTCATGCAAATTTTGTCTCTGTGCACTGTAAAGTGCTGGGTTCAATGAGGATGGAGACAGAGTCTCTGAAAGTAGGTACTCGTTGCTTCTTCATGCAGAGATGGAGCGCTCAGCATGAAGGTGCATCATGGCCAGCATACTACTGCAGGGTGCATGGGTATCTGTGACCTAGGTGAATTACCAGTTAATTTCTAGAAATATGGCATGTTTTCCAGTCTGAATTCTCTGAGCAGGTCTTCATTCCCTCACAGTGGTGCTTAACTACGAACTGGGACAAGTCGCTCTCATAAGAGAGAGTTAATTTTATCATCTGTGACATTTTGATGTAATATCTATTTTATCTGATACAAGGTTGTCTAAAAGATTAAATGATGTGGTGTATAGGAAAATGCAATGCTCAATAGTTTATCATCTTGAACTAATGTTATTACTTTAAATCTTACAAAAAACCTTACACTTATGTTGAGGCTATTGATTTCTCAACTTAATATGGTCAGGGTTTTAAAGTTATCTTTTCAGTAAGATAGCTTTGTTTGAGGGAACTATTTTATTATTGGCACTATATAATAACACTTGTTTCAAAGATCCCCATATTTTATGTCATCATAAAGAATGTATGTATCTCATAATTATAACGGAAACCATTCTGTACAATGCTGGGTTCTTCATTATATATACCCTGTCATACATATCAATACATGCCTGGACTTTTCCTTAGCAAATGGAGGCATTTTGGTTTCTATGGAGATTCAGCACTTACTTTGGATTTGCATGGAAGTGAGATCAACTCTCACTTTGCTAAAAGCAGTGTATCCAGCAGGTGGGTAGTCATTTTTACACGCACAGTCTTGCCTCCTGCTTCCATTGAAGGGGCATTCATAGGGATTTTGAAGTCTGTAACAACATTGGGACATTGTATTACTTCATGTATTTGTTAGTCCCCAGTGTGGTAAATGATGAACTTAGAAAATATGAAACATAGCCGGGCAGTGGTGGTGTACACTTTTAATCCCAGCACTCGGGAGGCAGAAGAGGTAGATCTCCAAGTTCAAGGCCAGTCTGGTCTACAGAACAAGTTCTAGAAAAGCCAGTGCTACACACACACACACACACACACACACACACACACACACACAAAGGTAAAACAGAAGAAGTATTTCTATTCTTCAAAACCATAGTGGCAACATGCTAACTGAGAAAGAAGCAGAATCACTGTGACTAAAGTGATAACTTATTCTCACAGGGAATGATAATACTAGGAGGTGTGGTTTTGTTGGAGTGGGTATGGCCTTATTGGAGGTAATGTATCGCTGTGAAGGAGGGCTTTAAGGTTTGCTATGCTCAGGATACCACCCAGTGTCTCAGTCAACTTCCTGCTGCCTGCAAGATCTAGGACTCTCAGCTACCTCTCCAGCTCCATGTCTGCCTGCCTCCTACCATGTTCTCTGTTGTGATGATAATGGACTAAGCCTCTGAAACTATAAGCAAGCCCCCTTTTCTTATAGGAGTTGATGTGTTTATTGTGTTTCTTCTTGGCAATGAAACCCTAACTAAGACAACTAACATGTAGAATCCTTAGTGAGAAATTGCAGGAATATTTCTACAAAAAAATTGAGATGTAATTTTCCAAAATTTTGTTGCTAAAATTATTTAGATTTCTATAAAAATAGACAAGGTCTTAAACTTATCCCTTCTGTGTTGTCCCACACTCGCCCTCTTTGTGATCACAGGCTACCACATGGCTAAAGTCCTAATGTGTCCACCTCCTTCTCAATTCCCTGTCCTACATGTGACAATCTCAATGCTGTGCCAAAGGCTCAATACCTGAGGGTCCGAACAGTGCACAGATAGAACAAAGCATCTCATACCTCAGGCCATACACTTCAGAAAAGTTGTCTTCGCTTTTGAGCAGAGGCAAATATTCTTTAGGGTTCTCCAGTTGCATGCCTGAGCAATGGATCTACAGGGAATACACAAATCTCTAGAAAACACTTTCCAAAGACAGGATCAAAGTTAAAGTCAATTAGAAATGGTTTTCATAATACCTTCACTGTTCTTCCCCTGATGTTAAGGTCGTAGTCACCATCTTTGGTAATGTTCTTTGTAACTTGGATTTCTTTGCAGGTGGTGAATAATTTACCTTCAAGGATAAAGTCATGTGACACATCAACACAGCAAATCCCAAACAGCACGGACTTGACCCTCAGAATCATTCGCTGTACTCTGGCAATGTGTGGCAGAGCATGACAGCTGCATAGATCTAGTTTCACATTTCAGCTGAAACTTAGGGACACTTGATGCCGGGTAGATTTTGGAATCTATTACTTACAGTCATTGGCATAACATTTCTTTTGAGCATCTGGCTTTAAAGGCTTTAAACATAAGTCACTGGGCCAACCGTTTTCAGTCCTGCATTCTACTCTTCTCTCCATTATCCCATTTCCACAAGTGACTGAGCACTGTCAACACAGTAAAGTCGGAGGTAAAATAGATAACAAGTAATAAGGCCAGGAAATCCATACTGCCTTCTCCAAGACTAGACTCTTTAAGATCAAAGTGAGGGTCAGTCGTGGTTAGGACTATGGAAGATACAAAAATACTCTGGGGAAGGATGGTCACTGGAGGGAGAAAAAGAACCCTTTAGTGTGAGCCTGCAGCTGTTGTTTCTCAGGTGCTGGTTTCTTGCCACTTATCTTGTACCGTTGTATCATTGGTATACAACAAACATTCAGTAAACATTCCTTTATGAGCCTTATTAAAACTGCATGTGTATACATAGCACACTGAAAATAGTTAATAAACATTCATCTCATTTATTACCACCAGTACAGCTACTTAGAGGTTTTCCTTATGATGATTTTACAAAGTAATGCTATTGTGTTTCCATTAAGTTGATGAATAGAATGTAGTGTAAATTATATGTATTATAGACATATTAGAGAAAGCAACTTCACTTAGCTGATATTCCTGAAGTACCTACATAAAGTCCAAACCACCCACTATGCATGTTCTTTAAGGACTACAAATGAGCGATATTGCTATCTTTTTTATAAGTTAGAATACACAGCAGAAAGGATAAGATATTCTACAAATAGCTAATAAAGTGGGTTTTTTAAGACAATGGTGTAGAAAATAACTTGGAAGATTTACTTAAAATACAGATTACCAGGCATTCCATCTCTGCATAGGGCCTTAAATTCAGAATTCTGAACTGACCTTGCTCCATTTCCCCACTTTCCAAGTGGCTACATGCAAACAGCTTCCAATGTTGCATCTGGACACATGAGGAGAAGGCTTCACAGGACATTCTCCATAGACTACAGGCTGAAGCTGATGAAATGCATGCTTCTTAGAGGACCGGATCCTGGTGCAGTATGTAATCTTCTGTGGGTTAGTGAACCCGCAGTTACCTGCACACTGAAAAATGCACATTGGTAAGGAAATAGGGAGTCCTGGAACTGGCCCAAGGCCTAATGTCTGTCAGCTGCTACATATGTGTCATGCGTATCGGTTCTACATCAACTCAATTAACCGGCTTCATTCACGGTGCGGAAGCCAAGGTGCAGAGACGCTTAGGCAGCTTGTACAGAGTCACACCACAAAATACAAAACAGCAAGATTCAGCATAGGTTTTGCCTCTGAGGAGCCTGTGAGGAATCTTTCTTTCCATTCTTGAGCAGTCTATCCTGCCTACTGGACATAGTGTCCTGTCTTTATGTCATTCCGACAGTCTTGGGTTTTCACACAATAAAATATGAAGATGGAAAGAACTCAGAAATCCATGTGTTCTTTCTTTCACAGGAGTATTTGGATAGGCTGAGTCCAATACTCTTGGAGCACCTTGCCACATTTGTGTGAAAGCTGGGTAGAATTTTGTGAACAGGTCAATCACAACGTTGTGGCTCACTGGGTTTCAACAGATGCCAAGTGAACTCAATGGGGGAATAATAATCTCTTCCTTAGTTTATGTTTGGTTCGTAGGGGCAGCCATGTGCAATTGTAGATGTAGGTAATGACTTCATATCTTAAATGAAAATAGTCAAAATGTATCAGACCTAGGTAGATGAATTAAAATGATAAGACTTAGAAGAAACTATAAGTGTACATCCTTCTGGCCAAAATTAGGCAATAATTTTTATAGATATGAAACCCCAAACTCAAAGAACCACGATAGCGAAAGGACTAATACACTTGACATCAAAATTTAAAATGTGTATCAAAAAATTGCCAAGTATGGGAAACCTACCGTCTAGGCATCAGTCAGGGGAGCCCAGAAACCTCTATCCAAACAATGCCAGCTGCTGCCATTGCCCTTGGTTAACCCCGGAACATGAAGGTGAGACCCTACTGCTGAAGATACCACACGACTTGGGGGGATTGAACTAGAACTGACTTGGAAGCTTCTACCCCACGGACAAGATCTCACAGTATTAGAGTATAGTATTAGTAATTAAGTAATTAAGTCCTATCCTGCAGGAAAGTCTATGAACCATAACAACGACCAGCAAGATATGCTCAAGGGTGAGATAGTGCCACACATCTTGGAAGTAACCAGCAGTTGTCTAATCGGACTTAGGACCCACTTACTATGTAAGAATTCATGTCCTGATACTAGTTAACTAGTCACTACTAGTAAGGTAGTGAACTACCTATAGCTGGTAAAGTCATAAATCCAGGGGATAACCCACTTTCCTGGACCAGCTTCATTCCCAACATTGTTCTAAATCCACAGATAAGAGTAGCTCTAATCCCTCATCAATGACGCTCCCTTTTTGCCAGGGTATTTCACGACAGCGAAAGAGAAAGAAGCTAATGGCACCTTACCTGCGATGAGTCTCCCGTCACCACCACATACTTGCAGAGAGGGTTCCTGCACTTCTTGATTGAAAGAGGCTTCCTTAAAGGATCACAGAAACTTTCATTCACTTGGATGTTTTGTTCATCTGTGCATTTCACTAGACGATAGGTCTCCTTTTTCCTACAGGATGATGAACACTGGAAGTGTGATGAAAAAAAAAACAGTAACCGTTTCCTGTGTGCAGTATCTTTGCAAGTTTGCTTGTTGATGGGTATAGTGGTACACAATTGCAAAGTCAGAACTCCAGAGAGGAGGTGGGAGGAGCAGGAGTTCCAGGGCAACCAAGGCTACTGGAGCCTCTGCCTCAAAATAAGTGGGTAGGGGAAGACAGGACAGAAAACTAAACGGAATAGAAGAGGGAAGGGGAGAGAATAGGAGAGGAGAGAAGAGGGGAAGGGTCGGGAGGGGAGGAGAGGGGAGGAGAGGACAGGAGAGGACAGGAGAGGAGAGGAGAGGAGAGGAGGGGAGAACAAAACAGATGGCTCAGAAGATAAAATAATTGAGTGTAAGAAGCCTGGCAACTTGAATTTAATGCTAAGAATCCACACAAGGTCCTCTGAACCCCCACACATGTGCCAAAACAAACATGCAGCAGCTTTTAAACATCCTCACATCATACACATACATACATACATACATACATACACACACACATTCATATATATATGTATACACAAGATGATAACAAAAACGTTTTTAAAAATTAAGAAGCAATGGAAAAGACCAAACTCATGTTACCACTCACATCTAGCCAGGCTCCAGTTGTCCACTGGTACTTCCTGCAGTCCTGGTGCCAGCACTGCTGATGCTGCTGAGGCCGGGTAGCTGGATCACACATGTCTTCAGCCACTGGACCGGTGCCTCTCAATCTGCAGTACACCTCCCTCCACTGCAGCCCTGACCCGCAGGTCACAGAGCACTACAAAGGAGCCCAGAGGATCTTAACAATGTAGCTAGCAAACACCAAATCGTATATCAATAACAAAAGGGAACGCCGTACATATTTTTATTTGTGGTAAACCTGTCCCGATATTGTGTCATACATTAGAGAGAAAATCCCTAAGATGAGTGTGTTTACCATTGTCTTATCTAGAGAGTCTATATAAATACATAGATTTTTTTAAAAGCTGTTATTCACAAAGTACTTCAAGTTTTCTGGAAACTGTCAACTGAATTGGGGTAGGCTAGATGGCATCCCAGTGTGGCAACCCTTTGCTGAGTTAAATATACTTCATGTCTACACAGGGATGCCATATTGTTCTAAATGAGACTAAAATTCTATTACTATGCCAATTATTTTCCACTAAACAATAATTTCTAAGAGTTTTGTTATATTGATTTTCTATGTGCAACACCCACTATAATTTGAACCTGTTGGAGGTTTAAATATTTGCTAAGCTGTTGGATCTTGATTATATTTCTATAAGCAGCATCCTGGAAAAGCTTGAACAAATGACAAATTTAGACAACCTTGTCTTGGTCTTTCAGTCCTCATTTTTCTTAGCATTATTAGTGATCATTTGTTACTGCCCATATTTCTGCAAATACTTCATTCAGTTGCTCAGAGATTCTCTAAGCCTGGAGCTCCCACGTCATCTTCCTGCTCTTCCTCCCAAGTGCTTGCCAGGATCGCCCTACCTCAGACACAGCAGTGCAACTTTTACGACACATGCCTCCAGGATCCCCCTGCCCTGCACTGGTACCCAGTTCCAAATGCACACCCTCACTTGGAAACTTGTTACGGCAACATCATCATCACTTGCCATTTTCCCTCCTCATCTGAGCTGCGATTCATATGTGCCTATGGGAGGCTCCCAAATAACAGACATTTATATCTCACAGGTGGAAAGCTCCTAATGAAAGCACCAGGATATCTGATGTCTGTAAAATGGACTAGGAGCCCTCTAAGGCCTCTCTCACATGAAAGATATCAATTACAGGGCTCTACCTTCACGACTCACTTCCCAAAGTCCTTATGTCCAACAACATTACTTGTAGGGGAAGGATTTTAGCATATGGATTTGGGGGGGGGGAACAGAAACTCTTAGCTTGATGAAGGACAGTTGAAACTTTGCTCTCTCTCTCTCTCTCTCTCTCTCTCTCTCTCTCTCTCTCTCTCTCTCTCTCTTGAGCCCTCCCTGACTTGCCTCCTAGCAATGGAGACACAGCAAGTTTTCAGCTCTGGGATGTCAGGTGTTCCCAGATCCAGTTATGTCTAAAAAGCAGATATGGACAATAACAGAAAACTTGAAGTCAATATTAACAAAGCTTGAAGAAGGTTGAAGGATATTTGTTAATTGTGCTTTTGGTTGTCTTTGTCCCCTGTTATTCCAGAAAGGATTGGTGGTCACATAGAATAATGTTTGAGACTCATTGGTATTCTCAGCAGAGATAACATAAGAAAGAAATAGCTAGTGTTTTTCAAACTCTCTGTTTTTGTGAGCAATCCATGGCATCTAACCCCATCTTTTCTACTTCAAGATATGTTTTATTGTAAGAGAAATATTTAAATCCCACTAACGCTAAGATCTGAACTTAACCAGTGGCTCAGATCACTCTCACAGACCACAGCAGCTTTTCACTTGAGTGGCTGCCGAGTCGCATTCTGTCTTCTGAATACCGTGCATGTGCCTTCCATCTACGTTGACCTACAGGCCAAGCATACACTATTGAATTCTGCCAACTCACTAAATGTGTTCACCAAAAAGTCATCTGGCTCTTGGTACGGAGGCAACCATGTATGCTAGGTAGACAGACATACCAAGGTAGACAGACAACTAGGTAGACAGACATACCAAGATGCAGTCTGGCTCATCTGAACATCTTACAGAAAATGACCAGCCTATAAAGAGTCCTGTTTTGTAGTTATGAAAACCTACTGACAATCTTAGAAATATAAACTGTATTTGGGTAAGATCCTTACTATAACCTTGAAAGAGAATCCTTGCAAAAAATCAGTTTACAAAACACTTCTAAGCAAGAAGTTCTACCAAACAATTAATATTTCCTTTAAGTCAAGAAAACACAGAGATTGTTTGGTTTTGCCTTTTGATCATAGTGCATGTTTAGAAAAAATTAATGGAGGCCTTAAATAGCTATATTAGAATATAGAATACTATATTCTTAACATGGACATCTTCCCTAAAATGAATATGCCCAGAGATGCCATAAAAAGAATTTACTCCCCAGTATTGTTTTCTATATCAAATTTTGTCTAATTGAATAAATCATACTTTTTAAAGATCCTACCTTAGTCTTATATATTTGGTGAAGATTATTGTTATGTACAGAGTGACTCAGGATAGAAATATTGCATTTGTCTTGTCTCCTTTACTTTCTTCCCATGGTGTGTCTGTTACTCAGTAGACTTTCTTAATTCTCCTGTCTAATAAGTAGCTACTGAATCTTTATCATGAACACCTTGTTCAGGGGATTGAATAGAATAGAATGAGACCCTTTTAATAGCTCTCTAAATTGCCCAGCATGTTGGCCCTGATCAAGAGGAGATGAATAAGTAAACTCAGGGTTCCATCACCATTGGTCCTCAGACTACAATGACTTCCCTAGGTATATGGTGGCCATCACCTACATTCTTATGAATGTAGCTAAGATATGAGTGTCTCTTAATATCTTGTATGACTTCCTATTGTCTTTAATATGTAAGTCTGAAACCTGCCCCATGTTTACTTCTGTAGCACTATCTCAGGCTACTATCTTGGCTTGTCACATTGTGGTTTTGTTAAATGTGGAGGACTAGTATACAGCTCTGGACCAAGATGTCTCTGTGCAGAACAACAGCAGATTAGCCCTCCCGAAGAGGGCAAAACACTAAAAACACACAGCCAAATTTGAACAACCAAATCCACAGATATTTCCAATAGACAGTGAACAACTCTCAAGTTGGGCTCAGGTGGAACCAAGGGGTGTGGCTGTGAAGAAAGAGAATGATTTACTCTTCTGGGTCACCCATATTTATGTGGGTCCAAAACATCTTTCTCTACTACATCTGTTCATGACTGCATCACAGGGAGTCTTTTTTGGCCTTTGACCATCTGTCCCACAAAAGCAAACGCATCATCCTTTCCAAGTTGGCCTGACTTATGCTAAAAATGAAACGATGCAAGCTCTACTAAAGGAATAGGCTTCAGTGGCAAGGATGATTGTTAACACCAAGAAAGACACAGATGCTCTGTACAGAGTCTGCCTTCTTTTTACATTGTTTCTCTTTGTAATTGAAATTAGCTACATTCATCTATGCTGGCCCCAAGTCTCTGCCAGAAACAAATGGCCACTTGTGTGGGTCTTACTGTTCGATTTGTTCTATAAAAAGTACTCTTATAATGTCAATAGTTTCAGGCTGTCCTTGCACTACTAATGGTAATGTGTTCTACACATATGCAGAGGGATGCACAAGATAATCACTAGTTGCTTCTCTGTTCCAATGGCATAAACTGTAGCATTGCTTTAATGTAATTATTATAAAATTATATAATTCTAAAATAATAATCGTTTTCCTTGCCACCTTGCATGAGACCTCAGCTAAAGACTCATTTGGAAAACTGCTGGCCAGATTAGTTCAAATGACTTACAAAGGAGTGCATTTCATTTGTTGTCTGATAATGTGCCTAATGTATTTAGTGATGCATGTTAATTACTGCTGCTTAACAGTGACAAACATTGAAATGCAAGACCATTTGCTTTCCAGATGTGTGGCTTTAGAGGCAATTTAAACACTTGAATTATTAAAACAAACAAATGAACTCACCACCCCAGCCCACATACAACCTCCTAGAAACAAGACATTTTTTCATTTGTGTTTAGGGAATCCCAGCTTTGTTTGTGAACCCCACCCTGAGCAGACTCCTCAATGTGTCAGGTCCCAAATATGATACTGAGTGTCACCCATAGAGACAGTGTCTGTGCCTAGGGGAAAAATTCCTGAATTTTTATCTCCCTTGGTCAGGGCCAATCTAGTAGATAATTTAGAAAAACAATAGAAGAATCTTATTGTACTCTTTTCACTTCAGAGATCGGTTAAATATCACCAAGTTCCCAGCATAATAACCTTTTGCAGAAGCTGCCTGTTACTCAGTATCAATGAGATGACACGGTGCCCCTCAAACACCAACTGTCCATCAAAATCTACATAGGTATAGAGGGTTCTTGTACCAGAGTATGCTGGAGCATACATTCACTTTTCTTTCAAAATTGAGTTGTTAGCCTGGACCTCACATGTTCATCCATGTCTTTTGTGCTGAGTTTTCTTAGTCCTTCCTAAGATCTCAAACCTCACTTGTTCACCTCTATTTGCAATTATGCCTATAATTTACTCTTTGTCTCTCCAGGATGCCAACTTAACTCAAATCCAAGAGTCTGAGATGGAAACAAGGTCATTATTAATACATCCCTGGATATATTTTGTTGTTAGATAACCAAGATGATGCCGGTGGCCATGAGCCCTATGTTCACTAGTAGAGTTTCTGTAAAAATGTAACCTCAAAATAAAATTGAGAAACTAAATTATTTTACCAATAGACTTAGGCAAATGCAGCAATGCTATATAGTATTGAGCACAGTGCAGAAAATTCTGTAATAAAAGATGCTGTAAAGAAGTCAAACATTAGAAGCCATTACAAATGCTGAATTCAGACTTTTAAAATGTAAATATAGATATCTAGAGATGATGTATAGATGGAAAGGAAGATAAGAAGGAATGAAGATAGGAGAGAGAGAAAGAGAGAGAGAGACAGAGAGAGAGACAGAGACAGAGACAGACAGACAACGTGATAGCTGAAAATGCCACATACCTCCTTCCATCTATTGGCTTTCCATGAAGGGCATCGTCCTGATCTACAAGCTTTGTGAGTTCGAGGTTTCTGCAGATGACTGCAATATTTTTCTTCTAATTTTCTTTGGAGTTGATCAATGCAAAAGACCTCCCGGTACTTTATACCTTTACCACAAGAAGCTGAGCACTACAGAAGACATACAAATACACTCAATGTATATTGTTATTTTTATTATCTTATCTTTGAAAATATAAAATGAAGTAAGAAAAACACTATTGCTTCAACATTTTTGTTACCCAATGGCCTGGTATTTCCAGTTATCGAGAATTGGAAATTTACCAATGTGCTCTGGACTGTTAATTGATACTGGCATTATAAAGCAGCCATTCCTTCCACAGAAGTACTGACTATCTAAACTGTACTAGCCATAAACTCTGGCACATAAAGATTTAGATTGACTAAAGTTAAAGACTGTCTTACCCAAACCTGTAATCTGGTTTGTTTGTACATAGGGTCAGCATCTTGTATATATGTATTATCACACTTTTACACTAAGATCTGGTCCTTCTCCACAAACACAAAATGTCCCCATGATCACTCAGCATTGTGAGCCAACTGAGAAAGCAGCTTCGTTTTCGTAATACATTATTTCTGTATTTTGCACATCTCCACACTAGCAGCCATCCAATAGAGACAGCAAAAGCCTTGAAAATATAACTCCAGGCATGAGTCCAGTGCAGTGTGGTAGACAGCTTGGGCTTTGTCACAGAACACTGCCTTCATCCCAGTTTCTTCCTCTTGGGAAGAGAGGCTAAAATACCATTCCTATAAACTCCTCATAAGACCCACATAAGAGGAGGAGTATGGATTATCCAACATAGTTCTATTGCCCACGTGGATCCTTATGAAATAGAAATATTAGACTCCTCTTTTGCTATGCTTCTTTATGAGTTCTCAGAGATGCTACTGATAACTTCAGCATGATAAATGGACCAGGGAAAAGTCAAGCAAGGTAGACACGGGTACTAGACAACTCTTATTGCATCAGTATGGAAGGAGTGTCTATCATCAGCCCTCCAACTTATACAGTAAAATGGTCTTTTAAAATATGTGTGGACATTTGATTCATTTAGAAATATGTAATAGATTGTGATAATGTTGGAAATTGTATTCTCTATATATTTATAACGTGTATACATACACACATGCATGCACATACACACACATATAATTAAAGAGGTTGGAGGGATGGCTCAGGAATTAAGACTGTTCAATCATGCAGAATATTACAAGCATTTTTGAGAATAATCAACTCCTCTACAAAACAATTGCAACAGGAGAAAAGAGACTGAACTTGAGTTTAGTCTGGAACACAGACTCACACGGCATGAACCAAAAAGTGACTCTTTAGAAAACAGAACATTAAGTTGGTCCTCACTCTTTAATGTTAAAGAATGCTCATTATATTTTTCTTAGATTACCTATCCCAAGTTCTTTCATTTTTCTAAAGGCTCTAAATTTGTCTACACACACACACACACACACACACACACACTCCTCTAAGCGACAAAAACTACAGAACCAAAGATTTGCAAAGTAATTT
The DNA here is from genome assembly GCA_028555095.1 of Dicrostonyx torquatus. Classification (NCBI taxonomy): domain Eukaryota; kingdom Metazoa; phylum Chordata; class Mammalia; order Rodentia; family Cricetidae; genus Dicrostonyx; species Dicrostonyx torquatus. Next base: position 4,475,051 of record JAQHUG010000053.1, on the reverse strand, counting down.
ATGCTTTGGATGGACTTAAAATAAAACTCTTTCTTTTGAGTTCTGAGCAAATACAGATCTGTTTCCCCCAAGTTCTGAGGAAGAGTAACTGCAGCATTTTATCACTTCTGATGAATGCCATGTGGGAATTTCTCTAAAGTAAAAGAGAAGATGCTATGCAAAGAATTATGTTTTCATTGGAAAGAGGCAGCGACACCATAAACAATAGTGAAACGTTACTCCCCTCTTCCCCCAAACCACACTGCGTTCTGAACTGGGAAAACTGTACGAAATAGTCCATCTCACAGGAACCCACAAAACAGTGCTTGTTTCCTCTGGTGCCACAGAAATATCTGTTCTTTTTCTCAACTTCTAAGACACTGATATCTGATTATTCCCTTGGAACTGTATTAATGCCATAAAGCTCCACTCTTGCATTCTTGTCGATGATATCTTCTTAAAAGTCACCTATATCTCCTATAGTCTTTCAAAACTTGTGTATTGGTTTTTCAGGACCACAGTTGCCATGGTCATTTCTCATCCATGTCTACAGCATACTTTGATCACACCCACCACTCACCTCTACTGTCATCTCCTTCTCCATCTTAAGTCCTTTCCTCTCCTCTAATGGATGAGGAGGGTTCATAATCACAAGAACACAAGCTGCTTCCTATACAGCAATAGCAAACAAGCATCAAGTATTCCAAATCAATGCTGTTTACAAATGAGTTGAATAAAAATTTCTATTAAAAACAAAACAGGCCATTTGAAGGAAATGCACAGCTTGCGTGTGATAAAACGGAGCCACTCTAGGCCTTCAGGTGACCTGAAGCTTCCTATTCTGAGAGAATGCAGCCTATGCTGATAAGAATTAACTCAGTATATTCTATACTGAGAAAAATTAACTCTAGAACAGGAATATTCTATACTGAGAAGAATTAACTCTAGAGCAGGAATATTCTATACTGAGAAGAATTAACTCTAGAGCAGGAATATTCTTCATTTTACAAAATCACTGCAAGGAATTATAGAATAAAGTTATTTGTTATTTCAGTACAAATGATAGACACATCAATGGCTCAATTATGGAGACTTTTTGGCTAGTTTTAAAGCCATAAACTGCTGAACGGAATCAAATGAGGAGATGGAGGTTGTTTTGATCTAACATATGAGAGCCTTTGCTTCTCCAGATGTTTATAAACGTGCTTAATCCAGAACTTTATCCTTTCTGACAGTTGTACGAAGCATACTGACATTGGGAGAATTAGTATGCGTGCTAGCTAGTACTAACACAACAGCCCTAAAATACATCTAGTGCTGTCCACCTCAGTGAGGCATAACCTGCCCTGTACAGATGTCCATTTTTATGTGACATTAGTAAAACAACATCTGTGAAGGCAAAAGGGAGATATTTTATGTGAAGAAATGATTAAATAAAACTTCTAAGAACATTTATAACACTATGAAGTTGTAAAACCATATGAGTCAGTAAAGAAGCAGAAGATTACACAACAGCACACTGATCTTAAGTGGGGCAGGCTTAAGAACGTTTTCCGTGCTGCCAGTGGAGGGCAGTAAAGGGCAAAGATGGAGGTCAGTGGATGAGAGAGTGTGTAATGTCTTTCCCTGGAAAGCAGTCTGCCTACTCCACCTCAGGATGCCCACGCATGCCATTTCCTTCTTCACCAATGCCATGGTACTTTCAACCCTGCTCAATATTGACCATAAGCTTCATTTCCTCTCTAAAAATGGCTTCACTCTTTTTCGAGTGTCTTGTTTTATAATAGTAGACAATCTGTCTTTTCCTAATCTTTAAGAATCTTTAATTCAGAATATGCATGCTTAGGTTGGTTCTCACAGTTCCCCTTCTTACAAATCCTGCTTCTCATTTGCTACATTCAATATGCCTCTAATCATCTTTTCTCTGCATCTTTTTCTCTTGGATAATAAACAAACCAAGAACAGACACACCAAAGAGAAGCATGGAAAATAGGAAGGCCTCAGAATCACTTTTTCCCAATTTAATGCATTAATTACAAATTGTTCGCTTTTCTCTTCTATGAGGGAGAGATAATTGCAGCACACCATAGACCAAGGGAGCGTGGGTTCATTCACTCCCTTGTGCTCCTCTGACATCACTCAAAGTCCACGGGAGACACCTAACAGGTTTGAAAAGGAACATTCGAAATTCCCTGGTTTCTTACATAGGCCGTGTGGTCAGTTGCTCTGAAGTGAAACTCCCTTCTTGAGAGAAGACTCTGAGACCAGGAAGCTCACAAAAGTGCAGTCTCAAGACCAGGGAAGCCTGTCTCCAAGATTACGTAAACAATGCACAACTCAGAGGGACAGGAGACCTGCAGAGCCACCCTAAGCTTGTGCAAGGAGCATCACGATTCGGCTTTAGTGAGTTGTCCCTTCCAGGGATAGAGCTGCCTTTGTGTCACTAAGGCTAAAACCTCACTGGCTGGTGGAGCTAGACTTTGGTGGATTCTTTCCTTTGCCCTGCAGCTAGTGCTGTATCCGGGGTGAACAGACAATTGTTCCTGCCTCCCCAGGAAAAACCAGGCAACAACACACCAATAATCATTTCCATTTTAATCCTTGAAGACCCTGTAACTAGTTATCTGGGAAAAAAATCTGAAGTCTGGTCTGTAGAATAGAAGTCAAAATTAAAACTATAAAATTGTAAATGTGCATTTTATTTGCTTTAGTATAGAATTCTCTATGAATATGAATATGCAATATATAATATATAAATATATATGCAAACGCATATATATTTTACTCTTTAGTTGGGGTATTTTTCTATGTTTGTCATGTAAATTGTATTTACACTTCTCTAAGAACAAAGATTGAAACTAATATTCAGCTGTTGGCATGTAAGTTAATGTAATCACTATGAAAAACTGTATGAAGTCCCTCAGAAAACCAAATCCACATCTACTTTATGGCTCAGCTGTTTCCCTCCTGGCTGTACACCTGAGGGAAATGAAGTCAACACCCACAAGAGACACCTGTGTAGCCATGTAGCCGACCAAGGTGGGTGGCCATCAGCCAAGGAGTGGCTAAAGAAAGCCTGCTACAGGCACAGAGTGCCTTTGTTTCCAACCATGAAGAAGAACGAGACATGGCATTTTCAGAAATATGGATGGAACTGGAGTTGGCCTTGTGGGTGAAGTTAAACAGACACAGAAAGACGAGCAGCGCAAGCTCCCTCCCTCTGGAAACAGCAACAATCTCCGACAAGACTGCCTGAAAACAGAAGAGCGACTGATAAAGATGAAAAGGGAAGGGGATCTGAAGAAAGGGGTGGGTGAGGGGGTGGCTATATCATCACCAGTTCCCTGAAATGACTTTTGGTAAGTAAATTTGCCAATAACCGATTCTGAAAATTGGCTTCTAATAAGGCCATTTATCTCTTCCAGGTCAGTAAATAAGAATTAGAACTACCTCGTAGCAGCTGAACCACTGCTTCTTTCACATCCTGCCTCATTGGAAGATAAGAAAACACACCAAGAAGGGAACCTCATGATTTGGCCATACAACTGCAAAACCTTTATGTAAAAAGATACATTTTTAAAACCCCTTTGTAAATGGCTAAAAATTGGGCCATCTACTTTTTCAGCTACTAGGAAATAAAACCCGAGTTGACATAACCTGAGTTTTTTTTTTCTCAGACATTTGGTTATTTTAGTGTCCTAATGTATTAAATAACTTCAAGTATGTTGATAATGACAATAAGAAACACAGCAATTATAGTAAGAGAATACACTGAACAACCTTGAATAAACCCAAGCAAGGTACGACTGTTCAGTTTAGCTTGGCCTACAAATTTTCTTGAATTTTAAAATTTACTTATTTCCTAATTTTAAGAAAATCTCCTATATTCATCCATGCTGGCCTTGAACTTTCTATGTAGCAGAGGGTGACCTTGAACTTCTGACCCCCACCCTGAGTCCCAGGTGCTAGGATCACAGGTGTGTGCCACCACTGCTGGTTCTTTTACAGATTAGCTTTGGGTGTGCCAGGCAAGTGCTCTACCATGGCGCTTACATCCCCAGTCCCCTGACTCTTTCTTTTAAAAATATGTTTAGAAGGCATCAAATGATCGGATGAAATGATTATTTCACTTCTAAATACCAAATCAACTCCTGCTGTTTTTATAATAGAAAGGTCCGTCTGTGGAAGATGTAAATGCTCACGGACACATGGCTCACTCCCAGCTCCTATGGCTTACTTACTCTATATAAGGTGATAGCAAAATTGTCCGTATGGCTAACAAAGGGCTGCTCACTGAGTGGCAGGAGAATTCACACGATCTATCTGTTTCAGGAGAGCTGAGGCCACAGAAAGTGCATCTTACCCTTAAGGCCTGGAATCCCCACCTATCTCAAGCGTGACCTCATCTCCACTAAGAGAAGCATGGCTGTACATGAAGCACCGGAGTGCAGCAGACAGAGAGGCTAGGGTTAAATTCCAGACACTCAACTGGACCGGACCGTCTCTTCTGGTTAACTGACAGTCGCAAGTTGTCAATTACATTTTCAGTATTGATAGAATTATTATTACATACATGTATCGGCCTTGTTTGGCTCTTCACTCAAAACTAAAGCTTGGTATGTGCTGCTGCTGAAGTAGATTTAAATCTTGATAGCTGGACAATCTTAACCAGAGCTGTTTTGGTGGAAAATTTTAAACTAACATTTTAATGGTTGTGTTTACTCCCTTTGGAATATCATTATGAAGTGAAAGACCAAAGCGTGAAGATCTCAGCAGAGGAATGATAGCGTGTCAGGTCAGAACACCCTGGAAACAGAATATTCCAAGGAGGACAACATGAGCCTTTCTCTTCTCTCTTTGTTAAAGAGTCCTAATACAACAGCATCTAAGTAAAATAAAAACTGTACCTAACCCCCAGCAGCGCTGTTGTTTTTGAGACTTCCAGAAATATCTCTGAGAAAGTTTGCACAGTTTGTCTCTCAGATGGGAACCTCCTGCAGCTGCTTTACCCTGAAGAGCATCCACTACAATGGACAAAACCTTGGACAGTTGGATTTCCTCATTGTAAGTCCAAGAATAAAATCATTAAGGCAATACAAAAATATAGCTGTTTCCAAGAGAGCAGACGAATTCCCACATGAAGAGCATCTTGTGGGAAGAGGCCCTGATACGGGGCTCTCCCTTAATGCACAGTGATGCCATGCACAGCACTTCCTGGAAGGTGACACTGACCATTTGAAAGTTTAGTGGAGTTAGAAATGCTCCAGTTTTAACCTGTGCCAGATACCTTTCAACTAGGCAGCTTGAACGAGACAGCATTTGGTTTCGAAAATTATTTACTGCTGAAATATTTTATTCTCTTTAATCAGATTTAAACCTCATAGCTTTCAGCAGTAAAGATTTTTTAAAGTCAGATTAATTTATAAAATGTTTGGGTCCCAAACTAAAGAACAAAAATAAATCCCATATAGCAAATACTCAGCCTATTCCCTTCTGTCGAGCTCTCTGCAGCAATCATAACTTTGGAATTTCAGTTTCATGCAATGTAGACAGGGCTTTTCTGTGTAGCAGCCCTGGCTATCCTGGAACTAGTTCTTGTAGACCGGGCTGGCCTTGAGCTCAGAAAGATCCTCCTGTATCTGCCTCCCAAGTGCTGGGATTTAAGGCATGTACCACCACTGTGCAGCAGCAATTCAAATACCTAATGATAACTTCCTGCCATCTACTTGGTAATATTGTCTATTTAACTGCAAAGTTTGCTACTCTATTCAGTTTCAAATACCAAACTTGAAGCAAAGTTACATTAAATCATACAAGTATCTTATATGCAAATATAAATAAAATACATGCAAATATGTATTAGAAAATTAGAGTAAAAAAAAAAATCTCTTGTGACTAGGGACCAAAGGTCGCAGGGACCAAACTGACTCTTCAGTCAGGTGAGGAGCTGATTTCAGGCTGGCAAAGATGCTGTTCTAGTTTGCTTCTCTGATGCTGTGACAAACATGGACCCAAACTCTGAAAGAGGAAATCTGGATAATCTGATAGCAGGAACCTGGAGACAGGAACTGAAGCAGAGACCCTGGGGGAATGCTGCTCTGCTTGCCTTGTTATATAAGGATCACCTGCAGGGCAGGCACCACCCACCATGGGCTCAGTCAAGAAGCTGCCCTCACAGACCAACACCCAACATCCTCCCAGATGACTCTATTTTGTGTCAAATTGATTAAAAAATATGCTCACCAGTACAGATGCTACTAAACTCAGCTTTGTTTTGCTAGAAGCAGTACTACATGTAATTCCAATTCAAAATTCAAGCATCAGCAGCACCATGATTATTTAAGACAAGGTCTTACTGTGTAGCCCTGGCTAGTCGGGAACTTGCTACATAGATCAAACTCATAGTCTACCTACCTCTGCCTCCTGAGTTCTGGAACTAAAGGGTTGAGCCATCTCACTTGGCTGAAAGCATTATTTGCAGCAGGAACTACTCAGGAAATCCTGCCATTAACTCTAAGGCTTGTCATTTGTTTTTAACTTAAGAAATAAGAAGTATTTCAGACTTCTCCACACTGTCTGTAAGCAAGACTGGTTTCGAGTCCCTATCTGGAGTTTACACTCATCTAGAGACAGAAATCTTTACTTCTTTTGAGAAACAAAAACTGTGGCTAACGTGAGAATCATGAAAATCTTGCCCCAATTTTTAAAAGTTTATTTATTTTCATTGGTGTTTTCCTAAGGGTGCAGGATCCCCTGGAACTGGAATTGCAGACATTTGTGTTCTGTACAATATTATTTAACTAGACAAAGATGTGCTACATTTGTCTAGGCTGCAGAATATTACTTCAACTGTGTAAAGTGTGTTACTTTTGTTTCTGCTGCATTTGTTTAATGCTGGATCCATGTGTGCTGAATTATGTAAAGACACACTGCATCTGTTTTGCCTTGCCTGCCTAAGGCATCTGTTTGGACTAATAAAGTGCTGAATGGCCAATAGCTAGTCAGGAGAAAGGATAGGCAGGGCTGTCAAGCAGAGAGAATAAATAGGAGAGAGAAAATTGAGAAAAGAACTAGAGATGAGAGGAGAGAACAAGGGAGACACCAGATATACCGACACAGGAAGCAGTGAACGATATACAGAGAAGAAAGGCAAGTGAAAAGCCCTAAGGCAGAAAGTAGAGTTGGAGAAACAGGTTAATTTAAGTTAAAAGAGCTAGCCAGAAATGAGCCTAAATTAGGTCGACCATTCACAGACACTAAGAAGTCTCTGTGTCATGATTTGGGACTTGGTTGGTGGCCTTAAAGAAAAAGCCTGCTTCATTTATGAGCTGCCATGTGGGTGCTGGGAACTGAACCTGGCTGCTCTTAAACACGGAGCCATCTCTTCAGCCCTACTCTACCCCCAAATTTTAATAACTGTTTCACTGGTGTTATTATTCTGAGCCTATTTTTTTCTTGATGCTTTTACAAACCATAGGAAGCCAGGATATGGCTTTTACAAGAATGTACAATGCTCTCTATAATAAATATCCCACATGTACCCTACCTGGGAGCCAACAGGAAGAACCATGAGCAACCTACGTTCCATTGCGGAAAAACTGAAATTCTTCAGTGTGGACAGACCATAAAACTCCAGTGTACTTTCATTTTTAGATACTAATTTTTAAAGCATTACTATGATAACACTGAAAACATTCTTAAAACTAAATGATATATATCTATATCTATATCTATATCTATATATATATATCAGGAATGACCATCCCCATACCATTTCCATAAATGTTTTGTGAGCTGCTTTGGAAATTGACAAAAGTGCCAGGAAGTTTGTAAAACTTTACAGGGTTGTAAAGGCCCCCAAAGGAATATGCATTGAGAGCTCTCAATGAGACATGAATGAGCTATATAAGTGTTCTGGGCATGGGCAAGTCAGAGTGGGAGTTAAAGGAAAGCCATACACTGCACAAATTAATGTCTGCTTGTCACAGGCAACAGAAGTGGCAATGGAATGGCTTTAAATAATTGCCAAAATCATTTAGCCAAACACTGAAAAAAAAAAGCATCAGTATATACTGAATTATTTTCAAATGAGAATGAGGTAGATAAAAAGGAATAGATTTTTGCAAAAGATATCTTTGTAAGTATGTCTACTTAAAAAACGAGAGAATTAGTTTAAAATGTTTGACTTCTGATGATAGTGTGTTTATTTTTAATTCAGGGTCTCGCTCAATAGCCCAGACTGTCATCAAACTCACGACTGCTCCTCTGTTTAGCCTTTCCTGGGCTAGCATTACAGGTGTGAGGCATCACATCCAGCCTCACCATAAGTGCCCATTTCTTCCCTTCTTTTAACCTTTTACAACCCCGACAGTCCAAGTGAATCATATAGAAAGATGCCAGGAGTATAAACACAATGGGTGCCAGCATAAAAACAGGACCCCTTGTATCTGCAGAGCCCTGACAAATGCTCCATTTCCGGTGTTTTAAGTTTTTTCTTTTTTTGAGATTTTATTTATTAGTTTATGAGTGCTTGTCTGCATTTGTGTTTGTGCATCACGCTCATGCAGTGCCCATGGAGGCCAGAAGAGGGCACTGAATCCTTTGGAACAGGATTTACAGATGGTTATGAGTCACCTTGGGGATGCTTGGAATTTAACATGGGTTCTCTGAAAGAGCAACCAGCACTCCTAAGTGCTGAGTGGTCTTCTCATGCCCCTCAAATGTTTGTTGTTGCTTTGTGGAGATGGCATCTTGCTATATAGAGGCCTTCAACTCCCTTATCAGCCTCCTGAGCACTGGGGTCTACAGGCATGCATAACGATCCCTGTCATACCATTTCCTTTTCAAGAAGCCATGGAGGCAACTGCCTGTAATACCAGAACTTGAGAAGCAGAGGCAGAATTCTCAAGACACTGAGACTATCCTTTGCTACTCAGAGAGTCAGGAACCAGTCTGTCTCAAAAACACCTAAAATAATAATCATAGTTTCTATCTTGACTCTAGCTGGTTAGGATTTAAAAATGTTACTAAACATTTTGGTCACACAGAGTATTTGAATGTCTAAGTCATAGCCTTTGTAAAGTATAACTCAGAAATTCAAAGCCTTTCTAAGTACTAAATACTATCTTTTGTATATACAACATGTATGTGTTTTCATGCGACTGTGGGCCCATGCAAGTCATGGTTCATGGGTAGAGGTCAGCAAACACTCTCTGTTGTCTGTCTTCATTTCCCACTATGAGTCTCTCTTGTTCACAGGGTGTGCTGGGACAGCTGGCTTGCAAGTTTCCAGGGATTTTTCTGTCTCCTCTGCCCATCTCATCAGAACTAGGATTGCAGGCACTCACTACTGTGTCTAGCTTGATTTACAGGGGTTCTGATGATCCAAACTCAAAGCCTCTAGTCTACCCACTAAACCATCTTCCCAGCTCCCCCACCCTAAAAGACTGCTTTAAGAAGTTCTACTCATTTATTTTAATCCAAAACACAAACGTAACCTTTGCAGTTTGGGTGCAAGTCTGACACACCACACCTGAGCTACACCTGCCTTCCCAGCAGAAGGGGCAGTCACTGACCCACACCCTGTAGATCCACTGAGGCCCTGAAGCTCTTATCTATTCACTGATGACCCCTGGCTTAACACACATGTAAACTCATTGTTTTCTCTCTGGGTTGAGAAGAAGATGCCCTGACTTCCTCCTACGGGCACTTGTTTTTGCCTTAGTTTTTAGCACAAGGAGGGTTGGGCAGTTGTGTACACACACATGGAGAGGAATGGGTTCACAAAGATGAAGCTGAAATTTTCATCTTAGAAACAAACTTGTTCTATGTTTGCTAATGTTTTCAGGAATGCCAATGAGCTACTAATGTCTGTCGTTTGAGATAAAGAAGAAAGCAAACAGGGCTTGGCAGAAAGCAAGTGCTTTGGAAACCTCCCCCAAACATTTTACATGCTTGAAAATATTTGTTATTTTGCCAAGCATATATCCTTAAAACTTCAAAGTCAAATTTTATAATCTGTCTAAATGGTTTCCAAATCTTTCAAAGTCAAAGACCTTGCAGTTTCAAAGGCAGGTATTTGTTAAAAATCCAAAGATTTAACTCCTAAAAATTTAAAGAACTTAATGGCGTCATTTAAGACAAATTTGTAAAATGCTTACCACTCTTGATTTTAAACTAGTTTCCAGTATATGACAAGAGTGCCCACAGATGAGCATTGCTTCTTTGAGAGATTTCTCCAAATAAATATTTCAATGCTAGAAATTATTAAAACGCATTTTAAATACATCGCATGCTCTGACCTGAATTAGGGAGTTGAGCTACATTTTCAAAACTCATCAAAATATTCAAACACTTCTTAACAATTTAGTGGTTAACAAATAATTCAATGATAGAAAATTTCCTTAACTTCATAAAGTAAGTTATATTTAGTATTATTCACATGATTCTTTAAAATTCACATTTGTGTTTCTTTCCTAAAATCAAATAATCACATTTTAATTTCAAGAGACGATGTTAAAAAAAGAAAAAGATAACACACAATGAAAACATGTTAGGAGAACTATGCCTACCTTTGAGACTGCAAGGTCTTTGACTTTGAGAGATTTGGAAACCATTTAAACAGATTATAGTGTCTGACTCTTATGATTACACAGAACTTAGAATATGGCTTTCTCTAACTACCCAAAGCTGACACATATTTTCTAAGTTCAGCAGGAAGGCTCCTCTAGCTTCCACAAGCAGACTCGGCTGAGGCATGAGAGGGCTCAGAGCAATGTCTTCTGAAAAAAATCTAGTATTTCCAGAGAAGATTACACATCTAAAGCATTCACTGGGGAGACAGTAGAAATGCCACAGGCACATGGACGTTTTTGCATTCTTCAGTATGTAAATATCAGAAAGATGGCACTTCCCACTTATGCAGAGGCACGACTTAGTTGCTTTCTGTTCTAAGTTACAACCCCGTGACATCACTCTTCCTTTAGGCTATCTCCTCACGTTTTTCTAAGGTCATTTGTCTAAAATGTCCAGGATCCAGCTTGGTTTCTTTTGCTATTTTCAGAGCACCATAAGTAGATACATAGGGCAATCTGTAAGCTCACCTCTGTTCTCTTTCTGTGGGGCATGGACTCCACGTTACAGAGGAGGAGGCTGTGGCATTGTGCAGAAACACCCGCTGCTTGACGGTCGAACAAGACCCTCTTCAATGTAACCCATGTTGTGAAGAAATACATCTTATTGGTTTAAGTTTTCTAGAAGGATTTACTAGCAGAATTCCTCTGCTTCCAAGTGTAATCTTCATCAGTAATCCTTGGTTTAGTCTAACATATCAAGCTCCAAATATTTATGAGTCTTCAATATTATAAATCACTTGGCTGTTGCTGCAACCGTAATATCCCATGCCTGCGACTGCATTTATTTTGCACTTTCATTATTAAATTGTCAAGTCATTGTACATAGGTTGAGTTATAGTGACCACCAGAGTGCCCACTATGTTGTGTGTGTGTGTGTGTGTGTGTGTGTGTGTGTGTGTGTGTGTGTGTATATATATATATATAACATTTGAGAACAATAAATGTACTATAGAAAGATGTGGCAATAAATATGATACACTTTGAATACATTTTATATATATAACTAGTTAAATGCAATTTAATACATCTTAAACTTTATTTTAAAAATTGTTCTCCAGGGGCGACAAGAGGGCTCAGTGAGAACAGATTCCTGCAAGTTGTCCTCTGACATTCACAAGTGTACAATGGATGTACAAAGCATACAAACCACACAATAAGTAACAAAAAGTTTAAAATTCATTTCCAAACTACTTATTATGTGTGTACGTTCTTTTTCCAGATTTAAGGAAACCATTATTGTAGGTACCTTGATTGCTCTTTTAAAAATTGAAATGAATGACTGTTTTCTGAACTGTTTCCCCACACACGACCTTGCTTCTGTGCAGCTGCTGGCTCTGGGGGTACCAGTCTGTCCCGAGCTGCTTCTAGGCTCATCCAGAAGTCAGAGCTGCAGAGGCCACGTTACACAAAACCATGAACACAGCAAGCTGTGGAGTCAGTTATGTGTGCTCGGACCACCAGCTCACTTCTGAGAGGGTTTAGGTAACATGCATCCTACTTAGATATTCAATGATTTTTTTTGTCTCTCTATACTTCTTTGATTTTTTTCCCTAAAACAACACTTTGAAGGAAAGCACCAGAGTGAGCGGGTTTCTAAGAGCAAACTTTCAGTTCAAAAAAGAACTTCCGAAAGTGTTCTAAGAGTCTTCAAGAAATGTCATTTTCCTTACTCCCATTGTGTTGTTCTCAACCCTAGAATACAGTATTTATTTATCAGACATGAGTTCATTTCACATGAGTGAACAAAATCATTCTAGGAAAACTACTTAAGCCCGTGGGGAAATACAAGGAAATAAATATTTTAAAAGCATTTTCTCCAATTCAATTGTGTTAAGTGTGGTAACCCTATTAAAGATTGTGCTGGTCACAAACTAACAGTCTGATTTTAACTGTAATAATAAACCCCCCCTGCATTTTATTCATTGCTGTTAATACATAAAATGAACAATGTAAGCATTTCTAGTAGTTTTAAATGAACAGGCAGATGGCAAATCTTACACTTTTACATTGCTATATTAGTTTGTAAGAGTTATCTAGAAAATTGTAGTAACTTATACAAATACTCAGAAAAAATATGAAAACATTCGCTTTCAACAGTTAGCTTTTTAATAAGAGACATTAACAGCACCAAAGACAGGGACCATTCATTACATTGTAAGGTTTGTCAGTCGCTTAAGACATTTAGGTACCAATGCAAGGGGTGAAAATACAGCGTACATATACATTATGGCAAGTACAAAGACCACACATTAACGAAAAACGGTTAAGGTACAATCCATTCACATTGACTTATTACAAAAATGTAGGGATTCAATTAACAAGCACGGGTTATGATTCGTTTATTCCTTTTGTTATTACAACACAAGATTTCCCAGAACATGAATAAAAGCTAGGGATATCTTCATACCTTTTTCTAAAATATTTTAATAATGATTTTATATACCGCTTTTATTTTCCTTTAAAATAAAAAGATTTAATGCCATTCATCCATGCATATGCAAATACAGTCCCTTAATTTTCTAACTGAATGAGCAGGGTCTATAAGGAATTAATGTTACTCATGAAAGAATACTAATCTAATCTTTATAAGAGAGGTATTCTGAAACTTGGCTAATATGTAGCAATACTGAAAGAGGCAAAAAAATATATATACCTGGTTTTGATAACAAAACTTCAGATCCCCTGAGTCCTTTTAATATAAAAGACTAATTGAAAAAATAAATATTCTTCATATAATAACAGAAATCCAGGCACTCTCATGATATACATTTTACACATGCAAATAAATAGGTTTGTAAAAATTCTGGCATAAACATTTATTGAGACTTTTTTAAAACTTCATTTTCAGATTATCAAAATATATAGTTATTATAGTTCTCCACTAGTGCAAAGACTAAAATTTCTCGATTAGCTGCGTTTGGAATAGGTGTGTAGTAAGCAACGAGGATTTCTGCAACTCCCTCTATGCTCTGTAGTCGTAGGTGCTGTCTTGACCAATTATTTTTATGAGGTTGAAACGTTGCTGGTACAGAGGACTTAATGGACATGCAGGTTTCTCCCTTAGGATATGAGTTATGTACAAACATGTCCCTGGAATACAGGGTCAGATATATTCCAAAACAATACACAGACGTAGGTGGCTTCCATGGTGGACACTTTCAAGAGGTATCAGATGAAAGGTTATGTGGACCTCACTAACACTGACGCCAACTGAACACTGGAGTTCTAATATTCTATATCTTGAAGTAAATTTCTGGCCTAACCTTTAGACATGCTGTTCCGTGTTCACTAAACAGAGAAGATACCAGCAAAGTTTTCTCAGAAATGGCCTGATGGTAAATACTTCAGGCGCTGTGGTCCATATAGTCCATTTGCCACTGTGACAGCAAGGGAAAAAAATCATGTAACTGAGCACCAAGAAAATATACCCGAACAGGCAGTGCACTGAGCCCTGCTGGAAAATCGACCTGAACATTATTACAGTTGGGTATTTCAGGGCCCATCACAAGGCAGAGACACAGGAAGAAGTTTAAAACTTGTGCACCGAAGTCATGTTCCCTGGAAAAACAGCACCACTGGGCTACAAAACAAAGCCCCTACAAAAATGGCTCAGTTTATGAGTTTAGTTATATAAACAGATTACTGTCTCAAATCATCTTTTTATCTGAAAGATAACATTCATTTACTCATGATCTAAAAAACAAAGGTGATAAAATGCTATTTTAGTATATTTGTGCATTAATTATACTTCAACCAGATATATGAAAAATATTAGAAAAAATAAATCATTCATTAGCACTATCTATGAGTTCTGTCTATGACTCAAAAAGTAGAAAATTAAAATATTTCTAAACCATAATTAGTCCACACAGTGGAAAAAATGGATATTCATAATAAATTATTACATGAGTCTTACTTCTCTATGATGTATCTAACAAATCATGAACAATTTAATTTATGTAAGCAAATGCCTTTGTATTTACTATCTTCACATTTCTAAACTAGTCGATTTAACAAGAAAACACATTTTAAAATAATGTTATTTGGCTTGATATCAGTTATTGGATAGTGACAGACAAAAGCCACATGCAGTCCTAAACTCAAACAAGACACAGCCTTAATCTGCCATTATTACAAGTAAAGGGTTAACATTATGCACATGTCCAGTTAATCAGAGAGGAGGTCAGAGATGCAATAAAGGAAAGCATTTCAATTAGTTCAAAATTCACATATAAAGTAAATACATATAAAACCACTACATACACATACGTAATTACAGTGCTAGAATAAATCCCTACACAAATTGTTGACTTTAATATACATGTCAGGGCAGCCGATGGTCCACAGTTAGAAGCAGTAATCAGATATAAGATAGCATGTGAACTTTCCCACTTACAAAGAGGAAATTCACATAAAAGGAACACACTAATAAGACCACGATTACTATCGTACCGATTTCCATGGTCCCCGATACCAGGACACATCACCAGGGCAGGCGTGTACATGACATTGCATCATGATTGGTGGCTTGGGCAGTTCACAGTTCTGTTCCGGTGCCATTTGGCCATTGGGAAACTGGCATATCACAAATCTTGATTTTATTCCTCCTCCACATGTTTGTGTGCACTGAAAATAGGAACAGGAAAGTTTACACCCAATTAACATCAAAGAGAATATTATATTTCTTCCATCTTCTTCTGAGACACGGTCTCCTGTGATCCAGGCTGACCTGGGATTCCCTATGTGAACTCCTGCCCCCCCTGCCCCCACTTGCAGCTGTACAGCACACTCAGTTTATGTGGTCCTGGGGGTCACATTCACAGTTTCATGCACACTGGCTGAGCACTCTGGCAACTAAAGTTTATATTTATTTATTCATCTAACATTTAAATATTATCTGCAATGCTAGAGCTTAAAGTATATTTTTAAGGTTCCAGCTAAAGTATCCCTTTAAAGAATAATTTTTCAAATTCCTTATGAAGAGAAATTATGTGCTAAAGTCATTCTAAAACAAGAAAAAAAACCTAATTGAGTAATTTATCCATCCAAAAGTGTTGTGGGATATTCCTTTACACTGTTTGAGGATATGTCACTGTGATTGGTTTAATGAAAGGCTAAATGGCCAATACCTAGGTAAGATTTTGGGGTCAGAGAGAATGCTGGGAGGAAGAACTTGGAATCACCAGCCATGTACAGAAAAAGAAGGAAAGCAGCATGGGCAGAACAGACTAAAGGTAATAAAGCCATGAGTCAGAAAGCACATTGATAGAAATGCGATAAGTTATAAGAGCTAGTTAGAAACAAGCCTAAGCTATCAGTCAAGACCTCATAATTTATAAGAAGTCTCTGTGTGGTTATTTGGGAGCTGGCTGGCAGGACAGAAAAATCTGCCTACACAAAAGCCTTAAACAACCCTTTCTCTTTCCATCTAAAACATGGGGGCAGGGGGACTGTTAATAGTCCAAGTTAACATTTCAATTACCTTTACCTTTATGGTGCCTAAGAGTGCTTGGGCATTAAAAAATGCTTAATAATTCACAACTATTTGGTTTAAAGGAGATTAGCCAAATGGACGGCCTGCAGTAGAATAAAGCATGGCACCAGTACCAACTTGACTTTCTCGTCCTACATCAATCTAACTTCTTGAGAAGTTTAAATGGCTGCATATCCATTTTTTGAAAGACAGTAGTAGCACACACACATATTGGCCTGCACATCAGGTTTTGTCGAATAACACAGTGCACACTCTCTCGGGAATGTTCTCTGGGAACACCAGAGTGCTTCTGTTTCCACACAAAATAGTGAGATTAAATGATCACACAGCAGGAAGCATGTTACTTTTGTCATTCTGAGATGGCATCAGGGGATAGCGTGACTTACTTCTCCCCAGTCCCCAAAATTCCACTGTGGACAGGGTCCGGAGCCGCAGTGATTTGACTCCGGGGGCTTAGAGGCCACATCACAGTAAGAAGCGCTGTGCCCATCTTCATCCTGGCAGACCACAGCCCGGTGCTGAAGACCTCCTGCACAGCTTCGGGAGCACTGATGAGGACAAAACAGAAATACACAGGGCACACTCACTCCACCCAGTGAGGAAGGTGCTCCACACAAAGCAAGGTCAGAGGTCAAATCGCCCACATGGAGCCACAATTTCAATCAAGAAAATCTGTCAGAAACACTCGACTCATTAGAATTTTTTTTTTTTTTGATGAAAGCTTGGCATAGTAAGTACCACGTGAGTTTAATCCCAGCACCCAGGCAGAGGCAGAGGCAGGCTGATCTCTGTGAGTTCTAGACCATCCTGGTCTACAGAGTGAGACTCTGTCTTAAAAAAAAGATAAATGAAATTGTTGATGAAAAGGAGGGCTTTCAAATTTACATTAAAAAATGATCCTTCACTCTCAAAATAGATGCTAAGTAAAAAGAAATTAATGTTTTACCGCCTCACTGGGAAGACATTTTAGAACAGACACCGAGTTGTCACTGGCAATTCACCCCTGTCTACCCCTCAGTCTCTTCTGAACCAAGCACCACGACCCCCACATTCTCATGACCCACGCTAGCCTCCTGACTGCCGCCTCAGCAAGGCTCAGTTCCCCCCAACATTCAATCTTACCTATTACAGCTTTGCCCCTTTTGTATGATAGGGACTCTAATCAAGTGGCTTTCAAGTGTGCTCCTCAGTAATCAGTGTGGTTAGTGATTACCCCGGGGGCTTGTAATCTGCATCAAAATGCTTTCGGCCTTTGAAGAACTGAGCTATTGATCTTCAGATAACATTCACATTAAAAACATTTGATGTCATTACACACATATCTGGGAAAGGACTGCAATAGGATTCAGTTACAAAATGAGTATAACTCAATAAAGACAGCTTACTGCTCCCCAAGGGCCTGTTCTCCACTGGTTTCCTCTGATTGACAGGTGAACCCCCTGGTTTTGATTCTCTTCTGGTTTATGAATTAATGGGACGGTTCTGCCTGGAAACTGGCTTGGCTGCTCAGAGGCGCTGGGGAAGTGGCTGTATGGGGGCGGGCAGGCTGCCAGGCTACATTCTTGTTCAATCACAGGACGAACTTCGGGGTCACAGAAACTCTCATCAACCGGCTGGTGGTGGTTCATGCAGAAAATGCGTCGAGTGGTTTTCCCATGTCCGCAGGAAGCCGAGCACTGATTAGAAAGCCAGCCAGCATTACAATGTAATAACCTGCATTAATAGCCAACATCGTATTTAAATATTCAGCGCCGGCTTTCTCACACGCATGCTTACCGGTGACCAGTTCCCTGCTTGCCATTCTCCACAAGGGCTGAAGCAGAGGGTCACTTCAGCAGGCCGGGGCAAGTGGGCACAATGCAACTCATCCGCCATTCCATCCTGGGCATCGCGGCAGCTCACATAACGGGCCTGACTGCCCCTTCCGCAGGACACGGAGCACTTTAAAAAGCCAAGTGATAGTGGGATGGGCTTAGTAACACCCCACTCTTGTTGCCTGGAGCCGTGCTGTCCCACAATGCCAAGCTTTCAGCGAGAGCTTAAGAGAGGAGTAATATCTCCTGGGATAATTTCTGCATCAGATACACATAAGGCAGTAATATCTCTACTTTAGATAGTAAGTTTTTCAAGTCAGATCTAATAATTTGAATGACCATAATATTTAAAGCAATATTTAATCACATGTCAAAATTAAAGGTTCTAAAAGCATTTTGTGTAAAATCATCATTAGATATTATCAAAAAATAACCTTGAAAGGCTCTGTAATAGAAGGCATCTGATCCCATAATTTAAAACCTGGGATTAAAAAGCAAGCTGAAATGGCTAATCCATTACAGCTTTCAGTTAAAAAACAAAACAGCATGAAAATGTCTGCAGTTGATACAGAAGGTGATAACTGCCTATTACATACCCACTGCTCATAGCTGTCTGAACCATAGGTCTTATCTTCATTTTACAGACTAGAAAACCCACTCTGAAAGGTTACTTCCCTGCACAGAGACACAGGCTCACTAAGAGGACAGCCATGATTTTATCATTTCACGACCTAAACCTAAGCCGTGTAGATCTTCCATCCCATCAAATACCCAAGAATGAATGCACTCATTAAAGCTGACAAAACTGAGCAACTCTTTTTACATGGGTGAAGCCTCCACAGCAGAAATGCGGTGTCACTTACTGGGGTCCAAGATCCATGGCGCCACTGTGCTGCCTTTCCCAGGGGAACGGCCGGTAAGGAGGATGCCCCAACTTTTGGAACAACGAAGCAAGGTGCAACTGTACATTCCTGTTATGGAAAAACAAACCTTACTGAATGCCATCTATCTCTTTAATCTGGCTTATATGAAATTCTGTACTGGGTTTCCTTTTGCAAATTCAGAATCCAACAATACTGCATGCCGAAATGTTAATGGATGACCTAGGTTCTCACTTCTGAGACACACACTGCTGGCAAGAGGTAGTGCCGGGTAGGAAGCGCTAGTACTGGGTAGGAAGAAGGCTGCATCCCAGTGCTTCTGTCGCCATCCTATCTGACCATTGAAGGTCCTAACATGGACCGTTCTGCAGGAGGGTATGGCTACACAATGAAAAGAACACTTCTGCAAGTCCCTGGGATTCTCACAGACACCGTGGTGGAGGGGTATGCACAAGTGAAAGCAGACAGAGTGGAGCTCAGCATGCCCAAACCGAGGACACGTTCCGTATGCAGGAAGTGCTTCAGGGTGTAAAAGATAAGGATATATATATATATAAATTTGTACTCATCGACAACCCTTCCATTTCGCAAGTATTTCTGCTCCTGATCCACGAAGAGACCGCCTTTACCTGTCTGTCGCTGGGCCGGCTGGCTTCCTGGCATTCTCTGTCATCTAGCATGCTGCCAAAAAGCTCGCTGACGCACTTGACAGCACGCATTTGGTACCCGTGTCCGCAGGAGGCTGTGCACTGAAAGGAGACCACAGGTGCCAAAGACAGTTTCCAAGAGTTACAGAAACGCCCACTTTCTTAGTGGACAGAAAAGCTATATATATAACGTGTACTTTCAGTAGCTGTTCAGACTCGCACTTGGTATCACATCTGAGACCTATAATTAGTAGATCTAATTGACATGCCTATTTATTCAAATCCATTGTACAGGCATTACCTAAATACCACAGTTAACAAAATGGACTATAATTAATGTATTTTTAAAGTTTCCACCATAAAATGTCAAAAGAGACCTGCTATGCTGTTTGTGGTGATGACACAATTTTGGTAACAAAAACCTGCCTTTGTGTGTTTGTGTGTATGGGTGTATGGACATACATGTATGGACATCAGACAGTCCGTTTTCCCCTTCCACCTTTATGAGAGTTCCAGGGATCAAACTCAAAATATCAGGCTTTGGCGGCAAAGACTTTACCCATTGAGCCATCGTTTCAGCTCCTCAGATGTCAGCCCACATTTTAAAGAATCTCCTGAGGAGAGATTGGATTATCACACAACCTTTCTGCCATTCCCTATACAGATGAGAAGAGCAGAGAAGGCCCCGTCATATACTCACAGGACCCCAGGGGCCTACATGCCAAGAAGTGCACGTGTGGAGCTCACAGGGTCTCAGGGACTCGGGCTTGGTACTGGCATTACAGAAACCGTCGCTCAGGGGATCTTCACTCAGCTGACACCAAACCTGTCGCTGCTGCATTCCCTTTCCACACGTGGCAGGACACTGGGAAGTTAAAACAGCTGCATCACAAAGTGACACAAAGATCTGGAATGTTCCCCCCTAGTCCTCAAGAACCATTCACTGGATAAACCAGCAGCACCCACATCTGCCATTTAGGTCCTGCTGTGGGATGTTTTGACTGCATTCAACAATAAAGCTTGCTTTGATTCAGAGGGCAGAGCTAGCCACTAGTTCATCAAAGATAACCATAGAGGTTTTGGAGGACTGAGGACAGAGAGGGAGTCGTAAGGCAGGTCATAGAGAGGGCCTCAGCCCTTTTAGACGGAGATCACTGGTTGCTTTTCCACCGATTCTCTGATCATTCAGGTTCTTACCCGAATACTTGACTCCCAAGTTTTTACTGATAAAGAATAATGGATAAATGCATCAAGGTCCCATTAAAATATCCATTTATTCTAGCAACAGAGATCCAAAGCTAACCTGTGAAGAAGTGTGTGCCCCACAATGCTTTGACATTACTGCTTTTTATGACGCTGGTTAGAGACTAAATATCAGCAAACGTCACTGCTGGCCTGATAATTACAAATAGTAGAAGAACTAGATGGTTTTACTTTTTAAAACTGCTTTTATGATAAATACATTTGAATCTTACAGGCTTGGACTGTGAGTTTCCCTAGCAAGACATTACAGCAGTTTTTCTAAGGCACGTGTTCAGTGTTACCTCACTCCACTCACTAGTAACCCAGCTGGGACAAGGAAACTCATTGCAATTCCCAAGCATCACCCGCGGAAGCAGTTGGCACTCTCGGTTGTCAAGGCGGTGGCCAAAGCCATTTACACAGTAGGACTCTCGAGTCTTCTCCCCGCCTCCGCAACTCCGAGAACACTAATTAAAAACAAAACAAAATAAGTGGCTTTTAGAAACGTAAAAAAAAAAAAAACCAAAATTTTAACAAAGATAAACTTTTAGAGAAATAGAAACATTTAATTGGTGAAAAGAGAGGCGTTTTTATTTTACCTGGGACCATTCTGAATAATGCCACCTTGTTAAAACACAGCTGCCGTGGCACGGCTCTCGGGTTGGGGGTTTGAGCTGGTCACCACAGTAGTGGTCTTCGACTGGAACAGTCTGTCCTTGATGAATGGAATACCTCATGCAGTGAACATCTAGGGTCCTGTATCCTTGGCCACACTGGGAGGAGCATTCGCTTTTGCCAGTGATGTGCCACCTAGAGAAGATGTTGCTACATTTAGGAGCAGTGCTTCTGGATATTGATTTAAAACAGATTCAGGGGCTTGGACATAATTCAATTTTTAAAACTTTTAAGAGCCTATGGATAATCCACTAGAAATTATTTGATAAATCATTGAATTAGGGATGAAAAGTTCGTGTATTGGGTCTTTTGTTGTAGTCTCTGAAGAAGAGCTGGCCTCCTGCTGCCTGAGGGCTGGCTACGAACCTCAGACCAGGAGGTGAGTGACCTTAGGACAGGATGCCAGGAGCCTCGCTCAGCATCCTGAAGTGAAGATGATCTTGAACAGAAACTTCCTTTCCTGTTGTTACTCAACACAGAGCTAAAGGAAAAATATAAACGATGAAAACTGCTTTCTTTTAACAAAAACGCAAATCTCTCCTTCAGCTTTGCAAATTTTTAAATAAAACCATATTGAACCAAATGTCCGTGCTGAGTTATCAAATCGTTTGAGTCCTACAAGGAGTTACCTTGCTTTCTAACCATTTTCATAACAAGGCAACTTGCTTTGCACCTGGGAGGCCAAGCAGGAAGTTTGTAAGTTCAGGGATAGCCTGGGCTACATAGTGAGACAGGGTCTCGAGAGGTTTTTTTGTTTGTTCATTTGTTTGCTTGCTTTGACCCCAGTCTGTTGTTACAAAGTGTGACCTGGAGCTGCTGGGTCAATGAAGATGCTGTCTAGTCTTAATCTGTGTGATAGAAAAAGTGTCAAGAGTGTGTGTTTGCTGATCTGTAGTGACCTGTGTTACTCTAGGAGGGTGGCTCAGCCCTAAGGGTGGGACGTCGGCAGTGGGGTTCTGTGAAGCTTGCTGTCTTCCCAGGACTCAGAAAGCAGATTGAGATGAGTAGTCAGTATTGACACAGCCCAGGAATGTTCTTGTATTGGAAAATGAGGCTCAGAGATTGGGTTCCAATGGTTTAAACATGTGTGTGTGTGGTGGGGGAGATCTTACCATCTTCCAAATGAAATCTTAGTTGCTCTAAAACTATATATGTACTATATATAATATGTATACATAAACTATGTGTTGGGTGTCACTCTAACACTTGGTGGCAACTTCAGAAGTGTGTCCTAGAACTGCAAGTTTCCTTGAGAGCATCCGGTGTTGATCATGACTGGCACTCATGGTCGACTTAAGACTCCATGGGATACACTGACTCCCAGTGCAAACCCCAGGCCAAACCTTGTTATATGAATGGGGGCTGGAGGCTGGGAATCTTACCACAGCAATTTAGATACAGGCTCTGAAATCTGGCAAAATAGTTTTCTTGCGACATATAGCACAACCTCTGGTTAACTCTTGTATTCTCTATTTAGAAATATTTGTGAGCAAACAGTTTTCATGATGTGAAAATAGTAACGCTGGCCAAATTATTTCAATGGTAGTCTAGAGTCTATCATGGACTACGCATACCCCAGTCTAAGGAAGCATGAGGTAGAGACCGCCTTCCTCAAAAGGACCCCACTGTGCTCCGGGCGACTTCTCTAGCCATTCTAGCTTTTTTTTATGTGCCCTCACACGACACAACATTCAAATCCCCAAGCTTCATGTGTGAAGAAGAGATTTGACTGTCTCTGAATAGTAAATATCACCACCACAATGTAAATTTAATTAGACTATGAGGTTTTTGTGTCATTGGTTTTAGCTTATATCAGTTTGTTAACCCAGATACGCAAACACACTTACACACAAACCCTTGAGAAATTTAGAATTTGGGGTAGAAGTATCAACTTGCTTGCACTCCTCTTAGGAATATTAATATATTAGTTCAATTCCAATGTACCAGGGAACTACATCTATAGTTTTTCATTCTCAAATATTACTTATTGTGTCCTAATTTCAGTGGGTATTACAGAATCATGCTACATGGACCTAATATTTCAAATCTTTAAACCACAGACTTCCAGAGTAGAGTTTTCCTGAATTTTCTTTACAGACTAAGTTGCTTCCCTATTGGACACAAAACTTGAGACCTACACATGGGTATTTCGCTAATGTTATTAATGCAAAAGTCACATGAATTACTAAGCATGAACACGAATTAGTGAGCCTGACGGATTCTAAACGAGAAGGCAGAGGACAGATGTTAATGACAGCTGGCTCCGTGTGAGGCACTGTGCTGCACACCTTATCTAACTATGAGTTCATCTTCTCTACACACCAGTTACATCACATGTGACCTCTCTTTTACCTGAGTTCACAGTCCGCGTTGCACTTTTGGGTCACAAACAAGGGCAGAGGTAAGTGGCCACAACTTTGGTCGGACACGACTGTGCGGTCGCGCTTACGTATGCAGACAATTTTTCTCCTATGAAGACCTTAGCCAGAGTGAAATGAAAATTAAAAATTAAAGAGAAATCTATACAAATAGGTGTTCCATAATTATAATAACTAGCCTAAATGATTCAGGTAGGAAAGCAGAAATGTTTGGTATTATTCCCAGGTCACTAACTAGCACATCAGTCTTGTCAGGAGTTCCTTTTTAGAAGCTGAATCCTTGATGGCTGGGGAAGACTTTGCCTAGTGAGTAGGCCAAAAGGAAGATGGGCAGGTAAGGGGGTAAGCCCAACAGCGGGGACTGGAAGGCAGGTCAGGGGCCAGCATGGATGGTGTGTTATTACTAGATCATTGTCCCCATGGATTACTTCCCCACATGTACTCCTACAGTGTTATGACAACTTCCATGTCAGGTGACATGACACTTCTGTGAACTGACTGGAGGGGAGACGGCCTGTGACAGTTCCAACCAGCCCCCGTTCTCTCCCTCTCCTTCAGAATAGCACTGCCCATGTGGGGCCGACCTTTCAGACTGGTCTCAGGAATGAAAAAGCTGATTACAAGCAACACAAAGATTAGTAGTTCCACAGGCTTTGGGAGACAGGGGAGGTGAGGCCTGGGGATGGGTAAGGGCTATGGAAATCCCTCTGTTTGACAGTGGAACGTGGAAACATATCACTGTTTATTTGCCAACATTCACAGAATTCACAGCAAGAATGAGCTCTCGTGCAAACTGCAGGCATCAGCTGGTCATTAAGGATCAGAACTAGCCTGCAAGTATACACACGTGTCAAAAGATGCAAGCACTCACAGCAGAGCAGCAGGGAGGAAGAGGGAGGGGGCGGGGTGGGGAGATAGGGATATCTGGTTCTTTCTGTACTTCCACTGGGACCAAGGCTACTCTAAAAGTAAGGTCTGGTGTTGTTTCCATGGCTACAAAGAGCAGGACATGGCAATGAAGCCCAAAGTTTAGACTGGTCAACAATGTCCTCAGCTCACCCCATGCAGACAGGGCAGCTGTTTCTCTACAGTACAGCCCCAGCCAAAGCAACTGGTGCCCGCAGTCAGGGCACCGTGAATCCGCATCCTCTGCAGGGTCGGAGCAGTCCGTGACATGATCAAATTTCTGTTTTGTGAACGCTCAACTTTGAGCTCCCAGTTAACTAAACACGAACATGTGCTTATCTCAAATCTCTTCTAAGTCCTTTTTAAAATAAATACAAATGGTTTTGTAGAAGCATATATGTAAAGGAGCAAAAGAAAAGAAAGGAAACAGAAGAGAAGAGGAAATTATGAAGACAAAAAGCAAATGATAAAAGCCATTATCGGAGGCAAGGAGGAAGAAGTCAACCTTGTGAATGTAGGAGGGATGGGTATGGAAAACAAAGGATGGGTTAAAAGTCTTATTGGAATGACAGCCACCAGTGTAGCCTGTGAGTCACAAATGTCATTTTGTACTTCCTCTAACTATAGTAAAACAAAATGATACTAGGAAAATTAATTTTAATGATGCTTAAATTTAAACCTAAACATATAAAATTTGATTATTTGAACATACTAATATGCAAATTATTGAAATATATATTAATTTATTCTTTCCTTTTTAATTTTCAAGATCCAGTGGGTAGTCAATGCATGGAGCACATTGAAATGGACTGGTCACACATGTCTGGTGGCTGCCATACTTGACAGCACAGCTCTAGAAAAGAGGAACCCGAAGACACAGCACAGAAAAGCTAGGTCACCCTTGACAGAAATGGGTTGATGAAGGAAGACACTCTCATACAGGGTGACCTCCCAGCTCTCTGCACTCTCTGTGCCCCTGGATCCAGGACAATTCCATCTTTCCCTCACGTGACCATGACCATGGAAGACAGGAGATTTTTCTCTCTTGGTGGACTGTTCTCTAAGAAAGATCAGCTGACTTTAGGATCTTCTCCTATTGGCTCATGGGGAAGTGATTTTAGTTCTTAAATATTAAAAAGCATTAACAGAGAGCTCAGGAAGGCTCAAAACACAAGAGAATCAAGGCAACAAACGAGCCTAGAGCTACCACACAAGAAGGCAAAGACAAGACACTGTAAGGTTCTAATTTAAGAGGTTTTGTCTTCAAGCAATACAAATGTTAGGTAGAAAAAAAAACTGGTGAGAAAATCATCAAAAAAATTTTAAGAATCTATTTCCAAAAAGATTGACATAATTCCCAGGAAAATGACAAGAACACCACATCAAGGAACCCACGCAGGCAGCTGAGAAAGCCCCAGTGGGTGGGCATTGTTGTCAAGGACCAACGCCCGAGGGCCCTGGAAACTGGCAATGCCTTCCTCTGGTCCATGTGCAGATGTTGACAGAGTGTAGACAGAGCCCAGACTGAAGCTTCCTTCGCCCAGATAGTTACAGCGTGACACTGCTCCTCTACAGAGGCTTCCCCTGGAGACCAGTGACCCCTTCTCCTCAGGCAGCACAGTGAACATGCTGAGCTTCCTAATGGTGCTGCCCACCGGACACAGCACGGCTCCACCCAACCCCAGCTTCTCAACACGTGTGTCTATGTCTGTCCTGCCTTTATTTCCCTGTTTCCACAGTTGGGTTTCTAGAAGCAAGCTACACAGCAGTGCAAAACAGTGCATCCTGTTCTCTGACGTTGTTAGAACCGAGGAAACAAGTCATAAAACTTCAAGAGTGGAAAATGCCCCGTGTAAGCACAAGGAAGTGCAAGGCAAGTAGAAGAGAAGGCCAAAGGGCAAGGCCTTCATGTACCTAAAGAGAAGTCATCTATCTAGAATTCACACCAGTCTATGAGAATTGAATGGTGATATTTCAAAGATGGGAAGCCTCCCCCCAAATTACCTTTTCTTCTACATACCATACTGAAGTCTGTTTCCCATAATACTGGAGGTAGGTATAAAAGAGGACTCACACCGGCCAGTGGTGACACATGAATCCCAGCACTTGGGAGGCAGAGGCAGGCGGATCTCTGTGAGTTCAAGGCCAGCCTGGTCTACAAGATCTAGTTCCAGGACAGACACCAAAGCTACAGAGAAACCTTGTCTTGAAATAACAACAAAAGGGACTCACAAAATTAAGAAAAACTCAAGAGAATTCCCGGGAAAAGCTTGAAGTGGTACTGAAAGGGGGCATTCACAAAATGAGCCCAAAAGAACACAAATTCATGAGCACAAGATCAAAGAGTAATAATGCAAAAATAAAGAAAAGTAAGAAAATTCTAAAATAAAGTGCACAGCTGTTCTAAAATCTTGTGTAATAATTATTTTAAGAGTGCAGAAAAACAAGCAACAAGTCACAGGGTTACACAAAGCAGAGAATCGAATCATAGTATTAAAAAAAGAGAATAGTTTCCATCTTTCTGCTTATAGCCTCTCAAAGCTAATCTTTTCATGGGGTATCTACCGCATTCTAGAATCTTTCCGTTCACCTGCTGCTTGGTTTGGACCCATGTCCGCAGCCACACACTTGTTTACACACGCAGTGCGTAACACTTTTCCCACATTTTCGAACTCCTCTTGTTTTCTGCAAAGTTCATCCAAGGCCTCTTTGTCAAAATGACTCCTTGAACTTCCCCAGTGCCCTGGTCAGATTTCTGTCAACTCGACACAAGCTAGAGTCATCTGAGAGAGGGAACCTCAACTGAGAAAATGCCTCCTAAAACTGGCTTTTAGGCAAGACTGTGGGACATACATTTGATCACTGATTGAATGGGAGGCCCCAGCCCATTGTAGGTGGTACCTTTCCTCCCCAAGTTGCTTTGGGTCGGGATGTTTTGCCACAGAAGAGAAACCCTAGAATACACAGAATTGACAGTGCACTCTCTTTACTCTAGCATTGACCCCAGTTGATCTGGTGTCTCCTATTACTGTGTCTGTCCCAAGTCGCCAACCCACACAGTGACAGGACACCGTTTCCTGCAGTTGTCTTGAGCAGCCCACTGCCAAAAGATGGAAGCGAAGCAACGCCTTTTCCCGGTGAGCACCACTGCTCCTTTGACATCTGTCAGGTGAGATGAGGGATGATTCTCATCAGCCAGGGCCACCCACCTTTTCTTGTCCACACATTGTTCTGCGCTTCCTCCATCTAACCCACTGCAACCCTTCATATTCCATTCTATATAAACTTTATGCCCCAGTGTCCACACTAAAACCCCTACCACCTTATCTGAGGAATCTCCTTGAATAGCCATGGCACTGCATTGACATGAAGATACTTATGCGTGGGCTATATCGGAGTACAAAATTTGGCTCTTAATAATAACCTGAGCCGGCCGGGCAATGGTGGAGCATGCCTTTAATCCCAGCACTCGGGAAGCAGAGGCAGGCTGATCTCTGTGAGTTCGAGGCCAGCCTGGTCTACAAGAGCTAGTTTCCAGGACTGGCTCCAAAGCTACAGAGAAACCTTGACTCAAAAAAAAAAAATCAAAAAATAAAATAAAATAATAACCTGAGTCAAAAGTCCCTCAATAAATATTGCCTGCACTGAACATGGCATTATATCACAAACCACCCACGATTACAGACTACATACGACTCCACTGTTTCCATTCTCCCCTCTATCTCTCTTCTTGCTTTGCTCTTTTCCTCTCTGATCCTTTCAGTTTTGCACACCATGGTACAAATGTATTTTCTCATGTCCAAGCAAAGGAAATAAAATCAATGTTTGACATTACAACAATAAGAGACAGATTGAGTCTTAAAAACAAACTGTGTGGAGGGGAGCAGCTGGGGTGGGAAGTTGGTACTACCCTGGAAAGCTAGAGGGAGAGGAGAAGACAGACAGTGAAGAACGGTGAAGACAGTAGCGTTGATGGGGAGTGAAGAGAGAGCAAGACAGAGGGGACAGACAGGGCACTATGCAGGCCTGTAGGCTCCATCTATGGAAGGACTCATTAGCCAGCCAGACTTAACAGGAACCAAACAATACCAGCATGCATCAACTTGGGTCTCTTATTTAAGGCCAGGGTACCTTGGCACATTTTGGGACAGTCTTGCCATGGCCCATATGGATCCCAGAAGAACAGATCACTCCTCTCCTCAATGGGGATGTTGAAGGAATAGCGCACGTCAGGGTTGTATAAGTTACCTACACATAGCACCTCAATAAAATACAGAGGAACACACAATTAATTTATAAAAGACATACTCTTGAGACATTGCTTTTATAGCTAACTATGTTAAGCACTTAACTAGTATTCTAATAAGACCACGACCAAGTCTCGCCGCTGCCTACAGGCCATTACCTGCAGAACGAGCTCTGCTTCCAGCCGGTCAGTGCTATTAATTCTTTCAATCGAGTTGTTTGATCCACTGTATTCAAAAATAGCTCCCTGGATGTTGATTTCTTTCTTTGCCATACTTACAACAAAATTTCCATTCAGAAGAAAGTTCCCGTGCGTGTCAGATAACGCTGTAAAACAGTATAATGCAGCTCATGAAATGGTAGACCCAGCAAACAGGATGGGGTTAACGTTCTTCACTTTTAAACTCAACTTCTTTACCCGAATCTAAAGAAAGTAAATATAAACCGATGCTAAGGGAATAAACTACTTTACTGCACCGTGGTCTCTAACCGGTGAATAAGAAAACTTCAACACAGCAGCCAAATATATGAAGACAGATTTGCCCTACCCTGCTGTATTCTAGACCCTCCTCAGAGGACACAGGAACAGGAGAAGCGGGAGGAACCAGAGCACCCACCCAGCGGTCACTACTGAGAGAGAACACAGGACAGCCCTTCTGCATGCCATTTGTGCTTGATTGGGAACAAATGTGCAAAGCCTTAGACGTTCAAGGCCAAACTTTTAAATTAAGTAAGTTAGCCCTTTGACAGTTTTATATGTGGACACTACGCATGCGGTTTACTCGCCCTGCCTCTGCCCTCCCAACCTACCCTCTCACTTCTCTCTACTAGTCCCTTGGCCTGGTTCGTGACTTTTGGGTTAAGTTTCATGGTCCATTTAGCCAGGGCCATCTGTGACCACTGAGTTGAGATCAGAACAGTATCTTAAAACACTAGTGGTATTCACCATCCCTCACAGAAAGGCCGACAGTTGTTCACAAAGAGGCTCTTGATCGCCACTGATGCCTGTGACTGTTTTCAAAATAACATCCCTCTATCTTCCTTTTGGGTCACTACCCTTTCCATTCTCTTTCCTATCGGAATTGATGCAAGCCCGGTGATGGTTAATACTATCAACTTGATCATATATCTAGAATCACCTAGAAGGCCAGCTTCCTGAGAGGGATCATCTAGATTAGGTAAGCCACTAGCCATGCCTGTGAAAGGTCATCTTGATTAGGCTCACTGAGGTTAGAATTCCCTGACACTGAGCAGCGCCAGTCCCTGGACTCAGATCCGATCTGCACAAGAAGGAGAATGCTAGCTGGGTACAAGCAGCCGCCATTCTCTGCCCTTGACTGAGGCTGGAAGGTCACCAGCTGCCTTGAGCTGTTGCCAGGACCTTCTCTATAGGATGGAATATACCCTTGAAATGTAAGCCCAAACTAACATGCTTCTCTTTAATTTCTTCTGTCCAGGTATTTTTTTTTAATCACAGCAACAAAGTAACCAAGACATCTGTCATACACATACATTTGTATATATTCACCTATATACTATAAACATATACAGATATGAAATAGGACTAGAACATATTATTATATATTATTACAGATGATAACATATTATTATATTATACTAGAATGTATTATTATATGGACTATATTAGTAGCCTGGTCTTGTCTCATATCTGTATTCGTATATAGTATATAAATGACTATACATGGAGTTACAAGAAATTCATAGTAGTGCAGTGGAGGAACTCCCATTGATTGCCACACGGTCTTACACAAGCCTCTGCATCAGTCTCTTCAACTACGCATTAGAGCTAATAAAACTTCCTACCACACCAGGCAATTAGCCACAATCAGATCCAGAAGAAAATAAGGAGTTGGCATCCGGGCCTCACCCAAAGCACACAGGTCACTGATGCTGACAGCCGAAGCAACCGTACAGATGACACTAAAGACCAAATCAAGCTTTACACTTGTCCTATGGAACAGAAACTCCTCTGTGTAAGGAGATGAACTTTCTCTAATGTACACAATGTCCACATGCCTATTCAAGAGACTTTTGGTGACACGAAATTCTCAAACAATAAATTCTTTAAAAAAAAAATCTTCCAGTGACTCATTTGTTGATTTTCCTCATTATAAGTTAGACTCAAGTCTCCACGTTACTGTGTGAACAGCTCTTTCTTTATTAGTTAGACTTAATTCTCCACGTCACTGTGTGCACAGCACTTTCTTTATAAGTCAGACTCAAATCTCCAAGTTACTGTGTGCACAGCCCTTTCTTTATAAGTCAGACTCAAGTCTCCACGTTACTGTGTGCATAGCACTTTCTTTGCTAGAACATTTCTGGCTTGTAAACTTGGGGAGAACCCATGGACCATTCCCAGGATGATATGGCCAGGTTGACTATTTATCTACATTTTAGCAGCACACATCTCTGGCTACAAGCCAAGGCAATATGTTTAAATAGGAGAAAAATAATACCAATTAAATACAACAGGACAGAAAAGCAAGACCTTTGCCTTCAGTTCTCTTTGGGAAATGTTTTGCATTCATCACAGTCAAAGTGACACCGCATGAAATCAAGCACTCTTAAGTGAAGAGTTCAACGGAATTTAGCATATACACTTGTGTGGACAAGTCCAGCTGCTTGTTATTGTAAAAGTCTAAATTTTCACACCAAAGAAATCCTGAACCTATTGAAGAGCTATCGCCTGTGTACTTGACTTGATAATGTCATATATTCTCTCTGAAATTAACTGTTCATAACAAAGTCATATGGCTATATGTATTAGTCACGTGGGACAATATTTAAATCAAATTCATTTGAAGCAGAAAAATTGCCTTATCAACTGCACATCACCAGTGTGAGGAATTAGAAAATTCAGAAATTGGCTCATTGTGGGGAGAAAATCTTTATAAATACCTCCTCCATATTTCACATATTTCTATCTAAACAGAATTCTCCAAATCTGAAAGATATTTTTTAAAAGATAACAAAAATGTTTCTATACTGTAGAAATACACAATGAGCACATTCAAGCGGTATCTCAAAATATGAAGCTAGTTATTTATAGAACTTGAAATAAAACTGCATTCAAGTACTTTTGCCACTTTGTAAAAAACAGTTTCAGAGCCAGGCAGTGGTGGTGGATGCCTTTAATCCCAGCACTTGGGAGGCAGAGGCAGTTGGATCTCTGTGAGTTCAAGGCCAACCTGGTCTACAAGAGCTAGTTCCAGGAGAGGCTTCAAAGCTACATAGAAACCCTGTCTCAAAAAACCAAAAAACAAAAAACAGTTTCGGAAAGCCAGAGTGCGACAGTGAGCGTTAGAAAGACTAGGATTTTACTCTGAATACACACACAACTTCAACTGAATGCAAACTTTTGTTACCTAAAATGCTATAATGGAAAACAAAACCTAATTTTTCCATTATTTCCTTTTTCCTTCTAATCGGGTTTATTTTGTGTAGCTCAAGAAGAACATGTGTCTAAAGGTGTAGAAAGAGCTCCATCAACCACAGAGCTCTGAGAAATTACACACAAAGCACACACCAGCTGCTGCTTAGTACATGTTTACCAAGGTAGTTGTCATCTTCGGGTCTCCCCGAATAGCTGTGCTGGAGGATTTCAATGTTTGTTGCCCCTGCAGGAATCTTGACGACAACATTGTATCCTGTAATAGAATTTCGGACATGTAAAACTTTATAAACAGACCTTTCACCAACTATTACCACCAAGAGCCTACAAGACCGGAATGACAGAGCCACACCCATCATTTCTTTCTAGCCTTTAAGATGTGATGAAATGGTTTGTTATTTCCATCTGAATCTACACTTAACACACTATGCAAGACTGAGATGAGAGCAACTGCCCGAATACACCAACCTCGAGATTCAGAATCTTAGGATTTTATTTTTATTATTGTATATGTTTGTATCTGTGTGAGTGGGGTGGAGGTGGGTGTCTGCAGCGACCAGAAGAGGGTTTCAAATATCTGGAGCTGGAGCTAAGGCAGTTGTGAGCCACCTGATGTGGGTGCAGAGAACTGAACTCGGGTCTTCTCAAGAGTAGCAAGGGTTTCTGAGCCATCTTTTCAGAGCCAACCTCGAGATTCTTAAAATCCAAGAGTTTCTAATTCTTTTTGCTACTTCTGAAATTCTGAGTATAGAAAATGTTTACCTTGAGCCCACACATTTTAGTCCAGAATTTCAAATGCTATTCACAAATCTAGGGCTATCAATATAATTGGTCACTGACATGATGTTTAGGAAGACTGAGTGGCAACAAATTTTATATTGAAAAACAGTAAAAGATAATTAATTTTTATTAAGCTTTTAGTTTGTACCTCAAACTAGACTCTGCATATTTACATCCAAATTTTGCATTAGTTTTTTAAAGTCAACCAATATCTGTTACAAGAAAATTAAGTTTATTGAAGCAGAATGAAAGTAATAACTGTAGTTTATTGGACCAAATTCCATAATATTGGCATTATTTGAAGAAAAAATGCAGTATAAAATACACATTAAATAAAAAGGGAAACTTTTCCTGACACTATTCCTAAAAATACTCACACAGCTAGTTAGCTAGATCTCTTGGGGGAAAAGCAGAGGACTTAGCATGCTCTAAAGATGTTATCCCAGGATTTTCCTTGTTCCTTTTTTGAAAAATTAATTCCCTCAGTTTAGTACATGAAAAAGAGCTGTAATTTTTTGTGCGTTAAATTTGAAAATACTGTCCCATGAGCACATAAAGATGATGGTGCCGGAATGCCTGTAGGTTTTTGGAGCAACCTAACTTGGTTCTTTAAGGTTGCAACTTAAGCATAAGGTGACAGTTTGACTAATCTATGTATACTATAGATTATAATCTCCAGGATTAATTTTAATCCAGACAACTCTCACCATAAAACAGCCCCACCAACTTCTCTCTGAGTCTCTAGTACCTCCATGAGAGCCCATTGTACCAAAAAGATGCCAGAATGGAGGTAGCCACCAGGGGGCAGATGTGGTAAATGTTATCCCCACTCTGCAAATGGTCTGCTCAAGGTTTCCCAGGAACACAGTTTTCTCTGGGTTAGGTTTTCAGTTCTAACTTGATATATGTGGTTTCGTACTGTGAAATATATTTTAGTCACTGCAGTCAATGACAAGCCTGTGTCCTGATTATCCAAAGGAATCCAAGAATGTAACTCACATGGAATCATCAGCAACGAGGAGAAAAAGAGCATGTTGGGAACATACAAGACCATCTCCAGTACATTAAAATATGAAATGCTCTATGCTTCTCACATAGATAAAAACTTTTAAATGGAGTCTTGAGTTATACCCTTTCATCAGAATAGTTACCAGCAGCATCTTAAGATCAACCATATGAACATAACTTAATGTTGAAAATATCACTGTAGGAATTAAGTTTTTACTGTACAAGGGAAGTTTTACAGTCTGCTTGTAACAACATTAAAAGAGGGAGAATTTTCTGAGGAAAGTTTAGAATTCAAAATGTCGGACGTGGCCTTAAAACAATTTCAAATAAAATTGAAATTATTGCCAAGTTCCCATGGGAACTGTATCACACATGCTGCTTGGGAAATCAGTGAGGTGGCAATTATGAGCCAACATTTAGGTTAAAAATTTCACCCTTTATTGAAAAGCAAAAACAAACACAACACATAGACCAGGTATCTCCTTGTAGAAAGAGGGGAGGAGGGAGGGAGACAGGGAGGGAGGAAGGGTTTCAAGTGTTAAAAAGCATTAAAAGCAAGTTTTCCAGAAAAGCCATAAATACACACTTTCTAACTTACAGGAACATAATGAAAAGGTTTTCAAAATTTGGAGAATATTCACACAATATGGTCAAATACTACTGGATTTACTGTTTGATTTTCATTAATGCATCCAATTGTTTTATTAAAAATTAGATTCAGGGTTAGGGATGGTCTTAGTTGGTACCAAACTGGCTGAACACGCAAGAAGTCCTAAGCTTGGCCCCAGCCTAGCATGAGCCGGGCATGGTGCATGCCTGCAGTCTCAGCACCTGAGAAGTCAAGGGTGGGAGGTTGTAAGTTCTAGACCTCTCTGGGATACACTGACTTCATTTCAAAAACAGAGACAACAAAACATAGAGAATCAGGTTTGTCTTGGGCAAGTGAATTCTTAATTCAAATAACACAACTGACTCAAGACTTATTCTTTACATTTGGAGATTTTCCACTGACAGTCATTCCGGACTGAGGACTCAGACCACCACACAGGAATATAACAAAGCATTTCTCTGTACAACAGACTGTACACTAGAGCACTAACTCAGATAAAGGGGGAACTGGAGGCAAGTACACACAGCTTACCATAATGGGCACTGTTGAAGACGCCTGCCAGAGTCTGGCATGAAGAATTATCTCCACCACACACTCCACATTTGTCTCTCTTGGCCTTGGAGTTTAACACATGATCACAGCCAGCTTGCTTCAAAACACAATCATCATGATTCATAGCGTCAAAGTGACTACTTATGTGCACGGTGCTTTAAAGTCTACAAGGTTCTCTTCAAAAGATGATTTCAATTAGCAGGGCTTTGCTGCAACAGGAGTCTCTCTGAGCATCTACCAACCCAGGTGGGCAGCAACATGTTAACTGTATTCACAGGGTCTAGGAAGCAGTGTGTTTAAAGGGTTTACAGAAATTTTTGAATTAATATCTTCAGGTAATAACCTGAACTCTACACTGCAACATACTAAGATTCCTATATTCCACAATCATTTGAAAACCATAATTTAGGGCTGGAGAGATGACTCATCAGGCAAAAGCACTGGATGCTCTTCCAGAGCACTTGGGTTCGATTCCCAGCACCCACAACCATTTATAACTCTAGTTCCAGGGAATCTGACACCCTCTTCTGGCTTCCACAGGGAACTAATATATGTGGTATACATACATACATACAAGCAGGTAAAACATTGATACACAAAACAACATTTTTTTAAAAAAAGGAAACCTTAAAGAGATAATTCAGACTCATTGGGATAAGAAACACATTAGAATAGTCAAAAAAGGTGGTGTTTGTATGTCTTCTAAAAATTACCATAGCCTTAGAACACTGGAAATAAAGCATGTTCTAAACAAACATTTGAATGAATTTCCCCAATTTAATCATCAGCAAAGTGTCTACTAAAGGATTGTCCTAGACATTTCAGAGAAAAGTGCAGTCCCTTTCCCCACAGGAGCCCTCTGTACATGACACAGCCTTCAGCTTTAAGGACTAGACCTCTAAGCTGAGTAACCCAAAGAGAAAGGTTCACATGCCACCTGGACTGGGTTTAACGCTAGTTTATTTATGTAGTGGGATAGTGGGGCAGGGTGTGTGTACTAGAGCATGACCTGGGGGAGCTGGTTCTCTCCTTCCATCACGTGGACTCCAGGAACAGAACTCCAGTTATTAGGCTTAGCAGCAAATGTCTGACCCGTCCGTGGAGCCAATCCATCCCCCTGCCATATGTATTCTTTTGATACAAGAGGCAAATATTTTCAGGATGAAGATTTACCCACATATTTTATGAACGCCAAATGCATCTAGATATTCAGATCCCCTCTGTCATATTTTTGCTTCATTTCACTTGGCTGTGTTGCTTGTTTAAATATGGCATATGGTTTTGGGGCCACAGAGTAATCTTTTTGTACTATTTAATCTATTTCTAAAATGTAAGTGAACTATCTTTGAACATCTCCTAAGACCTTTGGGTGCAGGCTATTATCACCTAGGCAACAAATGCGTGGCTACAGGGAGATGGAATTAGACATATTAAGCTTCCCTTCAATCAAAGAAATGGCCTCACAGCAGCGTACTTGTTGTCTAGACAGCATTCGTTGTTTTAACGCTTAGACTCCACCTGCATTCTCCAGATCACCAGCCATCTGAAACATATGGGTTTCCATGCATGCCTCTGTCATTTACTGAGAAGCTTGCTAAGTGGTCCTGCCTCCCATCTTCTTCTAACCAAGGTCATTCTAAAAAAGACCATAAAGTGCAAAGCAAACATCATTGCTTCTTCCACTTTAAAATAGTACCTGAATCTCTACGGATTTCTGATGAAAACACACATCAAAATAATACCTGAATCTCTACGGAGTTCCGATGAAAACACACATCAAATATCTTCCTGTTCCCAGTTCCAACCTGAGCACTTCCTTCCTTACATCTCTAAAATCTTATCTCTAATACCTGTTCATATCAAGTGTTCAACACTGCTGTTTGAACAAGAGAAATCAGAGTCACAGGGCTAGAGAAAGGGGGGAGATGCTGGTTACCCGTCACCATGGGAGGTCACATCTGAAGTAGTAAAGGCACTTTTCTACCCTGGAGTCCATTTTCTCCTATCTTTTAAAGAAGGTGACCCCATCTTTATGACAACTCTAAATACAATTGGCAAAACAAAATCAGCCACCTTATGCATTTTAGGCTGCTTTTTTTTTTTCTTTTTGGCAGGATCCAGCTATCTAGATCAGGCTGGCCCGCCTCGGCCTCCTGTACCAGGATACAGGTGTATACCACGACAATACACAGTTAACCACAGACCTAGAGATAGCATCACCTCAAAGACTAGTTTAATGGCGTCCATAAAAACAACTCTGAAGGAACAGAGACAACGTTGGTTACAGAAGTAGAAGAAACGCATTGTTCGCTAATAGAAACACGAAGTTTACTTACCCTACAAAGGCCCTGAACACAGATGTCATTAGTCTCGGTCCCACAGGGTGTACCATCAGCCACTCGGTCCTTCAGCTGGTAGAAGCTGGTAGTCCCAGCGACCCGGCAATAGAGTTTACAGCGATCTTTTATGGCAACTGCAGAGAGGAGAATCCCATTTCGGATGCAGAACAATGAGGCTCCGCATTTCTACACGGCAATACGGTTTCCTATGGAAGCAATCGCGCTACTTACCCCCGCTGTACTTGGGCAGCCACCTCACATTAGCGGGGAGGCCATGGATGTTGACATGTTTACCATCAAAGTCGGAGCACTGCTTTTCGCGGAAGTCTTGCTTGCCTTTTGGACATGAATCAGTGTTACATGATCGAAATTTCATCCTGCGGCCCACACAGTACCTTCCTCCGTTTCTTGGCCTAGTCAAATTCATTACATTTTAAAGCACATCAGTAAAACATCACCGTGGTCATCTATTTCTACAACCGCCCATTTGCCTCCAGGACCAGAAAGGCCGTTGACACTCTTTTAACATTATCGGTTGAGGTGGAAATACACAAAAGGGTTTTAAGCAGATTTCTGGCAAATGAATCATAAAAATAGCAACCCCCTCTCAAGTAGACCTGAGATTTGGACACCAGAAATGAGTCTCAGTTCTCACAGGATTAATAAGGACTAATGGTGGGTCTTTGTTTTCAAACTAAAAAATGATGTCTAGTGAGGCACAGAAAACCAAGAAACTTAGGTGACAATGGCGATATACCTATTGTTGTCATACTTGAGTGGGGTATGTGTATGTATGTATATGTATATATACATATATATGTATGTATGTATGTATGTATGTATGCTTGTCACTGTTACAGTTTATTCTTGGAAATAAACCCCAGAAGTTTTCAGGGTAAAAAAATGATACATAATTTAGCTTGCCCAAAATTTCAATGACCTGTAAGACTGATTCAGAGTGTGGTACATTCCTGTGCATTAAAAATGCTCACTGATATGACTGAGCAGAGTGTCACCTGGCCCATGACTTATTACATATAAAATAGAAATACTTATAATCTCTCTGGGATCTCGGCATGCTTTCAAGTTGGGTGAAGAGAGATGACTGGGCACTTACTCGACTGAGACAGTGGGACATCCAGAACAGGAGCAGAGGAAGGAAAGGAGGATCGTCAGATTACAGAACAATAAAGAACTAGCAACTGAGTTGCCCATCTGGGCAGCAGAGTCAAAAACACAGGAGGAGAGGCCTAGGGCCTTTCATTTGAAACACAGTAAAATGAAGACAGAATCACCATTCACATCTCCTTAAATCACACTGAAGCTGAAAACAAAGAGTACGGAGGAAAACAGCTGTCTCCACACAAATTATAGAAGTTCATTTAGGTTTTTTTTGTTTGTTTGATTTTGTTTTTGTAAGTCTGAATCTACAAAGGTACAAAGCAGTATGGTTAAAAGTATTCCACAGTGATTCCAAATCTCTGAAACTTGCAGACTGACCTCCAGTGTTAGATGTGAACGGAACTGACTTTTACTTTCGGGTCCTTGAGATAATCTTAATCTACAGTGAATAAAAAGACATACTCGGGGCGATCACAGAGCCTGGTTGTGCTTTTAATTCCACCTCCGCACGTCCTTGAGCAAGAGCTGTAGGGTCCCCAGGGTCCCCATTCGCCATCCACAGGACGGGTCTCCATGTCTCTGGTCACACACAGCCCACGGTGGCAATGCTATGAACACAATAAGCACACAGAGAGAAGTGGCTTGTGTGCATCTCGTTAAAGCATCAGCGTCATTGCAACAGCAACAAGAGAAAAGCTGTCAATTAGGTACAGCAAATGTCAGTTCAGAAGTGAGGCTCCATTTACTACCAGCTTGGAAAAAGCATTCCCTATCTACTCGGTACCCAAGGTTGAAGGAATGCAAAATGAATGTAATATTTCTCTTGCTTTTGAAGTTTAGACCCTCACTGGAGAGGAAGGAATATTTAAGACTAAAAAAGAAACTATCCCATTCATACTACCTCCCAAAGCAGTGTTTTTCGTAATGTCATCAGAATTGTTGCATAGAATTACACACACACACACACACACACAACTCAAACATACAAATAAACCTAACTGAGGAGATTTAAAAAAATCTCTACAATGAAAAATGTCAGGATTTTGAAAAAGAAAGTCGGGGAAGGCACTAGACAATGGAAAGATCTTCCATGCCA
Organism: Dicrostonyx torquatus; assembly: GCA_028555095.1. NCBI lineage: Eukaryota > Metazoa > Chordata > Mammalia > Rodentia > Cricetidae > Dicrostonyx > Dicrostonyx torquatus. The sequence goes on along the minus strand of JAQHUG010000053.1, from coordinate 4,435,237 downwards.
CCAGACTGGCAGAATTAATATCTTGAAAATGGCTCTATTACTAAAAAAAAACTACATATTTAGTGCAATTCCCATCAAACTTCACATATCATTCTTTATAGAACTAGGAAAAAACCCCAAGAGGTCATATGAAGTTACTAAAGACAAACAACAAAAGCAATCCTGAGAAGGAACAAAGTTAGAGCTATCACACAGCCTTACTCCAAATTATACTACAACATGCTTCATGTATGGGCAAAAGGCATTTTAATATCTTCAGAATCACTAAAGATTTGAGAAAACCATTTAACACATTCAATTATATTCAATTAAAGTTTAAGAAATAAAATATATGCAATGAAAACATTATGTAATTGAGGGGCCTGCTGACCTATCAGCATTCTGAGATTGTTTAAATCTATTTTAATAATAAGAATATAAATATATATGCCCATGTAATTACTTATATAACTATCTATAACTTAAAACCCATCTACTAGTTACAGGGACAAAGTTAAATTTAGCCATTTAATTCTGTTGATAGTATACTCTAGCCAACAAACCCAGCAATAAAGTCAACTCAACTAGCTGTGTGACGGGGAGCAGCATATCACGAGAAACACCACACTGCAGAGCCGCTGCCCATTCCAGACACTCTGGGTACAGGACTCACCCTTTGAGCAAACCTACCATCCCAGGACCACAACTCGTCCCGTCTGCCAGCGGCATGTGCTGTGTGCGACAGCCCTTGTGGACACCTTCGGCACTCGTGCACCATAGGCGCCGGCATTGTTTCTGCAGAGTAACAACAGGCAGGCAAGCCAGAGCAGGTGTCAACTCCAGACCAGGTCTGTGTGGCCCAAACCTATCTGAGCTGCTTCCTGGCTCCTGGCTGAAGCTAGACGTACTTTGAAAACAATCGGGAATTTTACTAATGTATTAAATAGTAAGAGCAATGAGCCGGAGTGGAAATATTCAGTTACGTGAAAGGGCTTCCTTTGTAAGACATTTTTCTGGAGGCTTTTTGTTGCTGAACTTTCCTCACTGGTTTCCCACCTGGTTCGATGCAGAATATCTGAGTGATGAGCATGGGATAACTGTGAAAAGGACCAGCGTTTACTAGCCTGCGAATTACAATGCATACTTACAGTTTCTGAACAAATGGTTCTAAAGTTTTCATAAGAAAGAAAACTCCAGAGTCATAGGAGCTGTGCCCAAGATAACCCCCCTTTTTTTTTTCTGAAGTCAAATGAAAAGTTGATGTGGTGTCCAAAGCAGCCAGAAGAAAGGCAGCCATTACAATGAAATACTAAGGCAAACAGTCCCCTTTCGTCATGGGTGTTTAAAACTTAGTAAGATTTGTAACTATAAGCTCAAGGTGGGGAGTGTATTAGTCACTGTGGGATACGCTCCGCGGTTCTGCCCGCTTGCCCGCTACCCAGCGGCCTCCACTGATCAGCTCAATCAGCATTCCTTGCATGGCCGTATCTCCATGGCAGTCTGCTGCCTGGGGAGGCAGGTCGACTAGTCCATATCCGAATGACTGAAATCACAAGTTTTCAGATTTTAATTTATTTATACTTTGGGTTTTTTTTTAAAAAATATGACTAGTGAGCTATCTTGGGATTGAAATCCAAGTTAAGCACAAAACTGACTTGTGTTTTCTATACATTGTACACATACAGAACTGGAAGCAATTTTCATAGTTACCTGTCAACATGGGATGTTTTCATCTATCAAACTGGCCTTCAAGGAGTTTGAGATTTGGGGCATTTCTGACTTTGGATTTTCAGAGTGGGGGTTCTCAACACGTGTACGTTTATTTAAGTAAATTAAGTCTATATTTCTGGTCCCAGAGGTCATCAAACTCTGTTAAGGCAGAAACAGCTTGACGAATTCAAGAAAAGAAGTGAAGAAAATGTAAGGTGCGTTCTGCTTAGACAGTGAGGCACGCAGGTAGCACAGCACTGTGATTTGAGAACCAAATCTTAACTCTATACCTACGTTAATAAAATAATGCCTTGCAGTGGTGGCACAGGCCTTTAATCCCAGCACTCAGGAGGCAGAGGCAGGTGGATCTATAGAGGCCAGCCTGGTCTACAGAGTGAGTTCCAGGACAGCTGAGGCTGTTACACAGAGAAATCCTGTCTCCAAAATACAACAACAGAATCATGACAGAACTGCTATCAATGTTTGATGATTTTATTTCCATGGAAAGTTAAAGTGTGTGACCTATGAACAACTGCCAAAACAAATTGTGAAGAATACTTTAATTACAATTGAACTTATGCCACAAATAAAATCCTTTTGCATTTACATTTGTATAACAGACATGTACGGCTGGAGAGATGGCTCAGCGGTTAAGAGCAATTACTGTTCTTTTGGTGGACTTGAGTTCAGTTCCCAACAACCACACCAGGTAGTTTGTAACCTCCTGTAACTCCAGCTCCAGGACATCCAACATCGTCTTGTGGTCTCTGTGGGCACTTCTCTCACATACACACAGTCCCACAGACATCCATACAAGCACGTAAGTAGAAATAAAATAAGTGTTTACAATGACATGTATTCTATTTGTGATATCCCTTAAACAACTCAATATTAAAGCACCAACATTTTAACCTCGTCCTCCCAATAGGTATATTATTAAATTTTATATTACATAGCTATGCTGTCGCTATATCGTCCAAATAGGAACACTTCACAGAATCTGTGAGAGTTAACGAGGACAATCCGGAAGTACCTAGCATAGCACCGACACATAGCGACTCCGCCATTAGTTCTGGTTTCTCATTACTTCAGACCCTTTCTATGAAACATCATTTAATTCCTCTTTCATTCAAGGATAAATTGTGCATGTTGCAATACATCCTTACCATAACTTTCAGGTAGTTTTCTAACAAAAAGGTGGAGATTTTCTTACCAAATAGGGACACACTTGTGATCCGGGACCAAACATAAGCTCGCATTGTTTGTTCACGTCATAGACTGAGCCAGGGAGCTGTGGAGACAGGTCATATATTCTTCCACTTGGTTTGTCAAGAAGGCATTCTCCATGGCCAGTGCTGAACCAGACACAGAACACATTTGCATACATTAGTGTCTCACCAGGTTTCTGTAGTGACTTTCAAAGACAATGTCCACATCTTACTACTATTTAAAAACCAACTACAGTCACACCAGCAAAGCAAAATTCTTATATATAATGACATTATCAGTTTGCAGGGGAATTTTAACTGTGCCTGTTTTGCGCTGGATCCCTACCCACACCCATAGAAGTTATAGTGGCATGAGGGGTGGGCTGGGAATAGAACTCAATGGTAGAGCATCGACCACCACATGTATAAGAACCTGGACTCCATCACCAGCATGGCAAACAAGAACTGTTTAATGACAAGTTATCATAATATAATTAACATCATACTTTTAGTGCCCATTAGCTTCAAATGCGTTATCCAAACTGTCAAAATGTAAAAATAAAACACATTATGTTCCTTGATCTAAACAGCAAAAAAAGGCATTTCAAAACGTTCATGCTCTCCTTAATTTAAGGGGCTTTTCAGGGAGTAAGAAAGGAGTTAGCTCCCTGGCTCCAAGTGACCTACATTTAAGTTCCTTCATGACCCAGGAATTGTGGTCTCATCTTCCATACACTGAGAAGGATGATATATATGTAATAGCTTGCTATTAGAGTACAGTCACATGCTGCTCCATGATGCTCTGGCCAATGACGGGCCAAATGTAGGGTGGCGATTCATGGAGTACCTACTCTAAAGCATGGCTCTGTTTCTGTCCGTCATTTCCATCAAGAGAGGTAACTGTGAAATACTAATGATGCTAAGATGAGAATATAAACTATTAAAGACATTGAGAAGGATTTGTGCACAAATATTTTATGGAAGGAGCTTGGTAAATCTTAGTGACCACATTGGAGACACAACTTGGATGAAAGAAACTGAACAGCAAAGAAAACTGGCAGAAGGTAAAGGCACAAGGCTGGGAAACCCAGACCTGCCTCTTTCCAAAGCTACAAAGAGCCTCGAAAGAACATATTGGGTTACAGGCTCCATCTCTGTGGCTGTACAAGTAGATTTCTTTTGATTTCAGCTATTTCTATCTTGAAGGGACTCCTTAAACTTCTGTCACTCAAACATCTCTCAAAATAGTACTTTACTTAGCAACATCTGGAAAAACAAAGGATGCATGAAGATGTTCTGATGACCATTAAATCACCGCATAAATGGTTTTCAAGACAAAAAAACAGTCCAAATAAAAAAAGCAAGACACGTGCCTATATGATTGAAGTATAATAAAAATTTCTCAAGTAAAATTTATACATACATATATAAAATTTCATGCATATATATCATTGTTTTTTAAATTCTTCATGCATTCATTTACTGTGGGGGGTGCACATGCATCAGCATACATGTTGGGGTCAAGAGAAAAATTTGCTTGATTGTGTTCTTTCTCCACCGTGGAGTTCCAAGAACTGAACTGTGGTCATCAGGCAAGTGACCTTACCCACTAAGCAATCTTTCTCATGGTTTTAAACATTTATTTGAATATTAATAATGAAAAACTAACCCTTTCCTTGAACCACTCTAAAAGAACAAGCAACTTGAACTCTGATGATGAGAAAGTGGTTACTTATCAACTAAAGGAAGAGGAATCCAGACTTACTCCAGAAACTCTGTAATGTGCTTCTGACTACAAGCCGACCAGGTCCAAGGACTCGTGTGGTAATTAAGGGTTGGGGCCATTACATGATACTGATGTTTAATCCCAGCTTCTTTACATTTATAACTGTCATCATGCGGAACATTAAACCTGAAAATGAAAACAGGCACTTAAGGCTATCAAAAGTGGATACAACATTAATAACAATTCCCTTGTATTTCTACAACTGTACCGTGTAAAAAATATAGATAATTCTAGTTATTTTGGGTTCTGTACTCTGAGTCTTTACATAAGGTGAAATTTCACATTCGGAACCATGGTTTCTGAGAAATGCTAGATTCTAATTTTGATTAGTCTCACATCTTGCTTATTTGTCATTATAGTCTAAACGATAAAAATATTTGGAATTTGTCTCATCTACATATGGGCATAAGATTCACATTAAAATGCCTGCACGTTTCAACCTGGACATCTAGGAGATGCTGTGCACAAGTTAGGCAAGACGTCAACACACTACAGTCTAGACCCTTGACTGGTGCTGCAGTATGCAAAGAATTTAACCTCCAGCTCAGTGCCGTTCTATATATTAACCAGATATCAGCAGAAGCCTGGGCCTTCTGACCTGTCAGTGACAATCAACAGACCAGAATGAAAACATGCCCCGAGAGCACCCAAATATTCACAGTGAGAGCAGGAGTAAAGAACTAGCAGGTCAGAGTGCATGCTGGACTTCATGGACTCAGATACGTAAGAAAATCACCCTAACTATTCACCTACATCTGAGAAACACTGAGGTTCCTCGGAGAGAAAGCCGCCGTCGAAAGAACACAACATTCTCTGCACTGTGTACTGGTTAGAAGATTCCCATATTCCCTGCACTGTGTACTGGTTGGCAGCTTCCAATTCTCCCTGCACTGTGTACTAATTAGCAGCTTTGAAACCAGAAAAAGTGTTTCTGAGGTACCACTGCAATTTCTCAGCACTCTGTAGATCTCCCCTCATGCCCGCATGTACCTGTCCTCCTTATATGCAAATGTTGATGACCAGGAGCTAGACAACAAAAGGGAATTGAAGCAGAACCTGCTAATTAAGTTATCCCATTTCAAATTACTGTCTACAGATATTGTAATGCAATGGCCAGGAAAGACAAGTGGTCAAACTCAGGGCACCTCTAGTCTCGATTCCTTACTAGCAATAAACAAGGAACTTAACGACCTACCCTGTGGCTACTTCGGGAATTATTTCTCAGAAGATGATTGGTAGGACTTCCAAGCTTTTCATGGGGGCACTGAGCATGTCATGGGAAATCATGGCCTCTTTACTTAGATCACAGAACCCCGACAGGGTTTTTATAAAACAAGAATAAGAAAACTCTAAATAGTTTTGGAAATGCTCTAACGAGTATCATTTCATGAATAAGAAACCCCATGGACTCGTGTCCTATGCTAGGGCTCTGAGCAATGAGAGAAAGACTCAAGATGGTCTTTCAAGTATTGTTGGGGAGTTGTGAACTAGGAGCCCTTGCAGGCCCTCCCAGACAATGGCAGAGGGTGGTACCTGGTTATGTATAGGATGGCAAGGAATAAAGGCCAGGGGTGCTTGTCATGTAAGCCAGTACAGTAAACAAATAAAGGAATCCCCATGCTCTAGATCTTTGATTAGCCTGCTGGTCTGTGCAGCCATCTGACCTAACGCAGATCACAAATAAAACCCACAAAGCTAGCCTTTCAAGGATCAGGGATGAAAATCACACTGCACTATTTGATGAAGGAATACAGGTGCTCGTGGCTGAATGACTGCAAGTGGAAGGCACATTCTTTGGGTAAGGAAAGGTACTCACACGTGCCCGAGCTCATGGGCGATGGTGAAGGCAGCGCTCAGGCCATTTTCCTCACTAATGGAGCAGCTCCTCAAGGGATCACACAGGGTGCCTAACTCCGCTAAACCTAAAAAAATGACACACACATACCTCATCAAAGGGGATGTGCCAAAATCACAATGTAAAACTAAAATAAAGCACTAGTGATGGCATTATGACTTGAAAATAAATGCAGAACTGCCTAATAACAATAAACAAGTATTTAAAGCCAAAAGATGAAAAAGAGTATGGGTAATACGGCAGGCAGAGATCCAACCAGTAGACCAATCAAGAAGAAATCAAGAGCTATGGTAAAGCTTGGTATAGACAGGTACTCAAGCACCACATAGTCACATGAGTAAAGTGTAAGTGTCTGGCATGGTGTTTGCCATTTAATATATGCCAGCTACAACAAAAATGTGGCTAGGATAGACAGGTCATTGCAAGCACTCAGTATTTCCTGACTGTCTGGGCAATGGGAAGAGCAAAATCATCTCTCTCCCATACAAAAAGTGACAGACAAACAAACATGCTGAGGAAAGGCAGAAGTGATGGGACCTAGTGGGACATCAACAATAGTGACAATTCCGGCATATAAAGAGTCCTCCTAGCTGAGAGAGCAAGAAATTTCATGATAATTCATTATAACAATCCTAACTCCATCACCATAATTGAAGTTTGATTTGGGGGTTTTAAATAAAAATCAATACTATAGCTTCTTTTAATTCCACTCCTAAACATTTACTTGTAAATCTATCTATGTGCCTGTGAGGGTTCTTTTCACAAGAGCTGGTTTATGGATGCAACCTAACTTCTCATGACATATTTAAGAATTCGTACTGAAGAAGCAGGACTCCATCAGCCACTGTGTTCACTCCTCCTCCTCCTAGGCAACCCCTTTACTCACAAAAGCTGACAACCTGAATGTCATCCTGGCATGGAGGTAGATTGCCAAACCATCATAAGGTTGTGTTGTGCATTCAAAGAAATGAATGATAAACCAGAAATTTAAGTTGGAGATGTTCATTAGCCGAGGAAAGACTTACCCTCGATGTGAATCTCTTGCCAAGAGGCCTTGCTTGGGCAACGTCTTCCCCAAAAGACCTTTCTTTAGAACCAATGTGACAGAGAAATCCTAAAGCTTAAAATCCAAGCTTTCACATGCAAGCTTCTAATTAATTCATAATGTATTTTATAATGTACATATATAATACACTCCATAATGCATTTCTCCTTCTTCAAAACAGGTGAACGGTGAAGACACTTCTTGCGGATGTTCTTCCTCATCCCAGCCCTGATCAGCAGTATCAAGCTACCAACAGCTGAGTTCCCACAGAGCTGAGCTGAGATTTAGAATGCAGTACTGACTCCCTTACCTCCTGACTTTATGCGTCATCTTCAAAAGTGCACATTCTAAAATGAATGCTTTACTTGCAAGCCTTTATGTTTTATATGATCAGAAAATTGGCCATAAAATTGCCTTGTCAGGCCACAAATGCATACCAACAAAATCTGAAGCAAATTGTTAGCACTGTGGTACCAAGCAGCTAGCAAGTACCTTGTGCCTAGATTTACACAAGCTGATGTTGAGATCTCTCAAAGCTACCCAAGATAGAAGGGAGCATGAGCCCCAATTTTATCAAGGTCCCTCGTGTTAGGATAAAAGACACAAACTGGAGCATTGGCTCAGCAGTTAAAAGCACTGGTTGTTCTTCCAAAGAGCTTGGTTCAATTCCTAGCACATATACAGTGGGTTACAATCATCTGTACGTCCAGTTCCAAGGGATGCAACACCATCATCTGATCCCTATGGGCACCAGGCATGTGCACATACATGCAGGAGAAGCACTGATACACAAATTTTATACATATATACACACACATTAAAATTTTTATAGCTGGGTATGGAGTGATGGCTCAATGGTTTAAAGCACCTGCTGCTCTTGCAGACTTGAGTTTGATTCCAGGCCCCACAGAGCAGCTCACAGCCACCTGTAACTTCAGTCCTAGGGGATCTAAAACCTTGCTCTGACCTCTGTGGGCACCAAGAATGTATGTGGTGCACATACATACATGCAGATAAAATATTCATACATATAACAAAAATAAATCTAAAAAGACTTACAACTAAACAGTATAATTCGAAACAATGAAAGTCAGAAAATAAAATAATAATATAAACACAGAGAAGATAACTTTAAACAGAGACTCAAATAGGTTTCAAAATGGAAATGTAAAAAAAAAATCAAAAAAGATTATTTGCCACCAATACCTACACTAAAAACATTTTACAGGCTGTAATTCAGGAGACAGGGAGAAAGGAAAATGATATCCAAAACTAGTTTTGGATGTGGGTAGATGCAGCCTTGGGCATAAGTGCTTGCTGTCCAAGCATGAGGACCCGAGTTTAAACCCTCTGCACCCATCCTAAATAAACCATCACAAACACCTTTGAAATCAAGTGTAACCCTAGCACTGTAGGGATCAAAGATAAGAGGATTACTGGGATTTGCTGGCTACTTCAGGTTCAATGGTAGACATTATCTCAAGGGGAGAGTGTTGGGGTACAATTCTCCTATACACTCATATCACTCATATACATCACACACACACACACACACACACACACACACACACGCACACACACGGTCTGAGGTAAAAGAAGTAATGAAACTGGATAACTATGGATACAAACTCTTGAAATTGATATAAAATAATGCTGTCTGGTGTGCAAGGTTTATACAATGACAGAAATAAAGCAATGGGTACTACATAGGATCAACTGGACGAAGGTAGACTGGTCTTTGCATCATTGGCTTAAGAGAGAGTGTTAGAGAAAGTTAGCTAGTCCTCCTGGTTGGGCATTGCAGAATTGGAGAGAAAGACATATTTAGTGACTACCCAACAAGAGAAAGTTGAAATATCTACTGTGTATATAGACATGATGTAAACATATAAATTTGAAGAAAATAACATATATTATTGCAAAGCATTCAAATTGTTCTACTTAAATAAAAATTTTAATATGAGGACATAACATCATGCTTAGTTAAGGACCAAGAACAGCCAAAGTAAAGGGGCAAACAATAAAAGGAGGATGGGCTTTGATTAAGGAGGGGAGAGGTAGATAGTTACAGAAGAGGGAGGGAAAAGGGTAAAATAACTGTAAGGATGTCTAAAAGAGTCATAAAGAATCACATTGCTCAACCTGCATATAATACCTCTATGTGTGTGTACATATACATACACATATATATTTCAAGTGAAATTTTCTCATCTGAACTGACAAGAGTCATAGACAATCTAACAAAGAGTCCAGCACCAGGCATAAGGAGCCTCTTTTTGAGCTGTTGTTCAGGGTCGTCCAAGAGATCCCGAAAACATAATAGGCTATTGCTGTTGCCCTTGGTTGCCACCCTGGAAGTGGAAGGTAACTCTAGCTGAATAGATGCTCTTCAGACACAGGATCTTAAGGACCCCAGCTGGATCTGACCTGAAAGCCCCCTGCCTGAGGAGTAGCTTTCTTGGTACGGGTAGGTACCATATAAGCTTCCAAGGCAGAGAAGCAACCAATAGTCCTACCCAGCTATGAAGCATAAGAAGCATGACAACCAGAATGACATGAGACCCCAAGTATGCAATAGTGTGTTCATAGTGGTTACCTCAGTGGTAACCAGCAGCTCCATACTGAACTTTAGGTCCACTCAACAAGGGGGAAACAATGTATGTCTGGTAATGGAAACATAGCCACCACTTTATTAAATCAGTATAATTCCCAACTATACTCTACATAGTTGTTCTTTTACCCAGAGAGTATAAGTCTTACCCCCTCATCAAAGAGACTTCTCTTCACAACAGACAGGGACCATTACAGAAAACCAAAACTGACCAATGCACAGAGAACAAATGGCTATGTGGTGCCCAGTCCCACTAATACATAAACAGTCAGTTTATGCACCTAAGGTGCCAAGGCCATCGTGGAAAAGGGGTCAGAAAGATTGTAAGAGTCAGGGAAATGGGAAGTTTGCTGTGAGATTGTGTCTCCCAAAAATATCAGAGACATCATACCCATGAAGTCTCATCAACATGGTTACTGAAACAAGATTCGTATAATGACCAATATGCTAATACGCTAATATGGAAAGGGGAAAACTCACAGGGTCTCAACTCTATACAAAGAACTACAGGCAACTGGGGGATTCTGAGAGTGTAAGATTGGTCTTCCCCAGGAAAGGGCACTCAGGATATCTACCAAGTAATCAGCCCTGGGATTGCATACACTCCTGTAACAATATACAGAATGAACAGTGTGTGTGTGTGTGTGTGTGTGTGTGTGTGTGTGTGTGTGTGATGTGTGCGCGCATGCACTCATGCAACCACAGTTAAAGAAACAGAAGGCATGAATTTGAGAAAGCAAGGGAACTTGCATGGGAGGTGTTGAATGGAGAAAAAGGAAGGGGGACTGATATAATTTCAAAAAATAAAAATTATTATTAATTTAAAAGCAGTAATAGTAAAAGTAAGGTAGAGGCATATGTTCTATCAATTATTAAAGTTTATAGAGAATAACGGTGAAAACATCACTGAGCTATGTGAGTCAGAGAGGTAGAACGATGGAATGAAGGCACAATACGTAGTTAAAGAGGTGTGGAGATTTAATGCAAGGCATTGTGGGTACTAAGGAAAAGAGGGGACTGTGGGTCCTAAGGAAAACTGGTCACTATGGGCCCTAAGAGGGAACTTGTGGTTCCTAAAGAAAAGAGGGGAACTACTCATCAAGTTGTTTCCAAATAGAAAAAAATATATAAAAAATATACACACCCCCATGAATTAGTGACTTAAACACAAGAGAATTAAATTTTAAGTATTTATTTTTAAGACATTGTGGTGTAGGAGGATCCTTCTGTATTTGGATTGCTTTCATCGGTTGAATAAAGAAACTGCCTTGGCTTTTTGATAGGGCAGCCCTTAGGTGGGCGGAGTAGACAGAATGGAAGGCTGGGGAGAAGGGAAGTGTGGCAGACGCCATGTTTCTCCAGCCTAAGATGGACTTTGGTTAGACTCTTCCTGGTAAGCCACAACCATGTGGTGATATATAGATTACTAGATAATGGGTTAAACTAATATGTATAAGAGGTTAAAACTAATGGGCCAGGCAGTAATTTAATTAATACAATTTCCGTGTGGATATTTCAAATGTAAGCTAGGCCGGGTGGTCGGGAGCCAGGCAGGACGGAACAAAAGGCCAGCACTCCTCTCAGGTGCTGGGAACACAGCCCACACCTCCTACTACAACACTGAGTCACAGAAGGATTAAGATATGGAAATGCTACATATAGGGGGTTCATAAATTCAATAAAATCATGTTCTCACACATATGCCCTAAAACAAAGCACAGAGCAGTCAGATATTTGCAAGTCTTAAAACCCGCAAAGGGTATGATGTGCAGAAGTAATAACAAATGCTAGAGAAGAAGGTTATGGTGTTACCTCCAATTACTTTATTCCTGCAGAAAAGTTCAATGGTTGGTAGATACGGAAAAACATGTCAAACTTCTTAGCCATCAGAAAACTGAAAAATCCATTCCTCTTAGATTGGCAAAGGCTGAGAAATCTGAAGGAAGCCTCTATCCACAAGGGAAGAACCCAAGGGATGCTTACATCTCCTATGGCCAAACATCTGAATGTGCCCGATTACCGCTGCATGCTTACATCTTACTGGCAAAGAGTATGAGATGCATACTGATGAGATCACTTTAAAATGATTTGCATGAGCTGGGCGGTGCTGGCGCATGCCTTTAATCACAGCACTCGGGAAGCAGAGGCAGGTGGATCTCTGTGAGTTCAAGACCAGCCTGGTCTACAAGAGCTAGTTCCAGCACACAGGCTCCAAGACACTACAGAGAAACTCTGTCTCAAAAAACCAAAACCAAGAGAAAAAAAAAAGATTTACATGCCAGCTAAACTAGTTGGACCACAGTACTTCAGTTTCAGAGGTTTTCAGATTTGGGAGATATTTACATAGCATGCATTGAAAGTCCAATCTTCAAAACTCTTGAGGATCTGAAACTTTTTAAATGTCACATGGGCCCTCAAAAGTTAGCATTTTAGATGAGGAATGCTCACCCTCAGCAGCACAGTGAACAACCCAGGAACTCAACAGAAAAGTGATTAATCCCACTTTCCTAACAGGACATTGGTATAAGAGTGTGCATGAAATGTTATGTAGAAGTGAAAAGGCATAACCACAGCTACAACGTTAAAAGTGAAGACAGTAAACACTGCCATGTTTAGAAAGGCATTCTATAGGTAATGTTGCATTGCAAAGATTTGAAGAAATTGACGAAGGTAAAAGTCTTGACATTGGTCACCTCATCAGGAAAGGCAGAGACATATAATGAGGGCTGGGCACATCTCTGCTCTCTGCTATATGAGAAACCAAGTTCCACCTGGTGGTGGGTTCATGGCTCTACACTACAGGCTTCAAGATGGCTATGGGTTACTGTGTATTATCTCCCCCACACAAAAACACATTAAGTACCGTGCCATGCATAACAATTGGTATTTAATAACAACTAAATATTAATTCTTGTTTTTCTACAAAATGCAGAGGCAGAATCAAAGAGGTAAGAGACGGTTACTTACTAAGACCACACATCAAAATCATTAAAATGAAACAGGGAAACTTTAAATGTAATTTTAGATATTTCACTAAATAATTAATAAGCAAATTTTATTTGATGAAAGAACTTACCTAATGTGTCACATTTCTCTTTAGCTCCACAAATGTCTTCCCTTTAAATAAAAGATCGTATTTGGAAACATTTTCAGACAATACAGTTGTAGTGAGTCAACACAAAATTAAAGTTTTAACCCTGCCCAGACTGTCACCAGTCGGCCCCCAACCCCGTCAGTGGCCACTCACCGGCTTTGGAGTGAGTTTGATGGCTCACTTGTGTGCCTCAGTGGGGAGCATATGCTCTGTAAGCCAGTACTGTGAAGATGAAGCTGCTTTCACCACCACACCGTCTGCCCCTGCTGCTAACAGCAGTTGTGTAAAATGTGTATGTTTTCGGAAGTCTGATGCTACTTTTGGCCCTGATTCCTGAGTTTCTGGCCCTGTAGCCGGACAGTGGCCCTGCCCACCCCACCCACATCTCTTTCATGTATCTCTTCTCAATGCCCTTTCTCCCTCTGATCTTAAATTCTTCACTGTGAACTTCTGCTCTTGACTTCAGTCACAATGCAGGCCAGAACCATAGGCTAAGATGGCATGGAGAAGTTAAAAAAAATCCTGCTTTTGTTTAAAAAGTGATAAAAAATAAACTTTTATTTCAAGGTTCTGGAAAGCTCACCTTTCCTTGAGATTGGCCCCAATGTGAAGGATTTCATTAGTAAACTCTCTAAACAAACATCAAATATTATACATCTCCCTACCATGGTATTGAAACCAGGTGTGATTTAGCCCTGAATTATGGTATTTGGAAGAGGGAAATGGTTTTGTAACAGTGGAAGTTGTTCTTAGCAAGGGAAGCCTGATAATTATGGCAATCCCTAAGAATCAAAACCAGGGACTGACACACAGCTGATTAAAGATGACAGACAGAAACACAGGTAAGAGGGAATGGGTAAAACTGGCCCTCAGATCTACATACATGTCAATTTCCATGTATTATATCTAATGCTCTCATTCTGTCTCTAATATGATAAGGAAAGTATTTTATTTAGATCATAGCATGATTCATCCTACTGATTTCCCACAATTCTAGTCAAAGAAGAGTCAAATGTTCTCATTCTAGTAGAGTTCCCATGAATACTTTCATGTGTTTGTAGGAAAAAAAAAGTGTAACCAAAATGTATCAGTTCTCATACCAGAAAGAGTAAAGAATCCTTCTGCACAAGAGGCTTTCAAAAGCCATACCTAGTGATGAGAACCGCAGTGTCATGGTGGGAAGGGTGAGCATCGTCCAGCACATTCTGAGTCTGCTGCCATAGGCAAAAGTTGCGCAGTGTAGTAGCTGCATTAAAACTGATGACTGGTCCTTCCTGCAGAGCAATGAGCAACTCAGTGAGAGGCAAATGTTTCAGTCCTGTTTGCAGCCCAAGTTTACTAGAATTCACAGTTTATCAGAGTGCATTTTTACAGGCTCACGAAGAGCACCATCAGCCTTGCTCTGAGTTTTAATTAAATATATTTTAGCACTAAAAACTGATATAGTCAAGCGGTAGTGGCGCACGTCTTTAATTCCGGCACTAGAAAGGCAAAGGCAGGTGTATTTCTGTGAGTTCAAGGCCAGCCTTGTCTACAAGAGCTAGTACCAGGACAGCTAGGACTATTACACAGAAAAACCCTGTCTCAAAAAAACCAAAATAAATAAATAAATACTGATCTAACATAATGATCAAATAGTCAGGATTAGAAATCTAACTGTAAAAAAAAAAATAATGTTTTTTTTTGTTTTTTTTTTTTAGAGCAAGTTCCAGGACAGGCTCCAAAGCTACACAGGGAAACCTTGTCTCAAAAAACAAACAAACAAACAAACAAATTTAATGTATTTTAAATCCTTCACCATTATGATTATAAAAGTAAATGAGTAAACGTTTTTAAATTGTTGATTCGTGTGTTATTTTTCTCATTCTATTAAACACCAATGTCATTCTATTTTATTTATTTCCACCACATAGTCTTTTCGAGACAAGGTCTAACTACGTACTGCTGCAGGAGCCAGGGGTTGGGGTGGTCATCAAATTCCCTATGTAGACCAGGCTGGCCTTGACCTGCCTGCCTCTGCATTTCAAGTGCTGGGATTAAAAATAGGCATCATAAAGTCCAGTTCAGATTACATGTTTCAAGTAAGTTTTCAAAGATCTCATTTCTAGTAAGACTTCAGTGATCTGCAGCTAGTCCGCCGGCACAACCAACAGCCCTCGCTGCAACCTGCTTCTTACCTGCTCACTGTGAATTACAACTAACTTCACAATCACTATATTTATAAGGTTCCCAATGCTTGAGTCCTTGTAGATTGCTGCAACCTGCAAGTGGAAACCAAAAGGTTAGATGCTTTGGATAAAACTTTCCTTTCTGCAGCAAAGTAGAACCAACCTAGAGTATCCATCCTCCCATGCAGCTGCGACACACGAGAACCGTTATCAAAGCCAGGCTCTTTCCCATCCCTTACATCTCATCTGATGCGATCACTTACATCAGAATCTCTAGGGCTAAAGCATGCACAAGCATGTTTGCCAATTCACAAGGATTAAATAATCCTCATGGGAAGCTAAACTTGAGAACCAGCACTCTGTCTTGCTACCTATCCCAGTCTATGGCTCAACAGAACCCAGTATCTAGAGAATTTGCACTTCCATCAAAATCAGAGTGTTTAAATGCATACGAGTGTGTGGGAATTATTGCTAGGGATGACTGAGCAAAAACTTCACTTCTTTCAAGATCAAAATATATTCATTTATATGACCATAATATTCTACTGGAATATACGACCTACCCTGTTTTGTAGTTTTATTAATGTTTCTCTCTCAAAGTGTCAACTATTTCCAATTGTGAACTCCGTTATGGTTCATTCAGTACCGTGCAATCCAGGGTGGAAGAGATTCATCCAGGCACACGATCAACCACAGAAGAGGTCCCATCACAAGCGAAGCCTTGGTTTTCCCAGGCTGGAGAACTCAACTCTGTGAGGCTTTGCCTGAGCTCAGTCTATGACTGATAGCTAAAGTGTTCTCCCTCCCCAGCCTCACAGCCTCTTCCTATAAGCACAGAGGCCAACACTGCAGAAATGCCTCACACAGCCAATGCCTCTGCTTCTTTCCCCATAAGTAACCTGGGTAACCTATACAACAGAAATCATTTCTGATGCCAATGAATGACTGTCAACCATGGCAGTTCATTGATCCAGAGTGTGCTACAGCAACTTGTTCACTGAATTAAAAATGTCCCATATCTATTCTTTGCTACATTTAAATAGACAGAGATGAAGAGGATATGGTCCCTAACTTTTTAACACAGAGTTTGGTAGTTTCATCAGTACCAGGCTCCTCACTGGCCAAAGCTACTACAACACAATGCATAATAGGCCTCTGACAAATGCCTCCCAAGTCAAAGGACCTCTTCAAAACTAAAGCCAAAAGCATCGCTGGGGCTGCAGAGTTCGGCCAACATGAACGTGTACATTCTAGTACTTTTCCTGGGGTTTTAGGTGGGCAGCCACAACAAATGCCAGGTAAGTCTGGCGTATCACCCCGTTCTACACAGCCATGGGAAAGCATTTCACATTTCTATAATACTATATTTTAACATGACACATACTAGTTTTTCCCTTGAACTAATTAAGACGTATTTTTATTTCTTTTTAAATAATGTTTGCTCCCTGGCATCAACACTTCTTACTTCACAGGTTTCAGGAAGTAATAAATACTATTTCATAAATCATAAATGAGTCAAGAAAAATATTATAAGCTCTATTGTTTGCATCCTTTGAAAAATTTTAGGCAAAAGATATTTGATACAAAATGTGAAGCATATTACTATCTCCTAGTCATTTACAAACTCCTATAGCACAGGAAAGCAAAATTTCATATATGGTTTAAGGAGAGGCCAATTTAACTACAAAGTTATTTGTGAAATTCTGATCCCTACAAAGCAATTTATTTATAAAAGACACTGCTCTTCACTTGTTCAGAAAGATCTTTTTGTTTAAAATTGGAAACGATGCCATCCCCCATATATAGAGAGAACAGGTGCAGAGAATTAAGGCTACACAAAGCACCAAGTCAGAACAAGGGAACAGCCGTACCCGACGCATGCAAGAGCATCATTTGTGTTCACTGCAGTTGATATTTTCTCCGTCTTGAATAACAATAGTAAAAAGTGGCACAAAGATTTAAAGTAAACAGTATAAAGTTAATGTAAGAGAAGATTTTTACTTGACGAGTACCTATAATAATATTAATTATGCGTCAGTAAATAAGGCTTCCATCCTGACTATCTAACCATGTCCTCCATGGTTATTACCAGATGTGTGGGAGCAATGTGTACAAACCACATGGGGAGTGACGTAAACACAAGGGGGCGTGCAGTTCTTTGGCATCTAGTGGGCATTTAAGGCTCCTTAAAGACTGTATCATTTAATAGCAAATGCCTAAGAAAATGCTCTGGCTGCCATCACTTTAAGTTATTTAATAATGCATATGCAAGTGCCATCGAAGACTGATGCTGTCACTTCAAGGATAAAAGAGATAGGACAGCAAAGAATGGACTATTTCTACCTGTTTAACATACTTATTTCATTAGATGTATTACACCATAATTGTGTTCTTCAACAGTAATATTAACCCCAAGCATGTTAGAGATCACTTAGAAACCACTACATTATTTTCATAACAGAATACTACACTCTAAAAAATACATTAGATCACACTCATTATTTTTCATTAAACTACTTAAAAATTTCTTGTTCAAGATGGGTAACATTCAATAATTCTTTCTATATATATA
>JAQHUG010000053.1:4388323-4409030 GCA_028555095.1 Dicrostonyx torquatus | reverse complement strand
GAGGTGTCTTGGACAAGTCTCTGCAACGGCACAGGCCTCCGTTCCACCCATGCAGAGGCACTTCCAGCCATAAAGTGTGTCCCTAACGATGCTGAGCCTGCACAAACAAGTGACTGACTGCACTTTGTCAATGAAACCTGGACAACCAGAGCATGAGATGTGGGGATTTTCATGAATACTCCCAAACAACAAGACTAAACCCAGGGACACTCAGGGAAGGGTGACGAGAGTGAGCTGAAGCGTGTGCATGCATGTGTACACGTGCCTGCAGAGAGCTGACATGTCCTCCACAGTACTAGACCTGTGGATACCAGAACCCCCACTATCAGCAGAGAGCCTACCAAAGCAAAGACTCGAATCCCACATCTCCTAAGACAGCTCCACTCACAATGAGTCTTTGCCTCCAAAGATGGTGTGCCAAACTTCTGAGTAAGGGGATGTAATAGTAGGAAAAGGCATATCCGCTCCTCTCCATGACAACAATGGAGGTTTTAATATTCAGATTCAAAGATCAAATTGCACAAGGATATTCTCTGTCACTAGAGGGCAGAAGCCATTCACATAAAGAACACTTCAATGATTCTCTGTGAGTGGTGGCAAGATTATCAAATGTAAAAGTTGCCAGAGTAACAGATAAAATTCCGGTTCTAATAAAAATACAGCTTGCTCACATCTAGAGTTTGGAAAAATATTTTTAAATTGTATGTGAAAAACATCAAATGGACCTTTTTAGATGATGTAAGAATCCCTTTAAGTTAGGACTGGAGGGATGGCTCAGCATTTAAGAATACTTGCTGCTCTTGTAGAGGACACAAGGTCAGGTAGCCCAGGAGCACTGCAGGGATCCTCCTCTTCTGGCCTCTAAGGGTACCCACACGCGTACAGCAGACTCACAAAATAATAAACTTAAGAGAAATCTTTTAAAAGAATCCTATTGTAGTACTTACAATTGACATGAGGGTCAGCACATAGTGCTGCAAATTCTGCCCGTGATGATGGACCATCTTAGCGTCGGCTGTAACCATAACTTCCACATATCTTGGGTACGACAGAAATCGCTTACTCCTGGAATGTAGCTGACCCCTTTCCCCGTCCAATCTGAATGCCATTTCCTTCTTGCCATGAGTATCTCCAGTTGCGTTGCTGAAGTTAGGAGAGGGCAAAGCTGGTTTCTTCATTTCCTCTTTGGGAAAGAAGGAGAAGATAACAGAAAGTCTTTAAACTGGATGGGGCTAATGGATTGCACGAGATAGAGCAGCTCCAACACAATCCTTGCACTGAGCGGCATGGCCATGAGCACTGCTCTCACAAGTGGTTTATGATGCTCATAGTTCCTGAGCTATATGAGCAACGCTGAGACTCTAAGCTTTATTATACCAGGTCTGATTATTGAAAATATTTATTTACTAATGAGTGGGAAATAATGAAGTAATTCCGGCTTTCCTCAATAGGCAAATGGGCTCCTAAGTCACGGCTAGGATTTAGTCTCATTACATAGCAGCCCCATCTTGGCTGGTGATATTTCACATACTGTAAAAACAGCATTATACAGTATGTGAAAGCAGCACTGACTCCCCCTCCCCAAAATGTTCCAACAGCAGCAACTCAAACCAGAAAGTCAACCACCGATAAAATACTTGTAACAGTGACAACATAACATACTTGGTGATTTTCACTGCCTGCTTCCATAGAAAATTATTAATCACTGTAATTAAAGGAACTAATTTTAAGTACTATGCAAAAAATCAGCATTTAAATATTTGATTATATGTGCTAATGCAAAAGGTTCATGAATAGCATGGCCGTGTGCGTTATTTCTTTTTTCCTTCACATCCTCCTTCTCTTCTCTTTTCTACGCTCATCTTCTGTCAACTTTCTTCAAATAGATGGGCAATGGTTGTATTTTCAACAGAAAACTGGACCAAAGATGTCAAGTAAAAATTATTCAACAAGATTTTGCTGCCCTATAACCACACACACACACACACACACACACACACACACACACACACACACACACACACACGAAATGATTCACTTCATTTAAATATGAACAGAGTCCTATGGCAATAACAATGAAAGCCATTAGGCACTGGTTCCATTATCTTCAACAGCTGTCTTTTGCACTGCTGTTTCCTTTGGCAGGAAGACTGCTCCCTGTTATCTTAACTGTTATCTTTTCCCTGGGGCTCCTCATCCACTGATTATCAGGCAACAATTGCTGACCCAGAAAGATCCCACAAAAACTGAGGCATATAAATCTCTGGCTACCAGGAGAGGCTGAAGGTTTCTGTTTCAATATCTTTGCTCATGTGTTTCCAGGTTATTGGAAACAAACTTTGATTGAGCATTTATACACAGCGAGAATGTTTAGGAAGTCAGGCATACACAGCACCTCATAAAGCTTCCATACCAGAGAAGGGGGCAGAAACAGTTTTAAATGCTTCAATAATAATATAACCAAGTAACAAAGCCATCAAACAGGCTGGCTAACATTCGGGAGTTGGCTATGTCAAGCACCGACCTAACTTCCTTGAAGTTAGCCAGGCAAGACTATATCCTGGTAACTCAGCAACATCCACTGAGTCACAGGGGGTCCTCACAGCAGGTGCAGAGAATGAGGGAGTACAGTAGGGACCTCAAAAATGCACCCTCTCTTATGCTACCAAGTGATCCTCAGCAAGGTAGCCAAGACCACTCGACGTACAAAATGACTAAAAATCAATTAAAGAACTAAATGAAATGCAGAAACTGTGGGATTCTTAGAAGGAAATGTAGGGAAATTTTTCATGACTTCTGACTTGAAATGAGTCCTTGAATGTAATACCAGAAGCAAAAGGAAGAAGGATAAAGCTGGAGAATTAGGGCCATGCCATCCAGAAACCTTGAAAAGGAAGCAATGGAGCACACTCCTTATCTAAACCTGGTGTCAGGGAAACTCCCAGGAATCCACAAGGTTGACCCCAGCTAAGACTCCTAGCAATAGTGGAGAGGGTGCCTGAACTGGTCTTCTCTGTCATCAGATTAATGAACAAGGATCATATGAACAAGGGGGGGGGGGTGTCAAGATCATGATGGGGAAAACCACAGAGACAGCTGACCTGAGATAGTAGGAACTCACAAACTATGGACTGACGGCTGGGGAACCTGCATGGGACCAGACTAAGCCCTCTGAATGTGGGTGACAGTTATGTAGCTTGATATGTTGAAGGGTGGGGCTGGCAGTGGGGCCAGGACATATCCCGGGCACATGAACTGGCTTTTTGGAGCCCGTTCCCTATGGTAGCTTAGCTTTGATACAGGGGGGAGGGGCTTGGTCCTACCTCAACTTGGTATGTTAGACTTTGTTAACTCCCCAAAGGAGGCTTTACCCCTTCTGAGGACTGGATGGGGGGTGGAGTGGGGGAAAGTGGAGGGGCAGGAGGAAGGGAGGGAGGGGAAACTGGGGTTGGTATGTAAAATGAAAAAAAAATAATAAGAAAGTTCAGCAATCACATGTAAACTAAAAGGTGTGGTAACTTTTGGTTAATCATCAATACAAATGCTGATATGTAGCAATGGGTTTCAAGTCTAGAAGCCTGTCTCCAGAGTGAGTGTGTGCAGTCACTATGGGATACCGTGTGCTAATGAACTGTAAAGGAAAAGCAGCAGAACACCATAACGTATCAACTGACACTATATTATCCATGCATAGCTCAATTTGCTTATACAACATTTGAAATAATCATAAGAAAATGTACAACTATGGACTTATTAAAATCTACAAGCTTGCATTTGTTTGGCACATGGTAGGAATAAATATTGCTACTATAAGTGAAGGAAGTGAGAAAATTAAACAGAATATTTTTATGTAGGTAAATATTAAAATTAAGCATATATTTTTTAAAGATATGTGTGTACAATAATGCTACCTTAGAAAGAGTCAAGGAGATTAGAAATTCGGAATTAGAGTGACGTTTGCATCAGATGCTTCAAGGACGAGGACAGAACGACAGGGAGGGAAGTACGGTTATGCTCCAAACCTTTATGCTGAGCTGTTCATCCACACGAATACACAGAACACCACCACCAAGTCCTTAGTAAGCCCATCACACTGATTACCACTACATCAATATGCCCGCTGGCATGGCTGTCATGTTTTGCTGTTGTGACAACGTTGTCTAATAAAATTAAATACACAGTATGAATATTAAGGACATAGTTTCCCAACACTTTCAAATTTGATTTAACACATACAAAAAAAAAAGCCTGTGACTAAAATCCCAAAGGGCTCAATTTAAAGCTCTATAAACTACCCATCGTGAACACAAAAATAAGTAAACCATAGAAGGGAAACAGTCAGAAGGGATGAACTGAGTGTTTGCACAGAAAGACAGCCCTCAGACATTCAAAAGTAGAATCCTTGGTGATATTTAAATATTGATTCCATTACTTGGATTTTTGCCAAAATATACAAATACATATTTATAAAATGTGCATCATGGGCCAAATATATATAGAATACACAGCCCAGCTCTAACAGTATGGCTTAAGAGGCTGCTGTAGGAGGGATCTTCTGTATTTTCTGTTGCTTTCATTGGTTAATAAAGAAGACTGCCTGGCCTGTAGGATAGGACACAGCCCTTAGGTGGAGGGAATAGACAGAATGGAAGGCAGTGAGAGAGAAGGAAGTGTGAGAGCCGCCATGAAGCCGCCAGGGTCAGACATGCTGAATGATTCCCAGTAAGATCACCACCTCGTGGTGACACACAGACTTTTCGAAATGGACTTAATCAGATGTAAGAATTAGCCAATAGAGGCTAGAACTAATGGCCAGGCAGTATTTAAATGAATACAGTTTGTGTGTAATCATTCATTTCGCGTATAAGCTAGCTTTGCTGGGAGCCAGGCGCTGGGAACAAACAACCACACCCCCTCATTACAACAGGAGGCTGATAGAAAAATAATTACCTTAATATCTCAGTGCTCTGGAAATGATTACAAGTTTATGTTGCTATTATAATTTTAAGAAATAAAGTAGTATCAACTAATATAGCATTTATGAACAACCGACAAGCTAAAGCACTCCATTCCACTGCCTTTTCTAAGTATTTATGCCCAAGCACTATGACTAATGATTGTAAACTGACCTCTGTAAATGCCGTATATAAATGGTCATTACTCAAACACATTTGCCACCCAGTATAGTGACACATAGCTGTAATACCAGCACTTGGGTGACAGAGCAGAAGAATCAGGAGTTCAGAGTCATCCTCAGTTGTGGAGCAAATCTGGACTACATGAGACTCAGTCTCCAAATACTGGAACACATTCGCCAATTCAACTACATCACTTCTTTGCAATGCCTCCCTTTCTATTTCTGTTCCATCAAGTCAAAGACTAAAACTGATTCTTGTGTTTTGTTAATAATAAGCGTATTACAACATGAAACAAATTTAGATCAACCCTAACCACAAGATCACGAGTATCATAGTAGAATAAAAACTATTTAAAATTTATGCTAGCAATAATACCTCATAGCATAGTGTTATACCTCATAGAAAATACTTAGTTATAAGAATGTACATTGCTAAAAATTATGAGCATACAATAATGTGATTAGAAGCCCACATTTCTACTTGAATGTCTGACTGCTTCCTCACACTTACAATTTTCCTCCCCAGTTTTCAGCTTCTGGTGTCTACACATGTCAGCAACAGCTTCCTAGTACCCACAACTCAGTCACCACTGTACGCCACCACTGGGATGCCTGCCCTGCTCTCATTCCAGCTTCTCGCCACTTTTTCTTGACATTTCTTCTTCAAATGTTCCTTGAGTTACTCTTGCTTTTAATTGTGTACCATTTTATTTCTTATTTTTTAATTAAAGTACAACCAGCCTTCTGGAAAATAATCATGCTCTTAAATTCATTGAGGTACTTATCACTCTAGAATTCTTAGAATGAAGAATACAAAATTAGATTTACAAAAGCCTCCCAATGCTCTAGCTGTCTTCTGTTATCTGTACCTCCATTCATCTTTAAGTCCACTTCTAAAGAGTGCTCTCTTATTCACTCAAGATGAGACCAAGTGTTTCCAGACGAAAAGATTCTCCACAGTGTCGATTTCTACATCCTTCTCAACAGATCACCACTAACTAAGCACCACCACCTCATCCAGCTGTGAGTTCCCTGGTGAGTGAGAACACTGCTGGGCAACAAGCTCTTCTGAGTTCAGTAAACGCTCACAGAGAATAGAGAAAAGACTAAGATAAAGAAAAGATAANTAGGCTTGCTAGATCCCAACCCCCATGGTGTCTGCTGCATAAGAAGGTACAAAAAAGTATATTTCGGGAGGTACAGAGAATCACTTGATGAGTTAAAAAAAAAAAAGGGTTAGAAAGAGGAAGGGCCATGATAGCTAATGAAACAGAAGCTTTCTATTCCTAGATAAGGTGAAACCACTTGTTTGAGGTTTAGGTTCCCAAATACAAGAGTTCTTCTTCTAAAGATGTCTTATGTCTAACGCCTGTTCCTGATAATATGCTCTTCTTAGAAATCGCTGATGTTACTAAAAGAAGCTTCCAGCTTACGTTCCAGCTTATGATACATGACCTTCTGATTTGTTCTTTGTTTGAATACTATATAATGAAAACATGAATTCAGTAAAATCGCAGCAGATTCCAACCACTCTCTTGTGTGTTGTGTCTGTCTGTCATTTGCTGAACTTGTGCCTTCCTGATTACCAAGACCCTGCTTCTCCCCTGAGCTGGTCCATGGCATATCGACATTTGAAATCACTGATGAATGCACCAATCGTTAAAGAATTGCAAACTCTTTGAAATGAGATATGACCATTTTCAGGTATTATGTTACCATATTTCCTCATGGTTGAAGCTGTTCTGAATCTATTATATGCTCTATGTTTTCATGCTATTGAATTAATACTATCAATAACAATAATACCCAGGTTTACTGTGTTGATGATTTATTGTTAGTTCAAGCTGTATATGTTTACCTCCTTAGTATTAACAAAAACCCTCGATGAAATAGGCACTATTATTCGAATCAATTTATTAGTGAGGGAAATTAGAAAGAGAAAGACTAAGTGTGCTATCTATGGTAACATAGATAACAAAATAAAAACCAAGGGCATTATTTTTAAACCAAAGGTATTCTATAGCATAGGAACACAAAAATCTGTATGTCTCTAAGATTTTTTGTTATTGAAAATCTCAAGAAAATACTTAAAGAACTATGGACTATAGTTTGTGAGCTTTTAATGCTTAGTTTTGAAGAATTTCACAAATTAATATATGGAGCCCCATCTACTGGTAGTAAATGTAGGAAGACTGTGGACGTGTCTGTATTAGACAAAAGAATGAGTACATCATCAGGCTTCTGTGCAGCCTTGGGTCAGTCACTATTTCTGGACAATTTTTAAAATACACAGACATGTGACACGGATTGAGTGAAATTTTCATAGCCGGCAACTGAATGGCATAACAATGAAATGAACTCAGATTTTCTCAAGATAGGCTTTGCAACTGAATACCACATCACATGACTCTGCTAAAAGCAATATGTGACAACACACTGAATGAGGAGAATTTAGCACCAAAATCACCATGGCAAACGTTGCGTCTTTGAGACTAAAAGAAAAACTAGCTGGTAATGCTCCTGAAAATATGGGGTCTCATCTTCCTTGCATTACAGAAACGTGGAGTTGAGCTAATACACAGATATCAAGGTCGGAGGGTCTACTGAGGACAAAGATTTGAGACCACTCAACTACTATCATTTCATCCAGTGACCCTAAAGGAGCATCCTTAAGCATTCTTTCTCTGACTAAAGAAGTCCTCTTAAACCCACATTAACTTACTGAGTGATACTTACTTTACTAAGAATTTTCATTATGAATAGATGCTGAATTTCATCAAGAACTATTCACCTCGGGCTAGAGGAAAGATTCAGCAGTTAGGAGCACTTCCTGCTATTGCAGAGGACCCGGGTTCTGTTCCCAGCACTTATCCCACAGCTCACAACCATTTGTAACTTCAGTTCCAGGAAATCTGATGCCCACTTCTGGACTCCTCTGGCACCAAAGACATACATGGTACACATACAGAGATTTAGGTTAAAAACTCTTGTACATAAATAAAATGAATAAATTGTTTTAAATAGTATTTCATTCCACAAATCCAGGAATGTTAGATATAGGAAAAATAAATTATTTTAATATATCATATAAATGGATTGAAGATCATAAATCACATGAAGATCACAGATGCAAATATCACCTTTGACACATCCGATAAGATTTTCTAAAGAAATTCTCAAGAAAACAGGGCTGAAGAGAACACATCCCAATATAATAAAGACTACATATTACAAACTTTTAGTAAACATCATGCTAAATCGAGATTGCAGAAAAACATTCATACCAAAATCAAGAACAAGACAAATTGTTTCCACTCCTACTCAATATAGTGCTAAATGTCTTAGCTAAAGAAATAACAGAAGAAAACAGAAGGAACAGCAATAGGAAAGGAAGGAGTCAGAGTATTCTTATTTTCAGGTCATAATATCTTTTAAAATATCTTATTAATATTGCTATTAGATTCGAGTTGATTATAATTAGAATCCTTGCTTACTTTTCATGAGTTTAAGCAGCAGAGAGCCAAAGATTTAGATTTACTTCACTAAGTTTTTACAATCTAAGCTATGTTTTGGGAGCCAGAAATAAAGCTATAACATAAGCTGATTAGTGAACTGATATTTCTTTAAGAAAATATATTTTGTGTAGTAATGAATTGCATTCAGTTTCATGCACACAGTAGACATGAACTCTAGTACTGAGCCACATCTCAACCCTCCTGTCTCATCTTGAGGTAGAGTGTTAGCAAGGTCCCAGGCTGGCCTTGAACACACAGTGTCCTTACCCAGGCTGACCTTGAACACACTATGTTCTTATCCAGGCTGTCCTTGAACACACAATGTCCTTACCCAGGCTGGCCTTGAACACACTGTCCTTACCCAGGCTGACCTTGAACACACACTGTCCTTACCCAGGCTGTCCTTGAACACACACTGTCCTTACCCAGGCTGTCCTTGAACACACAATGTCCTTACCCAGGCTGTCCTTGAACACACTGTGTAGTCCTTACCCAGGCTGGCCTTGAACACACAATGTCCTTACCCAGGCTGGCCTTGAACACACACTATGTCCTTACCCAGGCTGGCCTTGAACACACTGTCCTTACCCAGGCTGGCCTTGAACACACACTATGTCCTTACCCAGGCTGGCCTTGAACACACAATGTCCTTACTCAGGCTGGCCTTGAACACACACTGTCCTTACCCAGGCTGGCCTTGAACACACTATGTCCTTACCCAGGCTGACCTTGAAGACACTATGTCCTTACCAAGGCTGGCCTTGAACACACTATGTCCTTACCCAGTCTGGCCTTGAACACACAATGTCCTTACCCAGGCTGGCCTTGAACACACTCTATAGCTAAGACTGGCCTAGAAAACACCTGTAGCTAACCCAGTCTGTCCTTGAACTTGCAAATTTCCTGTGCTGTGTCAAACTATGGAGTAGTTGGGATACAGGCCTATGCCACCAATTCTGGATAAAACTTGAAATATTTGTGAATATGTGTGTGTATACATATAAATTATATTATAGATATAAAAATCTCAATTCACAATTATATTTTCCACAAATCATATATATGTGCATATAAATACATATTCTATAATCTCAGTTCACATATATGTGTTTTATATAGTCATGTATATATAGTGTGTGTTTTCATGTATATGTGTATATATATATATATTCAAAAGTCTTTCGAGTCATTTAAACTTTACCTGGCAAGTAAATCTAAATAAATAATCAGTGTATTTGGTCCCTCAATAAGCCCTCATCACCACTGCTCTTTTCCTATTTTCCTCTTTTCCTATTGGATAGGAGCCAATTACAAACCAAATCTATTCGTGGATGCAGACACAGAAGATCTGAAGAAAATATTACCAGATCTGCTGAAAAAGTGGGGGCTTTGGCTTCCCTGGTCACCCTCTGCTTCACAGAGGGTCTTTCTGGGTGCCTTCCTGTCTGTATCTCCTTACCCCAGAAAAGAAATAAAAAAAATAAACAAAGGAGGGAGGGTGACGGCAGGAAGAAAATAAAAGAAATGGAGAGAAAATAAGACTAAGATGTGTAAGAATTGATGGTTCACCTTAGTTCACATACACAAAAATACTTTGTGATGAAATTCAACACCTATTCATAATGGCAATTGTTAGTAAAACAAGCAACTAGCATAGCAAATTAAATAAACTTTGAATTTAGGAGGAATTCTTTGGTCAGTTAAAGGGTAAAAAAAAAAACTAAATCAGACATCGTATATCAGAAAAGGTTAAAACTGTTACTAGTTTGCAACTGGTAATGAGACAAGATTTTCATTACAATTATTCCTGTGGACTGTTCGAGCAATTTCAGCTAAAGAAACAGGCAGAGAAAATAAAAAACTGAAAGAAAGAAATAGAACTGTTTTGTTATTTATAAGCCTAAAAAAATGAATGAAGCAAATTTAGCAATGCTGTTGAATATAAAAGTCAATACAAAAAAATCTTCATTGTTATATAAAGGTAATAATATACAAATGTAATTATAAAATTGCCTAGTTTACAATAATAATATAAATGTTATTGTAAATAATATATCCATGTAATACCCAGAAAGGAAACTAACAAAAAGTATACAACATTATAACAAGAAAAATCTATAAAAATTTTGGAAAATTAAAGAATAAATACATAATAGAACATGCTGATAGGTTTATTGGACACAGCATATAAAATATCATTTCACTGGGCCTGGAAAGACGGCTCAGTGGCTGAGTATGTACTATTCTTGCAGAGGTTCCAAGTTTAGTTCCTAGCACCCATGTCTGGAGGCTTACAACTACCTGTAACTTCAGCTCCAAGGGCTCTAACACTGACTTCCGGCCTCCATGGGCATCTGTATTCATGTATGTACACATACACTCACACACACAGACACACACACACACACACACACGCATATTCGTGTGCACACACACATTTTAAAGATAAACCTTTGAAAGTGGTCTCATTTGACCAAACCATTTTACTGATCAAATGAAATCTAACCTAAATCTCTTGTTTTGAATTCAGCAAGCTGACTGTAAGATTTCTATGTATATTTCAAGGATTAAGAATGGCCTTTAAAAACCTGGGAGGTCATGGGCAATCTCCTCCCACACACCGAGGATGAGAGTTTGAGGCAGTGTGCGGAAACTGATGGAAGCATGTGGAAGAAACCAGAGGAGGGGAATGCCATTCCAAAACAGACACACATAAGAACACCGCTCTGAATAAATATGTGTGAAATTCATATTAGCAATTTCACATAAGTTCATTAATTTAATTTCCAATAAAAAATCTCAATTAATCTGGGCAATGGTGGCGCACGCCTTTAATCCCAACACTCATGAGGCAGAGACAGGCGGATCTTTGTGAGTTCGAGACCAGCCTGGTCTACAAGAGCTAGTTCCAGTGCAGGCTCCAAAGCTACAGAGAAACCCTGTCTCGAAAAACCAAAAATAAAAATCTCAATTAAATCTTACCAAAAATATTTTTTACTAATATTGCTTTTTATAACACTATTAAATCTGACTATTTAGGGATTTCAATGGAAAGAGTAAATCAAAGTTTGAAATTACTGACAAATTATTATTTTAATTTAAAATTTATATTTGTCCTGAAGCTTAACATACTGGTTTTAAAATAAAGGCTTTTTATAATTTTATTTTTGAGATTATAATATAGCTACATTATTCCCCTTTCAGACAAATTTCCTCCTTGGAAACCCTCCCATATAACCCTCCTTACTCGCAAATTTACAGCCTTTTTTATTAATTGCTGTTACATACATAAAAGTATGTGACATATGTATGTAAACATATATATTTCTAAATCAATAAAACAACCAGATCAGTCTGTGTGTTACTTGCAAGTATGCTTTCAAGGATGAGCATTTTGTAATAGATAATCAGCTGCTGTGCTCATCCCCCAGCTCTCAGCAAGAACTCCACCATGCCTTCCCCATCATGCCTTCCCCATCATGAGGGAATGCACCAACCCTTATTCTCTCAGGATGCTTCTGTCTGCCATTATTCCACGACTATGAGAAAAGTACCATGGTCAAACGTCACCCCTTCATAATATAAGCTCCCACCTTCATGTTCTTTGAATCCCTGATATCATTTAGCCTATGATAAGCCTGGCTTTTGTGAAAACTTTTCTTCACTTGTCTATGGGACACACACTTAACAATTCTCTTGCCATCTTCCTGGCTTCTTCTACTACTTAATCATCAGACTAAGTTCTCCTTGGTCCCTAAATCAACATGATCTATGGCTCAGCCCTTGGATCTCTCTCTCTCTCTCTCTCTCTCTCTCTCTCTCTCTCTCTCTCTCTCTCTCTCATTGTCATCTTAGTTAGTCCTCTATGTAAACTCATTCAAGTTTCTAGCTTTAATTATCACCAATATTTTGGTTCTCAGTTTATTATCATTATCCCAGATCCATCCACTGAACTTGTATCATTTCTTCTATTTGCTTGTTTGATAGCTTTCCCACTGAATGCTTAAATTGTACTTCAAACTCAAAATCACTTTCCTTATACCAACTGCTAAATTTATAGTGCCCACAAGATACCATGATCACAATAAATGAAGAGGTCATTTCTTCTAATAACCATTCCCTCAAGTCTGCCCTCAGAAATAATAATAAAATTAGTCTTGGAATAATCTACATTTCTGACTTTTCTACCTTCACCCTGTCAATTATCCATTTCACCATCAACATACACATCTCAACATGAGATCTTCACAGCCAATGTGCTAACTTTAGATTTTCCACATTTCTCCAACACCACTATCGCAACTCCCCACTGTGCTTCTGCATGCTTTGGTTTTAACCACCCCACATCTGGATTTAATTCCTCACAACTCTCTGGGTCCCACCCCCAATCATTTAGTCCATAAAATTCAGCTGCATTGATTTGACCCCACAAGAAGGGATCATCTGATTTATTAAAGCACAGCTGTAGTTGTTTGAGTGGATCCCATAGGTTCATGAAGTTTAAATATTGGGTCCCAGTTGGTGGAACTGTTTGGGAAGGTTTTGGAAGTGAAGCCCTATTAGTAAGGGTGTATAACTAGGGCTTGGCTTTCCCAGTGACCCACTCTTCTCTCTTAGTCTCCATCTCTCTCTCTCTCTCTCTCTCTCTCTCTCTCTCTCTCTCTCTCTCTCTCTCTCTCCCCTGCTTTTCTACCTCATGCTTATGAATCCAGAAGAAGATTCTCAGCTTCTGCTCCAGTCCCATGCTTAAGCCTAGTGTCATACTCCCCACCATGAGAGTCATGGACTCACCCTCTCAAACTACAGGCCCCAATAAATTGTTTCTTCTGTATGTTACCTGGGTGCTTTTCACAGTAATGAAAATGTAACTAAGACAACTACCTTCAATATGAGGGATTGGTAAAGGTCAAGTCAGACCAGACTAAGTTATTAGAAACTATTTCTTATTCCTTGTTGAACTAACCAGGAAAGGGACTTTCAATCCCAAAACAGTGGGTTGGTATTGAAATAAAATCTTTTAATAAGGTTTCTACAGACGTTTCAATGAGCTTGCTCTACTTACCTTGCAGAACTGTGTCACAGAACCATCTGAGGCTCCATATTTCCTGTTAGTTAATTACCTTAGCAACCTAAATGGTCCAAGCACTTTCTCAGCTACAGTGTACACACACTTCTGCTTCCATTTAAAATACTTTCCACCTCTCTCTCTTCCCCAGACTATTTGACTTAGATAATGTATTATTATCTCAAACAGACTTTCTATGACCAATATATCCATGCTGAGTACATCTCCTATTAGGCTTCAGAGTATCTTCTATAGGAAACTTACTTTGATACTAAAGTTCCTAACAATTTACCCAGCATAACTGTTATAGGAAGAATATGAAAAATGAAATACAATATATCACTTTGTTTTATAGAACAGAGAATATAAAATTTAAAGCTGAGAGGTGAGATAATAAAGGCATACTGCATGCTTAGAAATAATTCAAGGTAGATCTTATACTAACTTGTAAGATAGTCTACTGTCTTGGATTCTAAATCTCTCATCTTAAACTTATAAAAAATCATATCTTATACTGTAACCACAAGAGAACAAATAGACATAAGTTATAAAAGAATTGAATATCAATTTGTTTTATTGCATATAAGTCTCTATAACTCATAATTAGTATGAGAGCCCAAAATTAAGATCCACTATCATTTTATCTCTATATACCAAGAGGACCTAGATATCTATTTAACTGGCTCATAGTTAGAGTGAAGTGTTGCAATTTTTTTAATTTGAGAAAACATAATATATTGCTGTAGAAGAAAAATATCTGAAGTTAAAATCTTTGAAGGATAACTAAGTCTAGAGCAGGACAAAGGAAATGAAGGCAGCAGAGGAGAGAAGGCAAATGGATCTAAGAAAGGGAAATATTTGGGCCTACCTAGTTGCTAAGTGAATAACTGAATACAAATGTCAGAACAGGAAACAGCTGAATCGAAAGCAAAGCCTGAAAAATGTTCTAAATGCAACAGAAGAGACAAGTGGGTGTGTCAAGAATTTCAAAGGCTTCTTAGACACAATTCCTCTTGCTCAGAAGATCTGATCATGAGCCAAAAGAAGTCTGCACGGGCTAGAAGATTCCAGGTTTCCCAGCCACAAACAAGAGAAGTCAACTTAGTAGTGACCAAAGCCTCATGCTCAAGGGGATCACTGGATCAAGGGGCCAAGCTGGCTGGATAGACTAGCCAGGATGGGCAAGCCCCAAGTCCAGCGAGTGGGCTACTTTTCCCGCACATCAGGATTTCCAGGAAACAAATCTTCCTTCCAATCGCAGTGCAGCTCTAACCAATTCTTACCTTTGGTGTAATGTTAAGGACTCAATGAAATATATGAATTTAGAAAAAACCAATTTAGAGCCATGTCACTCTCAGGTATTCTTGGCCTCCTTGCTCTCAACAAATGCTTTGTGGGTCTACTCCATGGCACAGAGGAGACTGGGTGACCAGGAACTTGAGTAAGGCTCACAGGATCCCATCTGCCCATTGAGGACGAACAGTAGCAGGTACAACAGAGCTCCGGAGCTCTGTTTCAATGACGTCAACACTCCCAGCTTTCTTTCCCCATTGCATTTTATTTATTTCGTTTTGCTGGTGGCATTTGTGGTTTGATTTGTTTGATGACTACTCATACTTGTGTTTCTTTTCTAGATAGCCTCCCTGCATCAACATGATTATACCTACACCTTATCTATACATGAAATCCTGGTATCCACCATGACTGGGGTTAGCCAAAACAGTTCATTTATACAGCCTTAGTGTGCACAGTGACCTCTGACCTTGGAAGCAATTTAATCTAATTCATCAAGACCAGAATTGAATTAAAATCATTCAAAAAGTTAATTTTTGTTTAATTATGATTAATCATGTGCTAAACCTTTAGCTCTCACCTCCTTAAGGAGTTTTCCTGAAGATTCAGTTGTTGGAATAGGAAAGGGTTACTGAAAGGTTCTGAACAATGATGGGAAAGAAAAACCACCTTGTATAACATTCCACTAATTGTATTCACAACTCTTCACTTTTACTAATAAAGTAATAATTAGTAACTAATATTTTAGGTCAGTAGCTGATTGGCTTTGTTAATAGCTAAAAATGTACATGTTAATTGGAACTAAAATTGGAGGGATCTATTCATGCGAATAGATACTACATTTATGGTTGATAAATATTATGTAGTAACATATATTGTAATTAATAAAAAAACATAAATTCCAGTTTTCCAGCTGCTTTTCATTTGTAATTTTTATCATGTCTTTAGTGTGAAAATCTTTTAAACCAAAGAACCTAGCTTTTTTTGGAGCATTTCCCTGCTAATGACGAACACTGGGCATGAATGTGAAGACCTGCATATCACTGTGTGACACAACACGCATTCAGAATGCCACTTGGGAGTTTCCATCATACAAAGCCACACAATCATTAAAGAAGCTGCTCCTGCGCCGATCTCATCAGGTGAGAGCTGCCCTCTGGAGCGTCTCATTGTGAGGCTGCACACACATTTGTGTTCTCTTTGAAGCCATAAAAATGAAACCAGCATGCTCATGTTAGGAGCAAAGGAAAAGTTTCTTATGTCAGTAGATTTAAGGTACAGCCTTGGTCACTGTGAGAGCCTCTCCAAATGGCAGTCTCCTAACAGCAAAGGTCAAATAAGAATGAATTCTGAGAGAAAACCTTCAAAGGCCTGAATATCATCACATCCCACCATGGACAGCATCACAGCGTTTAGAACTAGAGTTTATGGATGTCCACAGCGTCAAAGAAATCCTTCCTAATTGCACTCTTTTGCCTTGGCATTGTTCTTTGATGATGACTGTAGGTATGTCATTATATGAATAATGAGGACCCATGCATATACATAGACTCAAACCTAACTTTGCACAAAGAACAAGCAAAATATTTTACCAGCAGTAGCTTTATCATGCATAGAAATCCATGATTCCTCCATCCTAATAGATTATAAATATTTAGTAGTAGGAGTTTTATAAGAAAAGGAGGATGAGAATCAACTCTAACACATTGCTGAATCTGCAACCAGATTTGTAAAAGAATATGGGATCACCTAGCATCTGTGTGTACCTAATGGAGAAATTCTCAGACAAAAAGGATGGGGAAACATTGTTTCTCATATCAAAAACCTGAAAATGGCCCAAAATGTCACTGGGAAAATGGATATAGTGTCATGACACACTCAAACAATTAAACATTTCACAGCATCAAAATGGAAGAACTGCTGTCATATACACCAAAATAGATGCCTCTGAGAAGCAGGTCAAACCAATGGTGCTATAGAAGCCTGCAAATGCCATGTTTCCACTAAAGAGTGTTAGAGATATGTAAGGTGGGACAAGGTTTGCACTGGCATTAAGAGTCCACTGGGGGGAAAAATGTAATCACCATTCTGTGAATTGAAATAAAAACTGCCTATGGTTGTTCACTATAAGTTCTATAAACTGAATGCATATTTGGGATTTTAATTTACTACAAAATATATTAAATGGGTAATTTCCAATGAATCTTTACAGAAAAATGTTTTTGAAAATATCATTTAAGAAATGTCACATCTCATGTATATGTGTAATTTAAGAGTTGAACTTACACAACATAAAGTAGTGTGGTAGCCATGAAAAGTAGGAAGGGTGACGCGGAGAGATGTTAGTCAAGGCACTTAATCTATATCAACAATAAAGTCAGAGGCACTACTGTGCCAGAGAGACAACTTTGGTGAAAGCAGACCATATCCTTAAAACTGTTAAGAGCAGATTTTTTTTTTTTTACCACAGAAGCCATCCCACAATGTATATACTCTTCACTTGTAATAGGTGGTATATACCATTTTATCAACTAAAAATGTAGATGATAACCAATAAAAATTTAAAGTAGCATTATAGTTTAGCTGAAAGTTCAGCTAAAGTTTACCCGAAACTTCACAAGGTCCTTGGGATTGTGTGAAGGAGCTCCTCTTTAGTTCCTGTCTGTATATCAGGTGTGGTTTGTTGTGGTCATCTTCATGTTCACTCCCATCTGCCTTCATGACTGGTTCTAGGAAATATTCGCCATCGTGTGCCTTGAATGTTCCCATCTGGAATGGAGAAAGTAACATTAACTTTTCCCAAGAGTGACTATGTTGCGAATTCACATTGTACTACCAGATCAAACAGTACACAGGGCTGGGGCCCTAGCGCAGAGATACAGTGTTTGCCTGTGCATGTGTCCCTAAGCTCCATCCCCTGCATGACAGCAAATTGTAATGAGCTCACAGGGATAAAACAGCAAAGCCCGTTTACTAAATGCTCTCAACTGGACATGTTTCC
Source organism: Dicrostonyx torquatus (assembly GCA_028555095.1). Taxonomy (NCBI): domain Eukaryota; kingdom Metazoa; phylum Chordata; class Mammalia; order Rodentia; family Cricetidae; genus Dicrostonyx; species Dicrostonyx torquatus. The sequence goes on along the minus strand of JAQHUG010000053.1, from coordinate 4,391,019 downwards.
TCTCTGTGGCTCATGCTTCCTCCCCTCTTCTGAATGAAGTCGCAAGACTACATACTATCCCAATTTACCTTAGACAGTGGCTATCCCAGCTATTAAAGACAAGCACTGGCAGAGCTCTCAAAACAAAGAAGATCTAGGATTCTCTATAAATGTTACAACTGTTTGGTTGGGTCCATGGAAGGCAATGGGTGGAAAGAAGACTGTTAGAAGTTGATGAAGGTCAGACTGGGTAAGATGGGTCTGGCAATAGGAACTCAGAGCCTGCTTATGAGAAATGAAAGGTGAGAAAGAGGTTTTATGAAGAGCAACCTACTTTTCAAACTCTAGAATTCAACAAACTTGCTATTGACATGTGTACTTAACTCACATTCCCAACCCTAGCATGCCTAAAGTAACTCTTTGTTCTTGTCTAGAAATGTTGTTTCTGCAATGATCCATTCTTCGGTAAGTGGCCAACATATTTCCAGATTGTTGAAGAAAACAACCAAAAACTTGGAAGAACTCAGGGATGAAACTTTCTCCCCTAGCTTACATCAAACACACTGCCACAACTTGATGGTTCAAGTCCCACAATATGACCAAAATAAATGAATTATATCAAAATTAACTACTATATCCATGACTGAATCTAATACCTTGACCTTCCTAAGCAGAGAAATAGTTCACTATGTTCTAGTCCCCACATCCTAAGTCACACAGGACATTCCTTCACATGCACGAAGCATGTTAAATCAATGGGAAAGACAAATTATTTAATTAGCAGAATTGCATCAAGTATGCAAACAACTAGAAAGAATCCATCACACAGAAATAATACCAAAGAATCGATGGTGTATGTTCCAAAAATAATACTATAAAAGACACTGGAATAGAAATAGAGGGAACTTTGCTATAATTTTAAAATAAGGAAACTTCATGATGCATTAAAGAAATACCCAGGGTAGGGGCTAGGAATATGGTATTGTTAGTAAAGTATTTGCTATGCAAACATGGAGACCTAGCTGCACCTCCAGCAACCAGGCAAGAAGTCAGGCACAGTGATCACGCCTACGATCCCAGTTCTAGGGAGACAGACACAGGATGATCTCTGGAGTTGGGTGACGAACCTGTCTAGAGAAATTGGTACACTGTAGTTGCAATAAAAGACCATGTCTCAAAAAGAATAATTCTAGAAAAGTTTCACTGATGAATCCAAACAAGAACATTAAAAGACATTTTATCATTAAACATTAATATCATTGAACAGCATAGGGAACATCACAATTAAGGCAATATTCTGGCCATTAGCATATGAAATAGGGTCTTATGCTGCTGGATGGTCAAACATGGAAATAACCCCTCAAACAATCGTCAGTGTATAAAGAGAGATTCCTCTTCCTCTTCATGGTCAGATAAAGCAAAAGCGCACATACAGGCATTGTTCACAAACGTCACAGCTGACTTCAACATAGAAGCCAGAAGCCATTCATATCTGTGCATTCACATGAAATCCATTTCAATCTCATAACAGATATTTGAAGTAAAAGGCCATTTTCTACTTTCCGGGTAAGATGAACGAGAAGCAGGAAGTTGCACAGCTATTGTGGTTTGACTTGGTAGGTGAAGGGACTTGTCAACAAAGCTGAAGACAGGAGTTCCATCCTTGGAATATACATGGTAGAGAAAAAAAACTGACTCCTGAAAGAAGTTCTCTAACTTCTACATGCACACTGTGGCGTGCACAGTACCCCTACACACACACACACACACACACACACACACACGAGAGGGGGTAAACACTGAACATTGAACACTTGGCTTCCAGCTGGCAGCACTCTCTCAGGAGGCACAGCGTCAATGGAGAAGGTGAATCACTGTGGGACAGGCTTCGAGATGTAACAACCTGCTGTCACTTCTGTTTATTTTTCTCCTTCTATGTTGCCAAGCAATATGACCAGTCACCTATGATCCCTGCTGCCATGATTGTATCCCCTCATACTGACAGCCCAAATGAACCCCTTCCTTCTTTTTGTTTTTCAGATATTTCCAACCAGAGCAATGTGAAAAGTAATAATGAAGTCATGACTGAGAATTGTGGGATACTTGTACACTATGTGAAAATGCATTGCTGTGATTGGTGTAATAAAAAGGTAAACAGTCAATAGGCAGGTAAGAGGTATAGGCGGGACTTCACGAGACAGAGAGAATTCTGGAAAAAGAAGGCCAACTGTCGAGCCAGATGTGGAGGAAGCAGCATGAGCAAGATGAGAGATGAAGTAACAAGTCACGTGACTGAACACAGATTATAATAAATGGGTTAATTTAAATTATAAAAGTCAGTGGGACAAACCAAAGATGAAGTAAGTCACGTGACTAAACACAGATTATAATAAATGGGTTAATTTAAATTATAAAAGTCAGTGGGACAAACCAAAGTTAAGAGCTTTCAAAATTAATAATAAGTCTCTGTGTTATTATTTGTGAGTTGGCAGTCCAAAGCAAAATCTGACTACAAATGACACCCAACTTGGGGTACTGAACATGGAGTTCATTGCTCACAGCATAGACAGGCATAGGATTTAAGAAGCCCTGCTTTGCAGCAAAGTTATGAGCAGCTGGCATGCGAAGTAAAAATGCCTGCCACTAGCGCAACAAGTTCCCAGAGCTGGGGCAGTATTGCTGACACAAGATTAGAGCCTTACAAAACAGAGAAGACA
>JAQHUG010000053.1:4362803-4386597 GCA_028555095.1 Dicrostonyx torquatus | reverse complement strand
ATTTTAGACATATAAACAATCTCCAAACACTTCATAGACCTACAGAATATAGCATTTAGGATGTTCAATAACCTAAGGTTTTTCTTTACAGTGAGACATGTCTGCTCCTAGAGGCACCAATTTACTTCAAAAAAAGGATGATGGGTGCTGAAGAACCTCCATTTGGCATTTCTTGCCCAAAGCCAGTCATCTGGGCAAGAAACTGCTCTTGCTTTAGCTGCTAACTGTATGCTGTCCAAATTGGATGAGCAGGACACACAAAAAAAGGTTTCTGCCAAACTCTGCCAAGACAAGGTAAGACAGTCCTTCAAAATTCCTAATTTACCGAAAAGCCTTGGAGATATTCTAGGCCCATTAGCCAAAGATGGATGCCCCAACATTACAAAAGAACCTGGGGTGACTGCTCAGGCAGCTAAATGTCTTTGTAATTTCTTAGCTTTGGAGGTTGCCTGCTCTACACTTCCTGTGTAATCAGGTAATATTATATCCTTCTCAGGGCTTTGATGGGGTTAAAGACTAAACAGCTGTAGTAATCATTTTCCTTGTTAGAAAATTTAAATAAAAAGACTCACAAAAGTGGTATAAAGTTTATAACATTAAGAAACATAAAAGTTTAAGTTGTTTATCTAAAAATGTTCTGAAGTTTAAAAGATAGATCTAGAATGGTAATACAAATTATAATAAAAGATGATTTAGGTATAAAACTTTAAATTCATAAAATAAGATTAATAATAGGAAATTTTCTCCAAATATGCTAAATACAAAAGGACTAAATATTGTAAATGTAATCCTTACTTGATAATTGTTCTTATAGCATATAGTTTTACCATGTTAGAGTCAAAACATTCCTTTTTATTTAGACAAAAGGGGGTAACTGTTGTGAAATATTTGTACATGTGTGAAAATACACTGCTGTGAGTGGTGTACTAAAAAGCTGAATGGCCAACAGTTAGGCAGGAGGTATAGGCGGGACTTTGGGAGACAGAGAGAACTCTGAGAAGAAGGCAGAGTCACCAGAGAGTCATGGAGAGAGGAGGTAACAAGCCATGTGACAGAACATAGATTAAAATAAATGGGTTAACTTAAGTTATAAGAGCTAGTGGGACAAGTCAAAGCTAAGACTGATCTTTCATAATTAATAAGTCTCCATGTCATTATTTGTGAGCTTGTGGCCCAAAGAAAAATCCAACTACAGAGGAATGGGGTGATTGCTATGATAAGTCACTGCTGATCATGAGGCTGTGAGGCCTCACAATGGGGCTTGTGGGGGATTAGAAAAACTGAAACTTCCGTTTAAAAAAAATCCCTAAAATTCCATAAACAGAGCTTAATGACCATCCTGATGAGAGATCAGAACTTCACAGTGCAGGTGGGAATAGGATCAGGAGAGGCCTGGCTCATGATACTCAAGGAAGGACTGAGGACACCATTGTGCATGGGGATGAAAATCATTCATGATACGGTCTCACAAAGAATCCAGCCAGAGTCCTGATTTAAGCTGAGTTCGACACTAAAGAACCAAGTATTTTGTGAAGCAAATCTCCAGCCTGGATAGAATCCGGGCGGTGTCATGGTTATTGCTCAGTGCACGTATCCAGGTCTAGTGTGACAGAGCAACACACGTGAGAGAAAGCGGTGAAAATATGCAGTTTCGTGGGGAAGGGAACAAAGATAAAGCTGTAGATAAGATGGTGCCGAGAAAGTAGTTGTGATTGTTAAAGTCTTTAGGGCCAGAAGACAGATACCTTATACTCTGTTTCTGTGTGTACACCCCCGCCCATCAAAGCCTTCACAGGAAAGAGAGCCTAAACTGAAGGCACCACAGAAGGGGTTCCCTGCTGCAAAACCAACCAGGGAAGAGATTTCAGGGGCAGTGCATAAGCTAACACAACTGTGAACCAAGGTTCAGTCTGCATCTCAACCTGGCTACAAGAACTTGGCAGAATGGTCCTTATGGACTGGTTTCACAGGTATGAAAGATGCAGAAGTAAAGGAGTCAAACAGTCATGTGCCAAGGTCCTGAAGGCCACTGAGACCAGGCAATATATATCAGGGTTTGAGTCCCTGCACAGAAGCCCTTAGAGACCATGATATGAAGTTATGAAGGTTAAATCTAAGTTGTATTTGAGCCCAAGGACATAAAAGATACCAAATCATGGAATATCTGCTAATGAAGGTTAAAGGCCATGGGTGCTGCATGTAGCCGGCTGAAGTGATGGGGATACCTAAGCTCTTTGGAGCCTAGATGATTTCACCACAAGCCATAGATGCTGAATATGGAGCTGTAGTATTTGGTGTTTGCCCTGCTGGGTCTACTTTGGTCCATTTGCTAATAGGAATGCTTGTTTTATGATATTGTATATTGAAGGTATATAACTCCTAATTTTTCATTTTGAAGGGATACAGCAAAGAGGTTCCTTTGAGTCTCAGAAGAGGTTTTAGGCTTTTGCACAGTATAGGGAGTGTTAAAGATTGTGTGTAGTTTTGAAGGTCAAGTGGATACATTTTGGATCTTGAGATGGCTATGATCTTACTGGACAAGGAGCAAAGTATTACAGTTTGATTGCAAAATGTCCCCCTACAACTTGTATGTTTGAACATTTGGTCCTAAATTGAAAGTTTGTAGAACCTTTCAGAGAAAGACTTGATGAAGGAAGTGAGTCACTAGGGACAGACTTGGAGGTACTATAGCCCAGCCTCAATTCCTGTCCACTCTCTTCTCCCTAGTTGCAAAACAATATAACCAGTTGTCTCCTGCCTCATTGCCTTCCCTCTTATGGGGACTGGATTCCCTTAAACTGAAAGACATAAGGAAGCTTTCCTTCTTTAAGTAGATTTTGTGCCAGGTATTTTTTTCCAACCATGAAAAAAGTAAACAACATAGTAATTTATACAGTTTTCATACCATGTGGCAAAACCAAGAAGGTGACACCAAGTAGCCGGCTCCACAATTCATGCCTTAATCTGTCCAATTTGATAAATTCTATAAAATAGTCAAAAAGTATTTCATATAGACCTACTATGGGTCAGATAGTTTTAGGGACTAAAGATTCAAAAAATACAGTCAATAAAAATATAATAAGCCAGATATTCTTTAGTGGAGTAAACACCTACAACCAGGGCTCAAGGAACTTGGTAGAAGAGAGAGCAGAAAGATTGTAAGAGCCGGAGGACCAGGATGACTGCTGAGAGATAGATTTTTAGACATGATAGGGAGGCCACACCCATGGAATTGCAACATATGGTCCCCTAAACGAGACCTGCATAAAGAAAACACCAGTGACTTGTCAAGATGATCTTACAAGGCCCTGCCACTAGATAAAGAGTGGCGGGCAATCAATGACTGCTGAGAGAGGGAGGAACAGTTTCCTCCAGGGAGGAGCCTAGACGCATGTACATACAAGCAACATTAAATGGACTCAGTAGGAGATACATATATAGTATATAATAATTATTGCCACATGTATATGTAATAGTAATAAAGAAGAAGAGGTCATGAATTTGAGACAAAATGGGGGAGCCATGGAATGAGCTAGAGGGAACAGTGAGGAGTTACGTCAATACAGTGCTCCCATAGGAAATTCACAAGAAGTAAAAGTGTAAGTAGCAAAATCTGAAAGAATACAGTAAATCCTCCATCTCCACCCCCGAATGGAGAAGAGGCTAACATAATGCAAGGACAGGGAACAGCAGGTGAGGAGGAAAGAGAAATTCCAGGTAGAGACAGACAGACAATATGGTACTCATAGTTAATTAGGCTGCAGCATCTCAAACGGGGAGTTAAAAGCTTGAGGAGCTGGGAAAGAGCTCAAAGGTTCAAGTGACAGAGGAGGGAGGCTGATGCTGTGCCAATAAGAGGTAGGAACTGGCGGTGGCTTGGAGAGGTCAGCTCACTCCTCATCACTGCCCAGAATACACAAATATACCTTTACGTACATTCAAACGCTTACATGCCCTACAGAGCAAAGTGTATTTCTGTAGTGAACGACCCATCAGTGAATTACTGAGCCATAGATACGGTGACAAGTATAGTTTTGGTGACACGTCATTTCAACTTCTTAACTCTAGCTATCCTAAAACTTATTCAGGAGCAACTTGAAAAACTGTTCTAAATTCTCTTGTAAATGATAATTGCATGTTTTGACCATCGTTTTAATGCAGTAATCAATGATGTCACTGAAACAATCACAGCAATTGTAAGCATGAAGCCCTCTTTACTGTAATTATGATCAGGTCACTATGACTCCATCACCGTCCTCACCCTTATTATCTAAGACCTTGCCAGGAACAGCAGGCACGTGTGGCCATAGAGATTAACTTGTGACTCTCCTGGTGAAGCATGCCCTCCATTGATGATTCGCTCTCGTCTTTACTGAACGCTAATGAAGAATGACATATCTACATGCAGTTTTCTTTTATGGAACAAGTCCAATATTTAGGTTCTCTTAGGTAGTGTGTTAATAGAACAAACAACACTTTTAATGACTTAAAAATTAGGGGCTACAGATACGGCTCAATAATGGAATACACGCTTAGCATACATAAGGACAGGAGTTCAATACCCAACATAGATAAAGTAAAAATATGTGAAACTTAATTAATTTTGCTGACTATAAAACACTGAGATTATAACATTTTTAAGAAAAGACAAAGCTTTAAAAATGTTTCATTTATTCGACACTTTTCTAATGGCCTCTTGAAATATTACTAACTAACTCTACCAATAGGAATTTTGAGTCTACCCATAAATCACATAGTTTTCATTATACATCCAGACGCCTGCATTTCCAGCCTTCCCAGAAAACTAATTCTGTCCGTACCATAAGAGGTAACAAAGAAATTGTTTTTGAAATCTGAGCACATGGGTCCATGGAAAATCCTTTTCTGCCTTTTAAAAAAAGTCTGCTGAGGAGGAGAAATATGATAGTATCTTGGGGAAAGATGCAAATAGACACGAGCTATCCTCTGCTTAGCTAAAACACACCTATGACACCACTGCAGACGCCACGCTGTTCCCAAGAAATTCAAAAACCATTATATAGAGTTTTGCTTTTTTCTGGATCAAAACTGACACAAGGAACTTCTATTTCAAGGTTTCAATAAAGTTCTCAGGATCTGGCCTGTGCTCCCACACGAGAAGAAACAGTGTGTCATAGGCCCCTCAGCTGTAGCTGGACTGGACTAATTCACCTGGAACAGCACCCCTGCCGTGGGTAGAGTTTCCTCAGAATCTATGTATTTAAAATACCAAGCTCCAAAAGCTATGTAGATAATTTATTTTCAAAACTGATTCTCCTTTTTATTTATCAAGGAGGGACTGTCACTTCTACCAATTTATTTAGCTCATCCCTATGAAAGGGACCTCCTGCTCAAATTATAAAAATTATTAGGGTTATGCCAAGAGGTTCCCAGGAAAACTATGAATTCAAATTTAAAAAAAAAACTTGGAAAGGAATCTGGTAAGGAATTTGAGGACTTGACAAAACAGGTGGTTCATAGAATCACATTTAGCTCATCCATATTTTTAGCATCCTGCCTATCTGCAGATGAATGCTACAGTCTGATTCAGAAGGAAGCAAATGATTGCACTTTATTTCACTGACCAGCAAACACTTCAAACCCACCTTTCACTTGAGCGGGGGTTTCCTGGTTACTTAGAATAGTGACCATTTGCCAAGTTTTTTTTTAGTGATCATAAAACTGGTTTCAGTTTGTTCCACTGAACATAATTTTTATGTGCTTAGAGAATTATATACAATTGTATTCCCAGAATGCCATCTCAGTACTGTGGCATTCATTCACACAGGTTTCAATATACATGGCCAACACACACACTGTTACTACAAGAGCAAAAACAAACACTGAAGATAAACCCACTGAACTCTTTTCCCAAAATATGCACAGTTCACCACGCTAAGCCTGGCCACTGGAGAACAACGCTGGGAAATATGGAGTTGCTGAATAAAAATGTTTTCACAAAGTCTATAGTGATTTTTTTTATAAGACTCACAGGCATGAGTCCTGATTTGGCGCTTATGGACACTTAGTCAAGTTTTCTCATGTCTCTCACTCAGTTCCGTTATCTGTAATAAAGTCATAAACAGTTTTACTTACCCAATTTCATAAGAAAATTAGTGTGTGTTCAAATGATATTCATACATAGAAGCTCAGGCTACCTGAAATAGAACATGCTTAAGGCAGAACGAAAATATTTTACTAAAGCACCAATGCTATAGACACTCTTCTACCACGAGCAAAGTGTAAATGCTATAGACTGAAAGACCAGAAGCTAACCTCAGAGATTCTTCTTAATCTGCTGGATTAAATGCTGGGCACCTACATATAAAAATACATTGCATAAGTGGATGAATCACTCATGAGGGAAACATAAGAACTGACTCCAAAAGCATAAAGCAGAATTCAGGGATGTACGGTCCCTTAAAGGTGAGTCCCCTTTCCTCCGCCAGCATTCTTTACATTCCCCATTCTGTGTTCCAGCTCCAGATTCCCAATGTAAATGGGAGGGGAGGTGATGAACAGGAAATTCATGGCTGGTAACTCTACACCAAGTCCTAGTCCATCAGATTCTCGGGTGTAGCCAATCTACCCAAGATGCAAATGGCCAAAGGACTCAATCTGTGTGTCCAGAAAACGTAGAAAAGAAAATTTCTATAACTTGTCTCTCTTTTTAAGGCAATAAGGGGGTCTAAAGAACCATCAAGATAAAAGTCACATTCTTGAAGTCTGTCACAACAGCCTCTTTCAAAATCTCTCTAAAAAGCTGGTGAAAATATAAAACCTAAAATCATCACAATAATGAGAAATTAAATATGACAAGAAACGTATTAAGAGCTATTTTATAAATATGACAAAATATATTCATGATATATTATAAAACAGTATTATTTAAAAATAAAAACATATGTCAGATGTACTATTATCTACAACATGTTTCTTGAATTATATTTTGCTTAGTTACTTTGACATGTGATCCTCTTCAATTATAAAGTCAAATCTACCTGTTTTTCTCATCTGTTGTATCCCTCCATTGTTCTTTATCTAAAGACTATATTACACATGGCCATTCTCTCCCAAATATTTAACAGAGCTGAAGTTTTATCACTAAGGTAAGGATCCAACATGTTATAGATTCTTGGCATTCGTGAGTTTAACATAAGTGTTTTTTAAGCTTTGAAAATGGGCATAGGAAACAAGTAAAACAATTATCAAAATTTGAATAGTCAGAAGTCAAACTAATTTGCAGCAGGGAGTAGGGGTGGTTATTATCAAAGGAGCCATGAACCTGAAGTAAAAATGTTCCTGGCTGTTTTCATTGTCAAATAACCTACAAGGCCCTTAAATTTAAGTCAACTGTCCTAAAACAATTATATACACACACATGCACATGCCTGTGAATGCACACACATGTACACACACACACACACACACACACACACACACACACAGTACCCCAAGCCAGCATCCTTCTACAATCAATTTTAGATGTGACCATGGAGCAGAAATGACATTCCTTTCAAAGGGCAGACTGGTACCTTCATAAATGATAGTGTTCCCAGAAAAAGGAAGCCCTCTTGCTGCCAGCATAGAGCTCCTACAGTTCTCCCACAGAAGGGAAGATGAGCAACTGCAGATCAGCAACTACCAGGCGTCCTCTCTTCATGGGGGTGGGGAAGTTAAGGCTGGGGTAACAACCACACGGTTCACTGTGTGTACCCTGCTTGAGAACACACAGCTAATTCATGTTGCCCAGCAAAAGACCTTAAGGAAGAGACAGCAGACGATGCTGTAACTTTGTACTTTGAGTCGAGAGACAGTGCCCTGTGAACAACTGTTGACAAGATGACTATGACTGATACAATGAAAGAGGAGAGCAACATAGCATTTGAAGGACAGAAGGGGGACAGCCTGGGGGAGAGTGCTGATTACTGATAGCCATTCCTTGCTTCCTTCTCGAAAACTCTCTGCCAAACATTCTAGTCATTTTGTATCTTGAAAGAGCCAAGAAACATCATTTCATCAATACATGGGAAGGGTTATGTCTCCTTTGGGCTGAGACAACCAAGAATCAGTTGGCCTGCGCCATGCTTACTATCAAACCAAAGGATTTATCTAGCTCATGAATATTTTTAATTAATATATACAATACCAATACTTAAGTACTATCAAAGGGAAGAATTAATCTGAATACCTGTATATTACTTCATCTTTACTCATCCATCCCTGAAAACTCACAAATATGTTTGTATCCCTTGCTTAAGGACACTTGAAACCATATATTAAGCATTTACTTATATAGTGTTTCTATATGCTGCTGGCTTTGACAATGCTGAACATAACTAACCAAGAGTACACTGAGACCTTTTAGTGTCGCATCCTGGGGTGTGTGTGTGTGTGTGTGTGTGTGTGTGTGTGTGTGTGTGTGTCTTCATGTGTGTGGAGGTCAAAACACAACCACAGGTGTTGTATTATCTCAAGCACCATTCCTTCACCTTGGTTTGGAAACAGGCTTCTCCCACTGTCCTGGAGCTCACCAAGCCGTTGGCGTTGGCCTGTCAGCAAGCTCCTGTTTCTGAGTCCCCCAACACAGAGCTTCTAAGCACAGGCTAAGCAGGTGCCACCATACCTGGGCTTATTTTAAAAAGCAAACACACAAATAATACTGGTTCTGGGGATCAAACTTACACCCTCACGCTTGTAAAACAAGCATTTTACCAACTGAGCTTCCTCAGTCGCGAACCCCCACCAATGTTTTCTTGGTGCTACACTGAGTCAGTACTTGAATGTGACAGAGGTGGAAAGGAAGATACACTTAGACAAAGGATAGGATTCTTCTCCCTGCCACATACCTCTCAACTGAAGTGTCTTGAACCATCCAACAAGTCAAATGAGCCCACCCAAAATCCTTGTACTTTCTCTTTATTTGTTTCAAGTTTACACAGATTTTCCAAATTCCTCCTTGCTTTTTCTAATATAGGCACTTTCCCTTAAAAAATCACATTTTAACATTTGTTTCTTGAAGAATGTGGACAAATACACACTAGCATAGTTAAAGTCAATGCTTCCTCATTGTTGGAGCATTTGAGTAACTACAAGACTAATAAGTTTTTCCTTAAAAATATAGGTATGGAAATATTTATATATATGTGTGTGTATGTATGTATGTATGTATGCATGTATGTATGTATGCATGTATGTATGTATACTGAGGGATTGGCTGGATGGCACAGTCACTAAAGGTGCCTGCTACCAAGCTTGAAGACATGAGTTTGATTCCCCCAGAATTCACTTGATGGAAGGAGAGAATCAACACCTGCAAGTTGTCATCATAAGTGAATAGATAAAATATCTAACTACAGATTGGCACATGAGGTTATATAAGTGCTGTAAATAGGAAGCTTAGAAAATGATAAAGACTAATTTATTTTTAGGATAGATTCAAGCCAGTGCAGCTACTTATCGACAGTTTCCGTCCTTGACTACTGTTAGAAGCTAACAGAAGCAACTCAACAATGAGTCTCCACTAGGGAGTTGTCAGACCAGATCTTTGTTCCTAGGAGAAACCCCAACATAATCTGCATGGTCACATCAGTTACTCTATCGGAATACGATACCAGCCAAGCACACCATCTGGTTTTATAAAATCTGGAAACCGTTTCCTTCAACCAACAAGACTTCACTGCTTCTAGCGCCATCAAGAAATGATGTAGCAGATTTGTCCCTGAGAGTCTCTGGGAGAGTGGACTCCACTAGGCAATGTGAGAAAAGCATCAATCAGCGCCACAAGGGATGTTGTCTTTGTGTACATTAAGTGTTACATCCTGTCACACAATGATAATAACAATATTCCATTTTACTTAATGCAGACCCTAGATCATTTAACCCCATGAGACCACAAATAGTATCACTAAGCAAAATAAGTTTTGGATTAAATATGGGGGTTAAAAGCCTGATAATTCTAATTCTGGAACAGTCTATTAATGGATTAATAAGCATTATAAGCCTTATCACACTACTAATAAATACTTTATAATATGCTCTACCTTCCTATTAATTATATAATTTGGAAACACATAAATCTTTGCCCTAAAATCTTTGAACCTTTAGACAAACATTTATGGTAAATAAAATTCAAAACATTAGAAGAGTAAGATATAAATATCTATATATAAATACATAGATATTCTTATGTTCAGAAAAAGTTTTGGCAATATTTTTATTGCCTTCTGGTTTTACTCCCTTCTGGTACTTAAGTTCAAAACATTTAGGAGTAAAATTTTTTAAAAAATATCATCCAGGCTCAGTAATATTGCAAAAGGGAAAAATCATGTAAGCACAAAGACTCACAAAAGTTTTAAAAATTAATGACCCAGAAATTGAAAGAAAATGCTTTAAGTCGTATCTTAGGTTAGCTGAACACTAATGAACTAAATGAAATCAATAAAACTTCTGGGGTATCGATCTGACAAATGGCCATAGAGAGAGGGTTTTGATGGTATTAATTTGATTTTCCAGATCAACTAAGCATTATTTTTAATTCTTTAAAAAATAGAGTAATTTTCCATGAAGTATAAATGTTTGTTTATTATTGGTGCTTCTGCTGTGTTGATGATGTAAACAGGAAGGAAATTACTGGAAGCGTTTTAGATAAATACAACTCGAGACACTAGCTTGAAAAGAGCAAAAAGACTTTCCAAAGTGACTTAGTAATTGTCTTAGGGTTTTAATGCTGTCATAAACACCATCACCAAAGCAACCTGGGGAAGAAAGGGTTTGTTTCATCCTACAGCTTGTAGTAACCCATGGAAGTACATCATCCATGGAAGTCAGGGCAGGAACTCAAGGCAAGAACCTAGAGGCAGGAACTGGTGCAGAAACCATAGAGGAACATTACTCCCTTGCTTGCTCGTGGCTTCCTCAGCCTGCCTCCTTATAACATCCAGGACCATGAGCCCAGCAATGGTACCACCAGCAATAAGCTGGGCCCTCGCTCATCAATCACTAATTATAAAAGTATGCCACAGTTTCCCTCAGGGCAATCAGGTAGGAGTCTTTTCTCATCTGAGGTTCTGTCATCCAAAACGATAAACCTGTGGCAGGTTTACTTGATATAAACACTAGCCGGCTCTGTAATTAACAGTGCTCTCACCCCGGACATCTGAAATCAACTTGAAAGTAAGTATTATTACATTTTGTCTGGAAAGAAGTACTACCAATGTTTGACTCAAATAATAAAGAGATGATTTTGTGGAACTATCTGAACACCTTCCAGAAAGTATGGTCTATTTATTTATTTTGTTTGTTTGTTTGTTTTTTCAGACTGGGCTTCTCTTTGGTTTCTCTGTGTAGCCTCGAACTCACAGAGATTCTCCTGTCTCTGCCTCCTCAGTGCTGGGATCAAAGGCATGTGCCACCACCACCCAGCTTTGGTCTATTTATTTTTGGTAAGAGAAAACTTGGGTTCACAAGATATTTGTAACCGAGTTCTTTCCTTCAACTGGGGCTGGAACCCCAGGGACAGTATAGCTTTGTCCTTAATAAAATGGGGCTCTCCTATCACGTTAGCACTCATACAGCGATGATTTATCTCATTACACAAAGTATAACAATTCAGGCATTAATATGTAAGTATATATAAATGCATTGCAAATTAGCATGGTAGTATTCAGCTACTTTGGTTAATTGACTTTCATTTTAATAATATATGTGACACTGCATATTTAGAATGACTATACTGACAAGAGATTCTGGGTTTATGTAGACTTAAGTCGGTCATGGGAAAAAGCAATAAGAGTCTTTGTTTTCAAGGGAAAAAAAATCAAATGAAACATGGGTGTGGTGCTTTATTTCATTTTCTCTCTCTGCATTAGGATTTCAGACTCCCTCTCTTCTATCTTGTCATTTCTAGTGCTCCCACACTAGCAATTATGTTGTGGATATTTTCTCTTTCCAGGGCCAGCTGTCATCTACCTTTTCCCTTCTATGTGCCTGTTAGTGGACGTCCTCATACCAGAAACAGAACAGGTTCTTTCCAAAACTTTTCAGCCTCAGGAGCCTCTTTAAAATGTGTATAGTCAATACTTTTTCCTTCCGGCACTCTAATTTTCAATTCATTGACTACATTTAAGAAATGTGGGAGTATTCGGCGTCAACAGTTACCCAGCACTAAGGCACCACATTGGAAGAGCCTACCCTGAGAGTGTGGAAGCAGAATTCAGAGGACACTCCTGATCGTCACTGGAGCATGTGACAAGTCGATAAAAAATGCTCTCTCATCCTCTGGCCTGGGTTCCTCTCCAGGTCCCTCGGAGCTTGGCATAGAAACTTACTAGGAACCACCGTGCCCCACCCCCAAGGCAGCCAGGGACCAGATCTCTAGAAAACGCAAGGGAGGCACAATCAGGCTTACCAGTCCCCCACAGAGACTGAAGACCGCAGTGTGGTCCTCTCGCGCATTGACCTGGCCACGGTAGAAACAGTGGCGCAGGTCTGGGGGCTCCACGCTGCCCCCGCCTGCTCCAGGCGCCGGGGTCCCCAAGTGCACCTCGGTGTAGCCTGCAGCCAAGAAAGCCGAATCAGCGCTCAGGTTCAGCTGGAAGAGCTGCCCATAGGCGCGGATGCGGTAGTGGGTCCTGAGCGGAGTGGGCTCGGGCACCCCGGAGCTCCGTTTCTTCCTGCTGAAGTGCCGGTTCTGGGGAAACACGTCTCCGAACTCATTGACCCGCGCGGGGGTCACCACTTCGTAGGAGGCTAGAGTCTTCACCAGGGCTTCTGCAACACATAGAGCAATGTCTATGAAGCCCGACGCTGTCCAAACCAAAACTCTGGAACTAAGCATCCCCACTAAAGGTACCCAATTTTGGTCCGTCCCAGAGGCACGACAGATGCACATGCACGCACACGGACACTGTGACCATGTTCTGCTTTCCCACAGCTCCTATGTGCTCCACACAGACCCTGCCACCCACCACCCTGCGCAGCCACCTCCTTGCCAGCTCCTCTTCTCTTCCCTGCCGCCAATGACCCCTGTCCTCCAGGCGCACTCTGCCCCGTGCCCCCACGCGTGCCCGCCGCATGGCCAAGGGAGCTTGTCCCTAGCGCACGCGATTCCACGACACCTAGTGAAGTCCTCGGAGATGCTCGGAGCTGGCCGGCCTTGGGGTCTTCGCGAGTCCGCACCACCCACTCGCACCCCGCCCTGCGCGCTGCGGGCAGCGCCCACGGCGACCTTACCCTGTCGTGGGTGGAAACGAACTTCCCAAGACCCAGTGAGAAGGAGCGAGATCGGACAGAGCAGCCCGGTCAGCCACTTGGCCACCCGCATGGCTGCACGTTTCGGGGGTGGGGGTGTGATCCGGACAGGGAGGCCGCCCGGGCCGCTGGCTCCCCGCGCTCTGCTGCCCTCCTCCTCGCTCTAGCTATTCTCCGCGGCGCCTCAGCAGCCTCCAGAGCCACCCGGGCGGCAGACCGGCCCGCCTCGCCCCGCCACGGGTCCTCGCTGCCGGTGCCGCAGCCTCATCGCTCGCAGCCCGCCTGGTTCTCGCAGGCCCGCGCCACCCTGGGAAGCGCTCACCGCCCGGCCCAGCAGGAACCGAGCCAAAGTAGCGGGGCGCGCGGGGCGGCGGAGAGCCCGCCCCCCCCCGCCGAGCCGGCCAATCAGCGGGAGGCGCGGCGGCTCGGCCTCCCGCGCAGCCCCAGCCGGGCTCAGCCCCGCCCGCCGGCGCGCTCACTGAGACCTTCTCAGCTGCAGCTCGAGGTCCCAAGGGCCTCCAAGACCCCACACAAGTTGACAAATGATAGGGGTCTGGAGTTAGTTCCTATAGCAAAATGACAAGTGTCAGAAAGGGACCTCTGCTACTCACTCTGAGACGTTCTTTTAGGCTTCTTCACGCAAAATTGCCAACCATGGATGGATGCTACCAAGAGGGCTTCTGGCCAGGCTCATTTTTAAGGGTCCCTGTGAGAGAGGAGACTCTGGGACTTGGGGTTGGTTGGTGAGCTAGAAGACTTGTGAATGACTG
The DNA here is from genome assembly GCA_028555095.1 of Dicrostonyx torquatus. Classification (NCBI taxonomy): domain Eukaryota; kingdom Metazoa; phylum Chordata; class Mammalia; order Rodentia; family Cricetidae; genus Dicrostonyx; species Dicrostonyx torquatus. Next base: position 4,372,558 of record JAQHUG010000053.1, on the reverse strand, counting down.
CACCAATCGCTTGACAAAGTTCAAAGGGGCCTTTGGAGTCTTCACAACTCCAGCAGTCGCCGCGATTCCTGTTGCCCATGTAATGTTTGGTTTGGGGCTAAGATTTGCACGAAGAACTCTCCCCCAAAACTTATATAAATGTCAAGATCCATAAAACATCTCCCCGTTCCTGGGGTCTGTCTCTTTATAGTGTGAATAAAGCCCTCCTTCGCTGTTACCCTCTACAACAATAGCTGTAGCTCCCACTCCGTCTGTGTGGCCCGGTGCTGCCGAACTCCACCAACTTTAGCAGGGAGAGAAAACAGCCTCTTTTCAACACTACACCTCTTGTCCTGAGTTCACCTGTTTGATTCGCAGGATCTGCAATCACTTCTCTTTACCAGAACGAAGACAAAAGGAGAGGGAGTGGACAGCCTGGCTTGAAATCCAACCACGGCCATTAAACAGAGAAGGTAAATCTTCGGGAATACAATGGGATGAATGCACTTCAGTTTGGTTTGTAGCCGCTGTTGCACTCTGGGCTCTTGGCCATGGAAATTGCCTTCCAATGGTATGCCCCTTCCTTTTCAGATCGTCGGCGTCATCCGTCTGTTGCCTGCAGCCAATGTGGAAGAGCAGTTTCAGGGAGGGAGAGTTTAAACTTGCATTCGTTGGTGAAATCGCGAGCTGAACGATGGTGTAATTGATCTAAAGGCCTTCTTCTTTTTTTCCCCTTCCTCACAAGTGCCATTTCATCTAGCAGAGAATTACAGAGTCCTGGTAGGTTTCCCCCAAAGTCAGAATGTGGTGTTCTTAAAGAGACTAATAATGGACTTTACCCACGCCTGTGAATTTAACCAGTACCTTTACCATAGGACAGTTTGGGCACTTTAGTAGCATGCAGCTCTGAATGCATCTTGGCATTTGGAGCCCAAGCCTTTCTGCCTACAAAGAACCTAAACCAGAACCAGAAAGTCAGGTAGCTTTAATTGCTACTTGACTGCTGAGAGACATCTCATTTTAATCCCTGAATGTTCAAAGCAGTACTGTAATGAAATATTTTGTTTTCAACATATCTAACATTTTGGAAATAATGTGCTAATGGGAAGGTATGTGGGATGTGTGTCCTGTGTCACTATAATCTTTTAAACATGTTTCAATTAGTTCTTTGAGAATGGCATACAATGTACCACCCCCACTCCTCCCTCTAACTTCAGATCCACCCCAACTTGCCCATGCTCTCACAACTTTGTTCTCTATTATTTTAATAACATCCTAAGGAGTCCAGTTTGCACAGTCCACATGCTCATGGGTATGGACCACCCAAAGGAGTGTGGCTAACCTATGGTAAAGCTCACCCTTGCAGAAAAGTGACTCCTCTTCCCCAGAAAACATCATCTGTGCACAGCTGGCGTGTGCACACGAACCTCTTTCCACGCCGGGGTAGAATATCAACTGGCTTGATCTTAAGACAGGTTTTATGCAGGCAACCATAGCAGCTGTGCAGGTAACCATAGCTGTTGTGAGTCTGAGTGCATCAGCCCTGCCATGTTTAAGAGACAATTTTCCTTCGGTACTGCCTGCCTGGCTCTTCTTAATCTTTCTTCCCACCCTGTCTTACTTAGTGTTTCTGTTGCTGGGAAGAGACACCATGACCCCTGCAACTCATAAAGAAAAACATTCAATTGGAGCTGGCCTACAGTTTCAGAGGTTTAATCCAATATCATCATGGTGGGACATGGCAGCACACAGGCAGACATAGTGGTGGAGAAAGAGCTGAGAGTTATACATCTTGATCCCAGAGGCAACAGGAAGTGAGCCATGAAACACATAGCTTCAGCATATGAGACCTCATAGCCCACCTCCACAGTGACACACTTCTTCCAACAAGGCCACACCTCCTAACAGTGCCTCTCCCTGTGGGCCAAGCCTTCAACACATGAGTCTGTGGGGGCCATGCCTATTCAAGCCACCACACACACCCTTTTCCACAATAGCCCTGAACCTTAGGAGTGAGGTGATAAGATTTCCCATTTGTAGCTGAGAATGCCACTAATGCTTATTCATGGCACTTGGACCAGTTTCTGCATTAACCGCTATCCACTATAGAGAGAAACTTATCTTCGTAAAATTCGAGGTGTGCACCAGTTCAGCAGCATAGAGCTAAGAGTTTAGAGGCGGTTGACACTGCGTTCACTGACCAGAACCACAGTAATAGACTCACCCCTGGCACCTGTGAGCCTGTGTTTGGGACCAGATGTACAGTGCTAAGCAAGCATTTCCTCTCAAATCTCATCAGAAGGTGGTGAGTTACCTTCATAACATAGGAACCCACGGGCATAGAGTGCCATACCAATTACTGTACTTCATAGGGTTCCAAACTTGGCAAAACTGTTGGTAATAAACAGCATCACTTCCTTCATTTTAAAGAAAATAAGTGTTTGTTTTCATATAGTATATAGTTACTATGAATGTCTTTCTGAATTCAAATGATTTTTATTATACTTGACTTTTTATGTAACATTCCTGTTGTCTGTCATCTTGCCCGACTGGAAAATATCTTACAAATGAGCTATTCTCAATTTCAATTTAATCTAGCTTTTTTCTCACACTGATTGTTAGAGGTACCACTTATGGAATCCCTCTGACATCCCAGGCAGGCCTAACAAACTTTAGAAAAGTAACCTTATTTAATTTACTCATTGCCATGTCATAAGGGACACAGAAATTAGGAAACTCACTTTGGATTATCCACAAAATTAGATTCAGGTTTCTTTGGTTTCAAATATAAGTTAGAAGAAAATTGAACTCTTTATACCAGCTTAAATCTTATATACAATTGAAACCAGCAATAACTCAGAAAATGAAAGTCATATTTACATCCAATGTATTTTATTTGTAAAATGTACTTATTTTGAAAAGTTTACCTCTGTAAAGTTAAATAACATACCAAAAGAAATAATTTTATTACAATTTTTAAGAATATTTTACCATACCATATTTAGTATAATTGTGGAAGTTGTGACCTTTATTTTCTTCTTTCTTTCTTTTTGGTGATGGGGAATCCAACACAGGGTTTCTCACATGCTAGTAAGCATGATCTCATTAAACTACTTTCCATCCCTTCATTTTGTTAATAATTTTAAGACATTAACATTGTTTCCAAGTATACAGAGAACAAAACAAATTTCTGTGCCCTAGTATGTATTACATTATACTCTATTCTGCTGTTCTTTTATTTATCTATGTTCAGCACAATTACAGTCATGCAAGAAGTTATTATTCAAAGGTATTTGAGGCAGTTTCTTTAGCAGTAAAGATGTGTTTCCCCATAGAAGGTAATAAATAAACTGTTCAATAACTACATAAATACTAATATTGACAGTCATATAGCTTAAGGGTAAGCAAACACAGAACAGCCAATCTAACAACATTTTGTTTTTATTTGGAGCATTTATGCCATTCACATTTAGTTAATTGTTAAAAGGTTATATTCAAGTCAATAATTTCTCTGTTTGCTTTCTATTTATACCATTATCCTTTCTTTTTCCTCTTGTTTGTCTTCTTTTGAACTAAATGAATATCTATTTCATCTCTACTGCTAGCCAAACTCTTTTAAAATGTTTTAACTGCATTTATTTATTTCATGTGTATGTGTGTGCCTCTGAGTCGGTTCTCTCCTCTCACTATGTACACTACAGGGATCAAACTCAGGACACCTGACTTGGGAGCAAGCACTTTACCCACTGAGTTTGCCTTAGCTGAACTCTTTGCTTTGTGATTTAAGTGGTTGCTTTAGGATTTGTTACATCTCTAACATGTACCTCTCTACTTTCAACTGTATACTAATGTGATTTGTGCCTTCCCAAACACGTAACCTTGCATGGTATATATCTCATGTTGTAGTGTTTGGATTTAAATATTGGATTTAAACAGTTATTTCCATCTTTTATTTCTCTAACATTTGTGATAGAACCTATGAATGAAGAATTCAAGTAAAAAATTGCTACTATGGAGCAGCTTAAGTATACAAACATTATACCAAAATATCAGCTCATAACTTTTAAGTGTTCAGTGCAGAAATATGACAATTCAAAGAAGATAAAGAAGGAAAATAAAAGAGCTGAAACACAATTTTGAAGAATTCATAAGAGGATTAGAAGGGAAGTAAGTACTGTAACAAAATAAAATTTAAAACATGTAATATATTTTAAAATTATGAAAACACCAGTAAAAAAATAAAATAAGGATAAATAAAATAAGATAAAATGAGGAATAACCACACTGAAAGGCCAACTTAAAAAATAAGAAACAAGAATGGAAAATCAGGAAGACAAATATGTGAAGGGTAACCTTAATTGTCAAGTTGACTATGTGTAGACTCACCTAGGAAGCAGACTTTTTTGGTACCCATGAGGGAGTTTCCAGAGAGTTTTATGGCACTAAGAAGACTCACCCTTGCCATGGGTGGCTCCTTTTAATGGACTGGAGCCTTGGATGAATGAAAAGAGAAAGGCAAAGGCCCTCCAACATCAGCACTCATTTCTCTCTGCTTCTTGAGAGCAGACATAATATGGTCAATTGCCTTATGCCTGTACCCATCTGCCTTAGTTAGGGTTTCTATTAGTGTGATGAAACCCAGGAGCAAAGCAACTTGGGGAGGAAAGGGTTTACTTGGCTTACACTTTCATATCATAGTCCATCACTGAAGGAAATTGGGTCAGTATCTCTAGCAGAGCAGGAACCTGGAGGCAGGAGCTGAAGCAGAGGCTATGCAGGAGTGCTGCTTACTGGCCTGTTCCTCAATGTTTAGCTGCCCGCACAAGGTATAACTTTGGCCATGTCTGGAACACAGCTTCCGTGTGCTCTCAGGATGAGAGCTCACAGCATTGTGAGCCTGTTCCAGCTTGACTAGAGGTCAGGGGGGTTGAGCTTATTTTGCTCTCCAAAGTGTAGACAACAGGTGTGACTACAAATGAGCGATTTGGACCTAGGGTGTGGTTAATTAGTATTTGGGGTGTAGAGGATGGATCTGCTCCACCAGTACCGAAGGTCAGAGACTTCAAATCTATTCCTTACATCATGTTAATGAAGTCTGTTGCCTCCCCCCTCCCTTTTTGGTGAGGTATACAGGCGGGTGGAAAATAAACGAGGGAGGTTCAGTACTCACTGAATGGCCCTCCTGATGCTATTCTGTGTTTCTGTCTCTTATTTCTTTTATTTCTCTGTTACCTTTGCTTAATAATTCTAATCCTCCTGCTCCTACCCTGGAATGTGCTAGTTTTGTCAAAGCTGGTTTTCCACATCTCAGGAAACACTTCCCAGAAGATTTCACTTTAGCAATGCTGGCTACTTCTTAATTGTTTCTAATTTCTCAGCTCCACCCAACCAGCATCACTCTCCATGCAAAGCAAAGGCTTGACTTCAGTAGTTCTGGCATCTAGTTAGTCACAGCTGATGCTTCAACCCCAACTAACCATGACAACCAGATCACTTTAGTAGTTTTGGTACCTTGTTAATCACAGCTGACTCTTCAGTCCCAGCTAACTAGAGCTACAGAATCTTAATTCAAATTACCAAATGGCCCAATAGAGTCTTTGAACTTCTTCTGCTAGCCGGTCCTCCATTGTCTGCATTTCTCTGAACACAATTATATTCCAAACTTTCATGGAACAGATCACCAAACTTTGAACACTCAATGGCTTTTCTAGCCCAAAGTCTTTCCCCAGTCTTCTCCAAAACAAAGCAGTCAGGTCTGTCACGACACTATCCCACTCCTGGTACCACTATCTCTCTTAGTTAGGATTTCTATTGGTATAATGAAAGCACCATAGCCAAAAGCAAGATGGGGAGTAAGGGGCTTATTTGTCGCACATATCACACCCTTAAAATGTAAATCAAAATAAACCATCCCTTTGAAGATGCTCTCCTTGGGCATTTTGTCACAGCAACAAGAGAAGCAACTAACACAGAAAATATGAAGAAATGGTAGACACTGCTGGAGATCGACACGGCTTTGGAGTAGACGCTGAAGAAAACCAGTCAAGCAACTGGATAGGAGCAATGAATTTTAAAGTAAAATCCAAGAGTGTTTTGTTGAAGTAAAAGACTAGACACATCATGCTGTACAAGCACACTGAGTTCAAAGGAACTGGAAAAATACTGAGCATGAAGACATTTGGAATCATGTTCAAGAACTTTAAAGTATCCTTTCTGTGGTTTTTCAAGATGGGTTTTTTTTTTTCTGTACAACAGCCCTGCCTGTCCTGGAACTCACTCTGTAGACCAGGCTGGCCTTGAACTCACAGAGATCTGCCTGCCTCTGTCTCCCAAGAGCTGGAGTTGAAGGTGTGCACCACCACCACCCAGCCTTTAAAGTATACTTTTATGTAGCTAGTTAAAAATGTTATTTGTGAGGAAAAGAGAAGTAAGTTTTATCATATATATGTATATATACATATATAATATATATTATTTATATATATCCACATCATATACAATGTATATTGTTTAAGCAGCATTCAATACCAGAAGACATTAAAATCAGGACAATGTAATATGCTTATTTGATGAGAGAAATATGACCCAAATGTTTTATCCATGCATTAAGTACAGTCCATTAAAAAGCAATTTCAATTATGCTAAAACTCAGAAAACATTTTTCTAGAGGCTAAACTGCAGCTAAGAAAAAAATAAATAGCAAAGCAAGAGATGGTTTGGGTTTTTTTTAACTTAGCGCTAAGGCAAAAGCAAATCTTTAATGTCAGAGTTGAATACAAATATTCAAGTCAATGAAAAATCAGGACAAATACACTGAAGTTATTAATAGGTACACAGTGTGGTTTCCACCTCCATATTGCAGGCGTCAGAGATGCAGGAGATTCAGGATTATGGAGTGATCATTGGAATTTTTAGATCATATCTGTCCATTTATAACAGAGAAATGGGACAAAAATAATAACTGAATTTATCTGTCCCCAAAATAACAAAACTAATAAAAGTATTTTATATCTTAGAAATGCATCTTTTCAATGGAGTGTTCATAAATCACCAAATGTAGAACTAGTTCAGATAACCTTTTCTGAAGCTAATTCCCTAGATCTTAAAATAACAGAAAATTAAAGGTTCTTTCAGAGACAGTTTTGAATAACTCTTGAATAAAATAAATAGTGTAAAAGAGAAATGCCAAGAAAAGCAGCAGCAGGAGGAAACCACACAACAATGTGTATGAGGTAGAGACCCAGCAGCACCCATGGGAAGATGGATGAACAAAAATTGTCAATCTTTTGAAGAAGCAATGAAATTTAGTTCTGCGAATAACTCAACTAATGGTGCAAATGCAGGAAACCAGAATGCAGGAATAATAAGCAGATTATGCACAATTGCATGCTAAAGGTAATGTGTTTAAGTGACTGTAGGCAAGTTTGCTCCAGGGATAGTAAAGTCAACGTTTACGTTAGAAGTCAACACGTAACACTGATGCTCAGACTGAGAATGAACATCCAGTAAACTAACCTCCTAAATCCTCCACATATATGAATATATGCTTCCATACTATCACTTCTATTCCTTTAGAGAACCCTGACCAATACATGTGGGGTCGCAGTAAAATTAGCTTCAGAAAAATATACTATTCAGAGAAGACAGTGTATATATAAGAGAAATTATTTCTAGCACATTTATCTAACAAAGATTTAGATTCAGAATATATTAGGGGGAAATAATCTCCTCTAAGTTAAAGACAGACAACCAAAATAGACATTAAACATTATTTTGTGCAATAAGATAGATTGAAAAAATGACTTTTGAAAAACTGTAGTAAGTTTTGACGTTTTTCTCAAGGCCATGGACCATCAAGCAGTGCAGATAAAAGTACAGTGAGCCACCACCATGGCCACAGAATGGACAAATTCAGGAGAGGAAGATTCTCAAATAGTGGCAAGGGTTTGGTGACACTGGTGGGGACACAAACTGCAACGCCACTGAAGCTAGCGACATCTGAAAGCTGTGCACGCATAGTGTAAGATAGGAATGCATCCATACGCTCAAGAAGAGGCATCTGAAAGAGTGTTCCCAGCCGCACCATGTGTGATGGCCAAGACCTCAAACTACCCAAAAGCAAATAGCAGCCAAATGAAAAAGTGTTGCATCCGTGCACAACAGAAGGAGAGTGTAAAAATCTATAGTCAATACAGGGTTGTAACCAAATATAATACAGCGTAGAGTACAACCTATGACTGACAGGAAGGGGAACACAGTGTGTGGTTTCACATGGATGCAGGATGCACGAGCAGCAGACAGAATCACCTTATGTAACTAGAAATAGGAGTAGTGGCTAATCCCAGAGGTGGAGGGAATAGAAACTGGAATGGATGAATGGGCTCTCAGGCATTGGTGACATTTTGTTCTCGATCTGGGTGCTACTGTACAAATGGGCTCGTCGTGGAAGGCTTGACCGATTTACCCTTCTGCTCACTTTCCTGCATGTGTGTGCTTAATTCTGTAGTAAGTTTTAACTAATATGTTGTGATACTATTAAGATACTATGTGGAAGAGTTTAAAGGAATCAGGTAATTAAATTCTATACTCATCTTTTTGGGTAAATAAAGATACAATTTAATTTGATCATCAGATCCTAAAATTAGAATATTTTATGTCAAAAATATCAGGGAAATTATGACAAAAGTACTTCCCAAGGCTACTTATTGATCACTTACCCATCATCCCAAACACAGAAAGAGCTGCCCTGCCTCATCCAGCTTCATTATGGAACTCTGGATGCAATGGGAGGAGATAAACCAATGACAACTCTGTTCTGTCTGGGACAGTGCCTGGAAATCCATCAGGCTAACATGATGATGATTGAATGGTTTAAATATAAGACTATTTACAAGGAGCCAAGAAAATATCTGTGCTCAGGAGAACATGACACCAGGCAAAAGTGCATGTAAGGCATTCAAATAGCAATCACATTTTCCCAAAGCCGCTACCACTTCTTTCATAGAATTATGAATTAATTAGAGTTAGGCTCAAGCTGGTAACACATTAGAATAACATATGGCAAGTATCTTTTTTCCAAGTCTCAGTTTGTTTTCTTACCCATGAAATAAGATTGAACTGGATAACTCCTGCATTTACACATCTATACCAGTCACTTCAGTTGCTATGATACGAGACTATGACCAAAAGCAAGTTATAGGACAAAAGGCTATTTTAACTCCCTGTTCCCGATGGCTACAGTTCAGAAGTGCTTGTGAAGACATAGACCAGCAGCAGGACCAGGAAGCTGGCTGCTCACGTGTCTGTCCACACACAGGGAGCAGAGAAAGAGAATAGCCAACGGGAGTGAGGCTATAAATTTTCAGATCCCACATCCAGTGATGTACTTCCTCCAGCAACGCTGTACCTTGCAAAGGTTCCATAACCTTCCCCCAAGTAGTACAACTGGGAACCAAGTGTTGAAACACCAGACTCTATGGGGGATAGTTTTCATTCAAACCACCACAGCTGACATTTTATTTCTCTGGAATTTTAACATTTAAGATAAACTATAAAGCACCCAAGACTGGCAGAGAAATAAAGATATCATAGGCAGATGTGAATATTAAAAATATGATTAGAAATCATGTAGTAAAATGTTAGGTAGCCTTTGAAGGGAAAGTAATTATGTGTAGATATAATGTAACCCAATAATCAGAACCTCTAACAACTAGAATCTCAGAAGCTTTCCTTTGTTCTGGAGAGAGGACAGCAAAAAAAAAAAAAAAAAAAAAAAG
>JAQHUG010000053.1:4341364-4358598 GCA_028555095.1 Dicrostonyx torquatus | reverse complement strand
TGAGTGGTAACCTGGTCTTAGGTACGACCAGAGTGGTAACCTGGTCTTAAGAACAACCTGAGTGGTAACCTGGTCTTAGGAATGACCTGAGTGGTAAGCCTTGAGGTCCCAGGTCTGCCCTGGGACAGTAGCAGAAGCCTGGAGGGAATGGAACCAGAGAAGCCAAAAGTTGCACCCAGAGTTTCCCACAGGGATTCAAATGGCTCTGGGGAAGAATTTCCAGGAGTTGAGCTTAATAAAGGTTGTAGTATCTGTGGGTTGCCATAAGGAATGCTGTTTGAGGGTTTTAAGTTACCGACTTGGAGAAATAGCAGAGGAATTTTACAACTCCAGACACAGTAAAAATGCATCACAATTTGGTTCTTCAGGGGTCCCCCATGCTTCTGTATTGAAGCCTTGGTCCTTAGCTGAAGGCACTATTGGGAGATAGTGGAACAATGTGGAGGCACAGCCTAGTTTTGAGAAGTTAGGTTATCAGGGCTATTACCATTGAAGGGGATGTTGGGATCTGGCCCCTCCTGTCTCCTTCTTGTTCCCCCTAGCAGCTTTTCCTCCCTAGTACTTCCACCGTGGTGTTCCACCGTGCACAGGTCCAAGAACAGTGGACTAAGTGACCATGAACTGAGACTCTGAAATCAGGAGTCAATCGCAAAATTTTCTCTGTATAATTTGAGTATCTGAGATATTTTGTCATGAGAATGGAAAGCCAATAAAATGTCTGCTGAATAAAGAATAGAAGCATCGTATTTTCTTTAAAGAATTTCAGTTTTTATAAAACGGCACATCTACCAATTCTCATCCTTCTACTGTGACCTGAGGTAAGAGACACATACACTGTCATTTCCTGAGCACACCCTCTCCCCTTCCTCTCATAAACGCCTTGCTCTCCCCAGGGAGCAATCCTCCTGCCCCAGTCACTTGATAATAGGAAGGCTGCGGAGCCAGGTGGGAGAAGCAGCTAAGCCACCTGCTGCTGCTCCCACACCTGAGTGTGATATCCAGGGTCAGCGCATGCCTCAAGCATGGCCAATCAGATTTGTTCAAATGAGAGGTTTACCAAGCCGGAAAGAGAACCTCTGTTTTCCCAGAGAGCCGCGAAGTCTCATGCTGCCGTGTTGATTCCCTTCGACATGCTGTTCCCAGCCACCTTGTCTATTTGGGCAGAAAGGTGCTTTGAAACTAGGGAAGGCCAGAAACCACGAGAGGATAGGGGTGGGGAAGAGTAGAGAGTAACTTTTCTATTTGTGTTTTTAATTAACATTTCCATACCACTGAGACAAAAATTATTTTCTTAAATCATAATAAATCATAAACAGATATCGTAAACCCCATGTTTGAAAGATCCCACCTGTGAGTGTCAACCCAGCCTCCGCAGGCTTGTCCAGTTTAAACTGTCTCCACTCTGCACCCTGTGTGGCGCTGATGAAGTTCCGAGCCGCACCGTCCACATGCTGGAAACTGCATGGCTTTCTCTCACACTCCTGAGTCCCTCTATAAATATTTAAAGCATGTCAAATTTGTTATCCGTAGGGGGTCAGGCAGAGGAGATGCCAGCACCGAGAAGTGAGCGTACAGCTCTCTTAGCGTGTCAGAGTCGGGAGGAATGTCTGAACCAAAAGCTTGGTTCTCTTAAGCCTGCTTTCTCTTTGTTCTAAAACCATTTTCCTCCAGATACCTTCCCCGCATTTCTGATTTTTATTTCTGAAACCAAATACCAAGCTGACTCTTAAAATCAAAGAACTTAAGGCAGAAGGGGGGGGGCTCAGTGTAGAAACAAGACCAAGAATGAAAAGTTGAAGTAAAGTGAATCAAAACTGTCTTCGACCATAAACAGATTCGAAAGTTGAATTACTCAAGCCGGCAAATGTTCTGGATTTCACCCCTGTGCCACAGGACCTGGAAACAGACAGCAGGGGCATTATCTTACAGTATTCACTACCAGCCTCGTCAGCCACCAAAGAGCACCCTGTTGTCGCCGCTATTGACACCAGCAGGAACTTTGCGTGAAAAGTAGCTGAGGGGGTGTCCGGATTCGAATAGCAGCCTTAAGGTCACATGTTCAGATTTCTACACCTCTTCACAACTGAAGCTTTGCCCAATTTGTGTGATAATGCATTATTAGATAAAAGTACTTATATCATTTTTCATTTTTCTTTCTCTCATAGAAGGTCACAACTGGAAACATGAGAAACTGACTGTTACAAGGTAGGTAGTTTTAGGGAAACTCATGAAGTCCCTATCATTTCCCTCCCACTTGCAGTCTTTAAACATGGATTGCATATATTTGCAGTAAGGCTGTGCACGGGCAGGCTCTCTCCAACTCTGTTCTGTTTCCTACTAAGTTGATGCCTTCTAACCCCACACTTTTCAAAGCGATTGGTTTTTCAACAACTCTAAATTAAAACCATTTTCTCTTTCCCCTCACTTAATTGTGTGTGCATGTGTCTCTGTGTGTGTGTGTGTGCACGTGTGTGTGTGCGCGTGTGCGCATGCGTGGACGTGTGAGTATGTGGGAGGGACTGAGAAGGGGAGAGATAGACGAAATAGATTATAGACGATCGATAGACAGACAGATAGATAGTAGATAGATAAATAGATAGACAGATAGTAGATAGATAGATAGATGATAGATAGATAAGTAGGTAAGTAGGTAGGTAGATGATAGATAGATAGATAGATAGATAGACAGACATATAGTAGATAGATAGTATATAGATAGATAGACAGATAGTAGATAGATAGACAGAGAGATAGATAGATGATAGATAGGTAGGTAGGTAGGTAGATGATAGATACATAGGCAGACAGATAGTAGATAGATAGATAGATAGATAGATAGATAGATAGATAGATAGATAGATAGATAAGTAGGTAGGTAGGTAGGTGGGTAGGTAGGTAGGTAGAATGTGTGTATCTGTGTGTTTCCTAGCCCTTATTCAGCAAGTCAGCAGGATGACATAGCCAGGCCTTCCCTGAAATTTTGCCCATGTGGTTGGAGGAGGCCTGAGGAGGAATCCTGCACACAGCTAATTTATATCTTTGTTGACTCCTTTGTATTAAGCTCTCCTTCTCTAGAGAGCTGCAGCCAAACTTAGGGGATGGGGAAGAGAAGAAAGACTGATAACTGGAAGGCCCAGCCTGACAGAGGCCTCATGAAGAGAACACTAGAATGCTATGAGATCAGGTTTCTTCAGCTTGGAGTGATGCAGGCCTGGAAAAGGACTTTCCCAGACCCCGCCATAGTAACTCTAGTACAGAAGCTTCCACCCTCCCCCTTGCTCCTCCTAGGTCCTCCGTGCAATGGGGCTAATGAGGGACCCAGGGCCCCAACATGTATGAATGTCTGTCTTCCCACCACGGATGCCGATTTGGATGTCGGCGAGCTGCAATGCTGGCAGCAGGCTTCTAGACAATCGATGTCTAATAAAATAAGTTTGGAGGACTAAAATCTCTGCCGTACCTCTCAGATAAAATTGCATACAGATGCCGCTCAGCGCCTGTATTAACTTGTAACTGCGAACAAATTATAAGGTTTTAAGATCACAGAAAAGTTTTTGAAGTTGAAAATAACCACCATTACAGACCAAATAACCTGTCACTTCTTTCGGAGTTCAGGGAAATAGAATGTTGTTAAGAAAATAAAACACCCTGGCTTCATGCCAGAGCGCGGTGCTGCCTCCTCTTGGGTTCTAAGGGGCTTCAAGTCAGCCAAGGGGCTGTGTGTTTAACTCCATCATCGCTCTTAAAAATGTGAAAAACATTTCAAGTTCACAAGATGGAGTGCCTAGTATGAATAAGATTTGTTTTAACTTTGTTGGAAAAGCAAAAGCCTCTAAATCTTAATTTCCTATGAATCAAACATATTAATTATAAAGTTCCAAAAATTAAGAAAGAAAAATATCTGATTTGTTTCGTAGAAAAAGAGACAAGGCCACACATTTTAGATCTGCGTTTTTTTTTTGTTTTTTTTTTTTTTTGGTCTGGTTTCCCTTAGTCAAGACAAATGATACACAGAGTTTAGATGCCATGCTTGATAATGAAGAATATGCAAGCCTGTGGCACACTATTGTGACAATTATTAAATTCAGAAGAGTGCAATCTAATAAAGTCTAATTGTGTTCCATAATCCTGAGAGTGCAGCTTTAATCACAAGGAATATGTAAAAAATAGGAAATTTGTCAGGAGCTGCTTTCCAACACTGGATTGCTCTGGATATATGGAACATTTGCTCTCAGAAGGAAGACGGTTCTCTGGAGGTTTTTCCTCTGCAGCTGTGTTCTAGGGTCTAAACATCGTTGAAATTAATTGCCCCGAGGTTTGACTCAAGATTTCCCTTTGAAGGGCACACTGACAGTATGCTCTTTGAGCCTAATTATTCTGCCACTTCAAACACACTCCTTCAGCTGAGTGGGAGGGGCAGAGCCATCTGCACACAGGTTCAGCATCTCACACACCTCCCCTCCCTGCATTCTTAGTTACCCATCCTGAAGGCCATGTCATGTTAGCTTTTATTTAGCCTAGTCCATCCTTCCTCACAAAGAGCAGAAACTTCTGTGAAAGAATCTAAACCAATGCACCAAGTCTTGGAGCATATAGATGACAGAATCCATAATACACAAATTCTGAATGCTGTGTATGTTCGCTTCAAATAATGAAAATAAAAAAGATTTTTAAATGTCAATGGTAATGTGGAAGCCAGCATGTTTCAGATATGCTAGGAAGGTCAGACTGGCAGCATTGACACCCCTCACTGTTTGCACAATATTTTGTTTGTTTTGCCGTTGTGCTCATTAGCGTGAGTTATTTACGAGGATTTGGGATAACATCACTTGATCTATGAACACTGGGCACCTTTTTTGTCTATGTGAGGGTGTCAGACCCCCGGAACTGGAATTACAGACAGCTGTGAGCTGCCAAGTGAGTGCTGAGAATTGAATCCAGGTCCTTTGGAAGAGCAAACAGTGCTCTTAACCGCTGAGCCATCTCTCTCCAGTCCAACATTACTTGATCTAAGGGTCATAATGTCTACACACTACTGTGCTCTTAAACCTGTACCTTGAGTACTTTACAGAAAAGACACACTCCACTTACCACCCAGCAACTTGTCATGGATGATCTTTACTATGTTTGGGACTGTCTCTGTCTGCTACATGTTATTATAACCAAGTACCTGCCTCTGGATAGTTTAGACAGAAAAAGGGTTATCTTGGCATACAGTTATGGAAATCCAAGTGTGTGTTACCAGTATCTGTCTGACTTCTAGTGAGGATCTTCTGCTAGAAAATGAAGAAACACAGACATATGTGGGAGAGGGAAAGAAGACAAAGAAGGCCAGAAAGTTTTAAATCTGTGGTTCTCAACCTTCCTAACGCTGTGACCCTTTAATACTGTTCTTTATGTTGCGGTGACCCCCAACCATAAATCTCGTTGCGGCTTTATAACTGTAATATTGCTGCTGTTATGAATTGTAGTGTAAATATCTGATATGTGACATCAGAGGGGTCGGCACCCGCAGCTTGAGAACCCCACTATTGATAAGAAACTATGCCACTGTCGCCGGGACTGCATTGATTTTCTCATGAGAACAATGCTGCTGTAAAGGGGCCAACATTATCCCACTGAGGGTGAAGCATTTATATAGGGTAACAAGTATGGATTCTAGCAGAATACATCAGGCTCTGAATTCAACCAGGGATACCAAAGACAGGAAGCGTGTCTTGTGTTCTTCACAGCTTCGTCATGGAAACAGCCAAGCCTGGAGCTGGAGATGGCTCGGTGCTTAAGAGCTTTGGCGGCTCTTGCAGAGGACCCTGGTCTGGTTTCCAGTACCCCCATGGTGACTCACAACCATCCATAACTCCAGTTCCAAGGGTTCCCATGACCTCTCCCAACCTTCAAAGGCCCAAGGCACACACATGGTACACAGACATACAGACAAAGCACTCATTCACTCAAAATAAAATAAATATATCTTTAAAGAGAAAAAGGAAAGAGGGAAGGAAGGAAGAAAAGAAAGAAGGAAGGAAGGAGTCAAACCAACAACTGCTGTTGTTTTCCTTAACATAAAATCTAAGTCATGGTGTTAGAAGCAAGGAGATAATTTTGAATTTGATATGAGAACTTTGCCATGGTGATGTCATATAAAAAGCTTAGTATTAGAGAACTCTTCCACTCCTACAGAATTTGTTAGTATTAGAGAACTCTTCCACTCCTATAGAATTTGTCACAGAGAGTCATGTAAAACTCTTCTGTGTGGTACTTTGAGTTTTCTTTCATTCTTTCAAGAATCTTATACTTAAAATATGGACTTAAAATTAAAAGTGGGTTAAATTCCTTACTGAGGACATCAGCTGATCAATTAAGAAAATAATTGTAACTACATAACAGGCTTGGATAGAGATCAATAGGTCTATAGGCAGATATAGCAAGTAAATAAATATTTTTTAAGCGAGGACAGTCCAGTCATCTAATCTTTACCCAACACATACTGAGTCACCATTATGTGACAGATGCCACACTAAGTCCCGAGAACATGGAGACAGATGCACCCCTTTCCTTGTCTTGTCAAAGACAATAATTAAATAAGTAAATTCCAATGGTTACAATTAGCAGTCCTTAATATTGTCCTCACATCACCTCCATGCTTGCCACCCTCCTTCTGTCTCATTTCAGGGTAAGAGGATAACAAAGCCTCGGGCCTCCTTCCCTTGGTGTTGGTGGGGAAGCTCAATCCATCCAAACCCAATGCCCTAGGGAATCCTCACCACAATAAAACCCAAGGGCACTTGTTTTTCTTTTCTCTCAGGCCATCCCAGCCTGGCTTTTGTGTCTGCTCAGTTTTTCCCAGGAAGTGCCAGTGTGTGAGCAATAAATGTTCTTCTGCCACTTTGCTGCATGTGTGTGGCATCATCGTGTCTGACATCTGACTGATTACAGACAGGTGCTCACTGGCTTCCACAGGTATCCGCAAGCACACACCCAGGAAACCGGGCTGCCTGGTACTCCTGCCCTGATATGATCCCTTCCCCCCGAATGTGGGCTGAGCTGGGAACTCACCTTGGCCAAGCAGAATGCAGAGAAAGTGGTTTCTCTCTGAAATTAGATTGACATAAAGATGCTGGCTTCTCTCTTACGTACTGGCTGTTATTCTCCTTCTTGTGCCGATAGAAGTCAGTTACCACGTTGGAGGGACCTGGTAAAGAGACCCGCATAAGGAGGAACTGAGAAAGGCCTGTAGTTAACAGCCATAGAAACAGATGATCATATCAACCTACCTTTATGGAGCTGAATCCTACCGACATCTGTGAGATTTCCAGTAGATCTCCCTTATTTGGCCTTTGGGCCACCATTGTTCTAACTGATGCCAAGTCTTCTACAAAGGACTTAGAGGACCAGGGTAACTTATGTGTGGAATGTAGATCCATTCAGACAGATACAATTGCTTATTTTGATCTTCTAAGTAGTGGAGATAACCTACTACACAGCAGGTAACCGATATGATGCGGTGTGGTAGTGGTGGAGATACAGAAAAATGGAATGGCACGTTAGGGTGATGAGGGAAAATTGCCCAGCTGTGATGTGGTGAGTGAAGGTGATGTGGCTGTGAGAAACCTGGCAGATTATTTGGAGTGTAGATGCGTAAGACTTTCAAGTGTGGCTGGACCAGGTAGCCTAGAGATGATTTAATGGCTGGAGAGCTTGAAGAGAGGCAATGTTCCAGGATGTGCGAGTGCCTTCGGAGGACATGCTACGGAGAAAGGCGACGAAGAGTTGTGAACAAAATCCTAGCACTGTCATCCTTGGGAAACTTGAAGCAACCAGTCTAGATCTTTGGATTCAGACATGTGAATACAATCTAGGAGTCAAGAAATGTCTTAGTAGATGGTATATCTCTAAAAAGCCAAGTGTTAGACTGAGGGACAGAGATAATGATTCTAAGTTTAATAGTGCAGGGACTGCCCCTCTGCCCTTCTGCTTCCCAGTCACTCCAGATAGAAGCCTGGGCTCTCCACAAAGATGCAAACAAACCCTCCTAACAGCAAGCCAAGAAGCAGAGGGACAGGTCCACAGTATTCCCATGGGAATCGCAGACATGGAGACAATATCATCAAGTCAGAACCATGGTCCAAGCTGGCAGGACTCAAGGTGCTGGCCGATTTACAGAGGCACTGGCGCCTCAAGCCTTGGACACCAGCGCTGGCATCAGTACCCTGGTAAGGACTCCAGGCCTTCCACTAAAAGGCATTATTTTTTCCCTTTGAAAAGAACAAGAGAGGAGCAATACAGTGGACAAGGGTTGGGAGGGGGGAGAGTATTTCAGGTCACACATGAAACACCACCATCCAGTTACCATCTATCCAGGCTCCTGCATTTGGAGAACAATTTTAGAAATCTAGGAGGATGAGAAGAATAAAAGAGAGAGAGAGAGACAGAGGGAGGGAGGAGGGGAGAAGGAAGAAGAAGGAGATAAGGGGCAGGAAGAAAGTATTTTAATTAATATACATTGTTTCAGAACAGTTTAGGGTTGCATAAACTATTGAGTATATTGTGCAGTTTCTGCAAGCTTATCCCCCCGACACAACTTGCCTTACTGTTGTCAGTTTATATTAGACTCCTATGGTCATTAGTCCATCTAATTAACTAATACTGGTATATGATTATGACACAAAGTCCACAGATTATTTACATTTCCTCAATACTTACATGTTACCGATATCAAACATGACACTGCCGTCATCATGCCTACTTAAGTGATTCTGGGATGTGACATTATTGTCTCAGACTTTGTTTTTGATGATCTTGATAGTCATGCGGCATTCTGAACAAGTGTAATGCAGCACTCTATTTTATCTGAAATAGTGTGATGGGACGGGCTTGTGAGTTTTCAGAAGAATAAATGCCATTCTGATGTCAATACTGTATCCTGTCTTTACCTCCACATTGCTCCGGCCCGGGCAACATGAAAGGTGTTATATTTCCACTTTGGATGGAGTCACTATGATGGAGGAAACAGGGCTCCATGGAAAGAAGCTACACTGTCTGGTTAACCTGAAGACTCAGACAAGACAAGATGGACCTGTTAGCCGAGGCCACCACGATGTGAAGACAAATGGAAAGGGAAAATAAAAGGATGTGTTGACAGCTTAGAGATGGCCTAAGTCAGTGACAAGTTGTACCTACTTTGAGAAATCTGCACAAGAAGAAGTCATTGAAGTTGTAAAAGAGGACCTAGAGTGGGCAATGAGCCAAAGCCAAGGAGAGAAGCCATTGAAATGTGCTGCAGTCATCAGATGAGGGGGATGGGATGAGCATCACTGACTGGCAGGGCTTCTGGAGGGGGATGGGGCTATGATGTCAGGAACTGGAAAGTGAACTGTGAGGACTTGTACCTAGTGGAGCCTAGAACCTGAATGTTTGCAGTAAGAGGGAGGAAACAGTCAGAGAGCAAGGTTCTATAGAACTGCAGATCTGTGGTGAACATGTAATGTGGAGCCCGGGTGTGTTTATTGGCTGTACAAGTTGGAAGGAACCAGTGAAGGAAGAGAGAAATCTGTCTCGTGGCAACTGAAAAGATGGGAAAATTAGCATAATAGTTGTGCCCATTGTTTATTCTGCATACAGGGAGAGGGCTACAATTTTTCTTAAATTTAGCACTCCTGAAAGATAGGTGGTGAGTCCTTCCTCATTTTCTGAATCAAAATCTAAGCATAGGAAGTCAAGATCTGAACTCAGGCCTCTGAGCAGAATGTGCGTATTTGCCACCTTCTAGTCCTTGTGAAAGCCTGGGTGGCAGACTGGGGCAGCCGAGATGAGGGAACACAGTGAGTGTGGGTGGCACATGAGGAGTTGCATAACAAATATTTGTAGGATGAAAGAAAACTCGCAGAGCAGAGATACGGATATGTAGCCATAGGGCAGGAAGCTGCTGCAGGTCACGCTCCACAGTGCTGGTTACATCACCAGCAATGAATGTGCTCAATGTTCTTTAGGAACAGTGGGCCACTTGTTTTATTATATCACAGCTCTGCATTTCACCTCTGTCTTCTCGTTTATCTGAATCCCAGGCCCCTCATCGAGGAATCCCTTGAATGCCCGAAGCTAGAGCTGGAAAATGCTTTAGGCGTTTCCAAGGCAAGGAGAAAGCAAAGCTCAATGAGAACCTGATATCCAATAGGCTACAATTCAGAGATCCCCAAATAGGCCTAACAGAACCTGGCTTGGGATCCAAGAGTGTGGAGCCAGGGATTTGAAATCCTAGGAACCGAGAGGCAGAGCAGAGGCCCTGAAAAATGATCTTAGCAGATGGTCCCTCCCAGAGTCTCATTCTTAGCTTGTCAGTCACGGTGATGAATGACCAGGCTGGCCAGTTTAAAGGGTTATGAGAGGTCAGATACCTCCAGGTAGGGAATATTCTGTGGGCAGAAGCTATGGGATTTTTTCCAACAATTATACCCACAGTATCCGGCACAGAGAACGTGATTTTAAAAAGATTGACTCTAATGTAACAATTGCAATTTACAGATTTAAACTCAGATCTTTTTGAGTATTAATAACTATCACATTGTGACACTTTGGGGGCATGGACTTGATCATTTAAATTTAATAATTCAATCTTAAACTACATGACACTTGGAGTAGTGTCTTACAGCCTACATCTGGTATGCTATTGAATGTTTTTAACACATATACAATTCAAACTAGAATGATTAATGATTAGACTCCCAAGAGCGTGTTATGACTCATACATTGGTTAATCATTCTTACTAATTACAGACAGCCATACTATTAGAAAATTCCTTTACTGGATACATAGGCAACTTAGGTAAACCTCTGAGCTCTTGAAGTTTCCCCAGGTATCCTGATTTGATAAGAGAAATAACATAACATGCTACAAGGAAAAGAAGCAATCGAGAAGACTAGATTTTATGAAATTGTGGGAATAATGAAGCAGCTTCTGGGAGATTCCTCTCTCTCTCTCTCTGTCTCTCTCTCTCTCTCTCTGTCTCTCTCTCTCTCTCTCTCTCTCTCTCTCTCTCAGATGGGGCTGAAGCCCCTGCCTGTGTCCCTAGTGTGTAAAGTAGGGGTGGATGAGGATACAATGTAATCCCAACAGACAACATGGAAGTCTGAAGTATAAACTAAACACCATACTCATCTCTCATGGTATAAATCTCAGGAGGCAGGGCACCTGCAGAACGGACTCAATCCTCTGTGTATGCAGGACTCCATCACACTGCAAGAAAACACAGGGAGAGCTGCAAGTCAGTTTTTGACCCACATTGGCAACGTTGGCCAGTAGATCAGGAACAAGTACCCACAGCTCAGCAGTGACAGTCAGTGCTTAGCTCCCACCATAGGGTTTGCCTTCAAAGTGCACACCAGGGACTGAAGAGATAGATGGCTCAGCACTTAAGATCACTAACTGCTCTTACTTACAGAGAACTCCCACACTGTGGCTCACAACCAACCAGTAGCTCCAATTCCAGGGGACTGAATGCTTCCTACTGATCTTAACAGGTGTCAGGCACTTATGTGGTGGGCATACATGCAGGCAAAACCCACAGAGAATCATAATAATCCTTAAAAAACTCTCACACTAGATTTTCCATGACCAGTTATCATGTGGAATCATAAAGTTTTCACGGAAATAGCATTTCCGATTAGCTGGATGGGTACAGCATAAAATCACTGTGCTAAGCAACGCTGCCCACTGTACAGATGTGTTTGCCACTCATCCGTACTCACTCTGGCTCCCCATGCTTTGCAGTTCACCTCTGTTACCCCTGCATACTTTTCTGGGTTGTTGGCAAGCACACAATCCTCTGCACTTGAGGGCAGGCTCCTATACACCTCTGTTCAGGTGCGCAGTGCCCTGCAGCATGGCAGAAGGACACTGTGCTACAAGTGGCCAAGGCCAGCGGACCTCTTTTTACTTCCAACCAAAGAAAAGACCTCTGGGAGCAGAGTCAAGGGTCTTTTACCAAACATCTATAGTGCTAAAGAAACAGGGAAGCCTGCAACGTTCTCTCTCTACTTCAGTGCCCAGTCTCTACCTCTGCCTTTTCTCACTCAACACCTGCTCCATGTAGGGCCATGTCCGTAGAGCATACCCTCTTCCAAGAAGAAAACCCCTGCTACACCTGCTGATTGTGGTTTGGGTTGTACAACCCAGAAAGGGAAAAGCATCGCTCGACACATTTCTGAAGATTGCCTAAATGAGTCTTAAATAACATGCTCTTGGGATGCCAAAATGAAGTCTAATTCTTGTATGAAATACAATTTGGTCCCTTTGTTACCTTTTTCTTAACCAAGAGGTGAAACCACATCACTTCTTCTCTGTCATGGTCAGCATCAAGAAGCAATAATTGAGCAAAGAAAATTCTCTTATACCTAAACAATCAATGTTTTTACTTATTTGTCTGTTCCATATCAACTCAGTAGAAAGAGGAGAGAGTCCTCCATCTCTAGAATATATGGTATCATCTAAAGATT
This sequence comes from Dicrostonyx torquatus, assembly GCA_028555095.1. NCBI lineage: Eukaryota > Metazoa > Chordata > Mammalia > Rodentia > Cricetidae > Dicrostonyx > Dicrostonyx torquatus. The sequence goes on along the minus strand of JAQHUG010000053.1, from coordinate 4,346,106 downwards.
GCTTTTTACTAAATAAAAGATTTTGTATTTGTATGTTTTGAGACTAGATCTGCTCTAGGCTATGCAGCCAAGGATGACCTTGAATTCCTGATGCTCCTGGAACCTCCCAAATTATGGCGTTATAAGTGTGTGCCACCATAACCAGGCAAAGAAAATCTTAAACATCATACCTGGAAGCATTGGCTTTCAAGTTCATTGTTGCTCTCCTTGGTTTTCTCCAAGCACAATAAACCAGTATTTATTTTACACTTGTTTGAAAGAAGCACTGTTGCTGGTGGGTCCAGTATTGTCTACAACTAACTCACATCTGTCCCATCTGGGAAATAACAGCTTGTAAGTAACCAGGAGGTCCCAGAGCAGAAGGTCCAGCCAGTCACTCTAACGCCTAGCCGCTGTAGCTCCTCACAGAGATTAGTCCACATTGATGAGTCATAGCATGTGATACGGCGACAATGATGTCCTTGGGGAGGCTGGTGTGCAAAGTAAGATTTGGTGTTTTTTCTCAGCTCAGTAAGCTTTTGTCATTGCTTGGGATGCTATCAAAAATGACATAGGCTGAGTAACTTCTAAACAGCAAAACTTTTTCTCTCACAGTTCTAGAGACTGAGAAGTTCAATTGGCAGTCCTGATAAATGCAGGATCTGGTGAGCCCCTGCTTTTCTTTCTCATAAGCACTACCTTTAACTGTGTCCTCACATGCTGGGAAGGGAAGCAAGTTCTTGGGGCCCTCTTTCAGAAGGAAAGACTTTGTCCTCATGGATTCCCCATTTCCCGTCTCCACCCACTAATGCCTTCACTGATAATCCACTAGTGTCAGAATTCCAAATATGAATTTGAAGGAGGAACAAATAAACCACAGCAACATTACCATATAGAAATTATCATTATTTACCACACAAGATTCACCCTGGCAGTGTATACATGTATGTGTGTCTGAATACATATTCTTAACCATTATCTGTTACATCTACCTCCCCACAAGGCACTTCGGCTTTCATGTTGTGTCCTCCCTTCATCTAGGTAGGATGTGAAATGGACTATAGCAGAGTGAGGAAAAGCACAATGAAATAAAAAAAAAAACTCTAATAAATTTAGCTGCAGTCAACACTCTCTTATATTCCAGTCTGGTTCTACTAACAGATAAACTTTACATTAAATTCTGTAATCAACTGCTGCTCTTGGCCTTTATGCTTATTGCAAATATAATGCTAAAATGTATAAGGACAGTAAGTTAGGACAAATTTCCAGTTTCTTATGAGAACAGATGGAGTGCATTGTCTATTTTCACCTTACTTGAAGCTGCTAAATCATAGCATATGTGTGTTATACTAAAACATATAAAGTTGGAACAATGTTAATTTTTTCCTGCCATTTCATATTCCCCAGATGTACTTTTCATTGTTTTACTAAATAAAGCTATTTAAATCCTAGGGGAGGAATCTCTACACTTCCCATACTTTTCTCATTTAGCAGAATAATACAAGTAATAAATCATTTGATTCGTTTTGCTGGTTCATTCTCTCATCTGCCCCATACTCACTGAATAATTACTGAACTCCTACTGTGTACCAGATATTGTTCTAGACTCTGTAGAAGTGGGGCTTAGCTTCTTTCTAATAAACTTGTGAAGCTGACTATCAGAGTAAATGTACATTTTGTCAATGACTGCATGATATGACCAGAAATAAAGACAAAGTGCTATGTGGTTAGGCAAAAAAGAAAAAAATATTTTACATAAGACAAAAGGGAAATGTAACACTACGGAGGTGATAATTCCACTAAATATCAAAAGATAAATAGACACAGGTAATTGAGAAATAGAGGGAAATGGTTTCATGCAGGGAGAAAAAAACTGTGAGCAGCGGCAGAGAGAGCTGAGATCCGGGCATCCTGAGTGTGCAAAGGGCGGCTCTGAGAGATGGGAGTGCCTGAGCACGGAGAGAGACAAGCGGGGTAAGAATGTAGGCAAATGGCCTGGGATGGATGTGGAAGGATGATTTTCCTGTTTCCAGCCACCCTGTAATATACTAATAAGGTGTAATGATGGGCTATTAACAGTGATTCAAATAAAGAAACAGAGCTCATGCCAGTCTAGGAATAGACCGAGTTTTCACAGGAAGGAGACAGCAGGGCATCTAAATCATGAAATCTTTTCCTTGTAGCTCATATATCAGAAATAGCTGTAAACTATTTGTAAGACACTTTCACTGCTCCATCTAATGTACAAGAATGTGTATTTTACAAGGAGGGACGTCTTGCATAGGTAGGGTGTAAATAAGAGACATGGGATTTCAAAGAGACAAAGGCAGAATTGACAGAAGCCAGGGGAGCAAACTTGTATGTGGAGGCTTAAATCATGGAGTGCGAGGAAATATTTGAAAAAAATGCAAAAATCTAATTTCAACTAGTATGTAGAATAGTCTTGGAAGCTAATATTATAGGTACTATAATACTGATAGGGAGAATGCACAACTGATAGGAACTGATTCTTTTAGCATACCAATAAACCAAAGAGATATTGAAGGTAGACAAGACGATGACTTTTTGAAATTTAATGTGAGAGTTTCCAAGAGATGAATTATGAATCGTCTAAGAATAGAGAAAAAAGTAAAATACAGTTTAAGTTAGAACCATTCACACCCCCGGCTGCAATCTCTTACAATGTAGGCTTATTACCTGATCTCTAGCTGGTCCAGCAAGGTGAAGGTGAAAAGGAATGTCTGCACTTTCTAATCAGAAAGTCTCCACTGTTCAGGCAGACCAGGAATTAAGAGACCATGCTTCAGTCCTGGCTTTTTCCCTAATAACCAGGTCTCTTCCCATTCTTCAAAAAGAAGCAGTGGGAGGGAAGATTGAGGTTTTCCAGACTCCAGATGCTGACGTCCTGAAAAGTAGAATGCTCTCATTAATTGACCCACTCCAGTGATACTTACTTGATTTCTCATCTGTGCCAGATGTTAGGGATGCTTTTGAGTCTACAGCAGCCAATGAGACCGTCAAAGTTTCTGGGGATCCCTAAATTCATGAGAAGAAACAAAACACCAAAAAGTAAGTGAAATGGTTTTTGCTGATAATACAACTCTGACATCCACACATTATCAAATGCTGCTAATCCACGGAAAGAATGAGAAGCCTGGTGTGGCATTTGGAGCTCTGTGTATAGACTGATGAGCAATGCAGAATATACCTTGCAAATTGTACCTAGTTGGGTAGTGAGTATTCACTGTTTGTAGATGCTCGATATACTTTTCTTTGTAGATTATCCACAGAATTAGGCAGAATATCTTCCTAAATGTAATTGTAGTCTGGATATGGCAGAAAGCATATTAACATGAGAAGATGTTGTTTACTTGGTTTTTCTAAGTAAACTTTCCTTGAAGAAGAAGAAAACGGGTGATATTTTCCATGTCCAGAAGAGCAAAGGTAGGCTCAAGAAGACAAGGAGTCCCAAGCTGCCGTATATGCTTACACTTAGATGATCTATGACCTCCTCAGTGTCCACCACCCTCCTTCATTAACTAGCAAACATACCTGTCTGTTGCTGTTTCACATAGCAAACGTAAAAGCTAATTTACAGTCTCCCTAAGTATGAGATCTCACACTGTCTCTGAGGGCTGAGATTATTCATGTAGAATCTAAAACAGAAGAACAGTGTCCCAATGTGCCACTCCACAGTGATTACCCTTCTGTGGAACCACAGGGATAGGGCTTAGACCACCTGGTAAAATAAATCCCGAGGGTCATCGATTTTCCTATCCATTTTCATAGGCAAGTTGCTGCTTCCACACGTGTATGATGTGCTTTAAATAGTTCTGAAAGATAAGAAGCAGGAATATAAAGTAAGGGGGAAGCAGTTCAAGCTGTGGATGATGGCAGGTGCTCACCTCCTTCATGCATGTCCTCACCTGGGCACTGGGGGGAGGGGGGAATGACATGTCCTGCCAGAATGCTTCAGGTGAAGGCTCCTCTTTGTGTTGATTTCACTTAGATTTAGAAAAATTAGTACAACAAATTGTATTTCCCCAAGAACAGGGATGGCTTGGTTTCCAGAATACTAACACACCAGCTTCCAGCAGGACAGCACAGGACAGGATCCTCTGTGCAGGGAGAGAAAAGGAGAGCAAGTGAGTGGAGGGAGCTAGGGGTGAGGGCAAGATGTACTCTTTTCATTTCTTTACATTGTTTTGGGTTATAATCACAATTTTTCTCCCTTTCACTTCCTCCCTCCAAGCCCTCCCATGTGCCCCTCCCTGCTCTCCTTTAAGTTCCCGGCCTCTTTTCTTCACTAAGTCTTATTGCAGGGTGTACTCTTATTTGGTGAGCCAGCTACACACACTGCACCCCAAACAACTTTAATCTTCGGGGAATAGCCAAGTGTTTGTTGATGGCTTACACAGCTCTCTATATAACTCTTTCTCTTTTCGGTTGATCAAGCTATGTTCCCCATTCTCCACTATCTTCTTTTGAATTATTTTAGGCAAAATGCTTGCAGGAATTCATTACTTCAATTTATATTGATCATTCATACTTGCTTAGATCTAGCATACTAGCTTTTAACTTACAGATATCCTTTATTTATTCTTAGCTTTGGTTACTGCCATTAGTCAAGCATATAAACGCATGGAAAATAAAATGTATCAGTATTCACTGGGTAGTCTTCCTGGTTCCAGTCTGTGTCTCTGCTCCTCCTACATAATATTTCTTTCTTTTATTTATTTTGCTTTTATGTTTCTTATTTTTTT
>JAQHUG010000053.1:4323378-4339600 GCA_028555095.1 Dicrostonyx torquatus | reverse complement strand
AATGATTGGTTGTTTCAAAATAATGATTCTTGGGCAACTGTGCTTGCTCAATTTGTAGGCCAAATTGATAATCCTTTTCCAGCTGACCAGTTGTTACAATTAGCACAAGTGCATTCCTTTATTTTTTCTAAAATTGTAATGAAAGATTCCTTAAAGGTCGAAAACTATAGAAACAGATCATGGGTCTGGATGTACTAGCGAAGCATTTCAGCAGTTTCGTTCCCAAGGGAACACTGAACAAGAAACAGGCATTCCTTACAATTCCCAGAGACAGGAATTGTGGAGCGTGCCCATGGCCCCTTGAAAACACAACTTCAAAAGATAAAGTGGGGGAATTAGACCCTCAATTGCCACATAATGCCTTACATGAAGCCCATTTTACTCTAAATTTCTTGAATATGAATACCCATGTACAATATGCCATGGATAGATTTTGGCCTGATGGCACCAGAGTGACCTTCACCAAAGCAAAATGGAAAGACCCTTGAACTGGATTATGGAGAGGCTCCAACCCTGTTTTTTAATATGGGGTCGAGAGCATGCTTGTGCCTGTCATAGGGGGAGAATGAGGCTTGATGGCTTCCAAGACATCCAGTCAGTGTCTGCAGAAAAGAATGACAGCCCTGATGACATCATAGCCACTGGTGTCCCCACAGAAGAGTCAGAGTGAGACACTGAACCTGTGTCCCTGACCCTCCTTACATCATCATGCTGCGGTCTGTGAAGGGAAGGTGCTAGTTAGTGATTCCCAGCTTCTTAGTGGACACTGCACACATTTCCAGACCTTAGCACGTTGTATTTACTTTGGAGCTGGCCCAATAATGTTGACTGAATGTTTGTCAATTTATTCATTCTGTATCTTGGGACATAGAACTCATATTTTGCCAGTATAATGTTCAATCTAATATTGAAATAAAGGACCTGAGAACTGAGACCTCAGAAATTTCCCCTCTGGGAGAAAGAGATTTGCTAAAGCAATGGAACACTATTACGGAGGCGATGTGTGACTGAAGCCCCTCTTCAGAAAATGAGGAGGAACGGCATAAAAGCTTTTGCTGCTACTCAGAGACTAGGATAGTTCAAACTTGCCTTTGAAAGTTAGAAGCAGCAATACAATTGGACTATGTAGGAGAGGGAAAAGACTCATAGCTCACCCATCACAGAAACCTCTTCTTATCTTTTGATTAGAACAGATTTAAGAGAATTGTGATTTGACAAATTGTGTGTTGTTCATTTCCAGAATTATGATATTGACCTGTTCATGTTGGCAACTGCTTTAGTTCACTATGAAAATGTTGCCGATTAGAAAAAGGTTAGAGTTTGCCTGAGAAAAAATTGACATTTCTGAGGTCAAATGAGTCCTCAGATTTGGTATGTTTAATAAGACAAATTTGGATTTTGATGCAGCTGATAACTGTTAAAAACATACTAGACCGACTTAAAAAGGCCATCCCATCGTGGTCATCCTCCACTCCTTTATTAGGAGAAATTGTGGCCATAGGAACATGTATATCACAAAGCATCATCTGCTTGCATATGATTGTCCAGTTGTCTGTGAAATCTTTTGATGGAAAGTTGGCTCAGAAGCACACAGCGCCTATCTGCACACCCTCTTTTAACCCTTTGTTAACAGAAACTGTAGTCAAATGATGGGTAATATCTTTTCCCCTCCAGGCAAACTAAGACAGGATGTACATGACAGAATGTATATACCAAAGATGGCTAAGTCTGGAAAGTGGTAAAAGATGGACTAAGCCAGATGCAGTCGTCTGTCCTGTAGCAGAAACAAAGGCTTTCAGAAATAAATTAAAAGGGGAGGAGTATGTGGGTAGCCACATAAGTGGATCCGTTCAACCTTGAACAAAGGTCACAAAAATTCAAGTCTTTTCCTGCTACTTCAAGGATATGACAGGAGGTTTGACCTGGGGAGTGGCTGCCTACAAGATACTTGGTCTAAAGTGTGGTCACTGCATGTCTTGCCTAAACAACAGATTGCCTAACTCGTGTTTCAGGTATTAGAGCAGGTAATTGCTCTCTTTGTTCTTCGTATCATGTTAAAGCAGTCTGTTGCCTTCTCTCCCTCACTCCCACCCCCATTTTTAGATTGGGGTATATAAGCATATGGAAAATAAAGACAGGAAAAGTCAGTATTCACTGGATTGCCCTCCCAGTTCTATTCTGCATCTCATTCCATATAACCCTAGGTGAGTTCTCCTTTTGCAGTAATGAGCAAGGGGAGGGGCCAGTTCTCCTGCTTTCTGGTTCTCAGGGTCAGATCTCCCACACCAACACATTCAGGGCCAGCTCTATTGTGTTACCCAGGCATGGCATAGGGGCCACTCTCCCTAGTGCTGCAGCAGATGAGGGGCATGGCTGGCTCTCTGAGAGTAGTTCTTAATGATGCCATCTACATCAATTGACTTTTGAGCCTGAAATCTACAACATCATTCAACCTGGTCCTCTTACATGCTCCATACCCATGAGTGATACTGCCCACTAAAACTCAGACATCTTTCATATTTCACATGTCAAATCTGGATGAATCTCTTCCTGTCTTAGTATGTTCTGCCTTTAGTATGCTCTGGTCAGTGAATTACCACCACAATTTATCTGTTCAAGACGAAAATGGTACTAGTACTTAGTACTATCGATGTGTTCCTCTTCACTCTTTTCCCATCCAGATCTCAGAACCACTTACCAGACAAATCATTGCCTACATACACTGTTTTAGCCATATAAACACAAACAGTTGCAACAAACATTTGATAACTGCTGATCACTTAACATATGCAAAATTGTTTTTGCTCCTTATACTTTTATTTGGCAAATTTCCTCTCACGTCCTAAGTGATAAGTTTTGCTGAGGCACATATTCTGTCATAAAACCTTTTACTGAACCGTCATACTCCTTTTTGATCTATATACTGTAAACCAGAAGTGTAAAAGTTTCGTTTTGCATTTATTTTGTTTTGTTATTTAAAAGTGAGTATTACTTAGAAACTTCGGGAGTAAGACATGAAAGACTGGGTAAGGGTTCAGGTCTCACTATCCTATCTTCCTTAGCTTTGTGAGTCCGATTTATCTACATTCTATATGGTTCTAAAAACCAGCAGTTGGCAGAAATCTTGACAAAGTAGAAGAAATGCCAATAGTGACTTCTTTCCCTGCTGCTCTTTTTCTTGTTGAAATGGCATCTGTGTGTCATCTGTTCCTCTCTGAATATAGGAAACGTGTTGGCATTTACGAAATTCCAGCATTGATTCAACACTTTACCAAACCTTCACTGTCCACAACAGACATGTTCAAATCCATTCCATCTTAGAGAAAAGTATCTCACCTCAGGAAAAAAGCCTTTGCTGTGCACTGTTGCTAGCCCTTATCTTTACTGGTGATGACAAGTGTTCAGGGAGAATTATGGGGGAGAGGAGTAAATTGGACTCATATTCTTTGTGTTTAGTTCTGAAAGACAGATTTACATATCAGAAGGAGACAGTCTGGCTCCCAGGCCTATGAGATGTGAGAATGACCTGGTTAGATGTATGAGCTCGTAGGTACTCAGTGCTGGTCTGTGGACCAGCTGTACTGACAGGACTGGCAGCATGCAGAGAGTTCAGACCCCGGCTCCATCCCAGACATCCGTATCACAATCTCCCTGTGCTTTTGTCATGAGATTCCATAGGTCAGTTAAATGAATAGTAAAACTTAAAAAGAAGTCAAGCAATAAGGTGTGTGATAGAAAGAATACCAATCAGTCATCAAAAGTATTTTTTAAGATTTTTGTCATTATTTGTGTATATCTGTGTGAGTATATTTATTATGAGATTCTGTAGATCAGTTAAATGAATAATAAAGTTTGAAATGAAGTCAGGCAATAAAATGTATGATGGAAAGAATACAGATCAATTATGAAAATGTATTTTTCAAGATTTTATTATTATTTGTGTATATCTGTGTGAGTGTATCCCAAGTATACTTCAATACCCAAAAAGTACAGAAGAGGACATTGGATCTCCTAGTGCTGTCCACTGTGGGTGCTGGGAGCCAAACTCGAGTTCTTGCAGAGGTAGAAATGTCATTGCTCCAGCCCCCCAAAACATATTGTTAAATGATAGTCCTAGGTGAAAACTAAGCAGGGTCTTAGCCAACGTGAAGAGGGAAAGCTGAAACCCTGAGCGCTTCAACTTGATCCTTTCACCAGAAAGGATGCGTATTTACCACTATGCCTGTCTACAAGGGTAGAGCAATGAGCATGCATAACCCACCCATAATTACAATACTCACCGACCAAATGTGGCCCCTTAGAGCACTGACCAAAGCTTCAGAGCTTCCTATACATTCAGTGGTTATTTGTTTTATCGGGACCCATAATCTAATTCCATCATACTTCTTGCAGACTTAGAAATGAATATTACTTGGTAACTAATGAAACTCTATTCCAATTCCAAAGCTTTTTACTAGTCTGAACAAGTCTGTGTAGCTGTACCTGCCCCTAAACCTTGTTCGGATTAAGATAAGTAAAGTCAGAGTTTAAAACTCATAATTAGACTTTTGGCAGCTTGGCTTCTCATGCTCTTCCATCCTCTGTGCACACAAAGCCTTCCTTACTTTTAATCTCTGCATCCTTCTTAGCTTTCCTTTTCCTTTCCTCTCTCCCTCCTCCCTCCCTTCCCTTCCTTCTTCCCCCTCCTTCACTCTTCTTCATCCCTTCTCTCTTCCCCACCTCCATCTCTTCCTTCTTTACTCCCTCCTAATTACATCTGGGCCATCATTAGCGTGCCTTACAAATATCTCTTTGTTTTAACCGTTGTGCAATATGCATACTTAGGAAGTATACTGTAAGGAATTCCCATGTATGTTCTTCCGGATTGACAACTATCCCCAGAGAGCACTACTATAATTTTCCTCAAATGTAATGAGATGAGGGATTAAAGAATGCCAAAGGGTTAGGATCAAGGGATAGAATATCCGTTCTCTAGAATCACTGTAGGAGTTTTAAATAGAGCCAATCTTTGTGTCTGACTCAGTGTCCATTCATAAGCAACAGTGGACCTTCTCTTTTGATACTCTACTGGTGGAAATTCCCTGCATCCTAGCCAGCAGCAAGGAATGTTGCTTAAAGCAGGATTACTGATGCCTTGAAATCATACTGGGTAAAGCTGCCTATGTAAGGAAGAAAAAACAAAACCTAGCTCAACTTCTTTTTTTTTTTAAAGTAGAGGGCATGTGTCTTGAGAACAAGCAGGAGCCATAGTAAATGTATTAAATTGCAAATTAGAGACTTACAGAGCTAGTCCTGTGCTCTGCCACTATAACACCCAGTGAAGACTGGGATGTGACTAAGTGGTGGAGCCCTTCTCCGGCAGGCACAGAGCTGGAAATAAAGCCAGGTGGTTTTCTTCATGTCCCAGGTCCCTCATTTCTTCAGCTGTACAATGACAAATTCCATCTTCCAAGTCCTTTCAACTCTGGCCTCCTCTGTTATGAGGAAATGATTTCAAAGGGAAGACCTAAAGTGAGGCTTAAATGAACGAAACCAACGAAAGGGGAAAGAAGCCTGGGATAAAATAGCTGCAAATCGCTTGGTTGTACAGCTATCTAGCTCTTGCCTGAGAACAAATGAGATCAGTTGAACTGAGGGATTCCTGCCATGCTTGTGGTCTCCGGTGCTGGTGCCGTATGAGGAGGAGGCTGTCTTTCCCTCTTTCCTTCCCAACAGGTTAGAACCTCACCTGGTAACTGCTGAATTTCAGCTGTGGGCTCAGGGTGCCTGGCAATGGAAAGGGTGTGTCTGAGGGAGGCGGTGTTCATTGCTAGGGGCTGTTGAGATCAGAGTTCCCTGTTGGGTCCCAAGGACTGTGTGACAGCAATTGTCCACCCTGTGCTTGCTTGCCTCCTACTTTCTATGCAAATGGAGGAGTAGAGGACTTCGATGGCCTCAGCAAGGGTTCCAGTCACCCTCCACAAAACCTCACAGCTTGACAGGAGTATTCTCACTGTTGGACTCCCGGAAGTCTGAGGACTGAAGAGGAAGGACGCCCACCTTCCGTGTTGTCTTGCCGTACCATTATTTTAGGGATATCATTGGCAACATCAAGACTAACAACCTTCCCGTTTGCATCTCTCCCACTTCCGTGCAGCCTGAGTGAATGGTGAAGTTCAAAGGTCACAGTCCTTCACAGGGCTGCTCAGTGGAAAGGCCTGTGTTCGAGCAGAGCGGTGCCCTGCAGGATTTCATGCTCTTTAGAGGGCTCACTGTTGGCAGGGTCAAACGACGCTAATTTTTTCCACAGCTGCAGAAGAGGCTGTGTGTCACGTCACCAGGTCTAGTGGCAGCCCAAAGGCCACAGTACCAAACAAATCGCCGTTCACTTGCTTTAAGACTCAGAAATTCAAGATGACCAAATTTCGTATGTTCACATGCAATGATCTTATTTCTAGAAAGCTCCAATTAAATGTTTGCAGTGCTGTGTGAAGTATGCATTACATTTGCTAATTTCATCTGACAGTGGTTTATTTGGCTAGAACGCACAGTACTGTCCCTGTGCCAGGAAGACTGCTATTTAATAAGCAGAAAGAAATGGAGCTCATAAATGTTTGTGGAGGACTGGAATGTTCTACACTAAGATGAAATTTCAGTCATGTATTATTTAAAAATTATAACAACACTTTGGAATTTGAAATGTCTGATTACCGTGGACAATAAAGCTATATACAAACAGCCTCTGTTCTAGGGAATCCAGCAGCCTCGGTCTCTCTGCACGCAGCGAGCTCAAACTCAACAAACGGACAAGGTTTCCCAGTCGACTCCTTTCAGTCAGCCACAGGGCTTCAGCGGGAGTTTCGTTTCTGAAGCACTGGCTGAAGGATAGCAGAGAAACCACACAGGCAAAGGTTGAAGAGGCTAAGAGATCCTTAGCCAGAGGCTGTCAGCCAGGCGCTGGGGTAGAATGTCAGCAGCAGCAACACCGCGTGTTCTCTTGGTGCAGGCAGGAAACGGCGCCCCCAAACACATCTCATTACTCAAATGCAAGAAAGTACTGACTGGAACAGCTGGGCTCTTTCAAAGCTTTTACCCCTCAGTTAGTCTGGATAAAGTAACAGGCTCTGAAGCTAATTGTAGGTTGCTTTTAAATGCAATGCGAGGGCTCTCCCATTTATGAGCTTTCTTTTCTTTCCCGAAAGGATAAAAGACGCAGTAGTGTGTGTGTGTGTGTGTGTGTGTGTGTGTGTGTGTGTGTGTGTGTGAGAGAGAGAGAGAGAGAGCACACGTGTGTGTAAGTTTGGGGTAGATGAATTGTGTGTGAGTGTGTGTGTGCTCACATTTGTATGAGCTTGTGATAGGTGAATGTGTGTGAGTGTGTATGTGCATCCATGTAGGTATTGGGTGACTGTGTAAGCATGCATGTGTGTGTTTATGAGTGTGAGCGAGCTGGCTAAGTGTGGGTGTATGTATTTGTGACTGTGTGTGAATGTGTATATGACTCTGTGTGCATGTGTACACATTTCTGTGTATGTGCACGCATGTAAGGTGGGTAATGTGTGTGTATGTGTGTGACTGTATGTGAATGTGTGAATGACAGTGTATGTATGTACACTAGTGTGTATACGAGTGTAGGGCAATGTGCATATGAGTGTGTGTGTCATTGCCTGGATGTACGTGTATGCTGGTGAATATGTGGGTATGTCTGTATAAGTCCAATGTGCACAGGTGAGTGTGGGTAGATTATTGCATGTGTGTTTAGGTGCAGGTGTGTGGTGAGTGTGGATATAAATGTATATGGGTGTTGCTATAGATGCATTGGTGTGTAGACATATATACATATGTATTATAAATGCATGTGTGTATGTATCCCCAAAGGTTCTCAAAAAGCTCAATTAGAACTACCATATGACCAAGCTATACCTCTCTCAGGAATATATCCAACAGACTCTATATCCTGTTACAAAGCCCCTTATTTATTCTGTTTATTGCTTCTCTATTTACAAAAGCAAAGAAATTGAGTTGTTTGAGATACTCACCAACAGATGAATGGAGAGCAAAAGTGGAGTGCGTCTATACAATGGAATATTATTCAGCCATAAAATATGAAATATTCAGGTGGATCTAGACAATATCATATTAACTGGGACAACTCAGTCTCTGAAAGACTAACATTTTGTGTATCTGTCATATGTGATGCTAGCTTCTAATGCACATACATTTGTATTTACGTGCAAGTGTTTGTGCATAGAGGCAGAAAACAGAAAAGAACCATGAGAAGAAGGGAAGGGGACACAGGGAGATGCATGGGCAATGCAGTAGGTAAATGTGACTCTCTGGTGTAAGGGAGAACACTTGGGATATAAATGCTTCACCAGGAATGAGGAGGAGAGAGAAAAGAAGTGGGGGATTCAGAACATTAATGACCCTGAGTGAAAATGCATTAAGGAAACATGCAACTTTGTAAGATAAGCTTTAGAAGTGGATATATGTTGTATGAGAGGGGGAGTGGTGTGGGTTGTATTCCCGGCACCCAGCTCCCAGCCCCCAGCCGCCAGCCCGCTCAGCCACTGGTTGCTTGCTTATGCCCGAAATAACCACATGACAATTATATTCCTTTAAATTCTGCCTGGCCCATTATCACTAGCCTTTTCTTGGCTAGCTCTCACATCTAAACTCACCCATTATAAAAGTCTGTATGTCACCACGAGGTGGTGACTTACTGGAAAAGTCTAACCTGCATCCATCTGCGGCGGGAGCCTCATGGCGACTGACCCACTTCCTTTCTTCTCAGAACTTTCATTCTGTCTACTCTGCCCACCTAAGGGCTGACCTATCTTACAAGCCAGGCAGCTTCTTTATTTAACCAATGAGAGTAATACAAAATACAGGAGAACACTCCCACATCAGATATATATCCAGGAGAGGGATTTCTGTATTACGTGGCAGGTCTACTTTTATGTGTGATTGCTTGTTTTGAAAAGTTTACTTCTATTTTGAGCCTATGAGTCTTTGCCTGTGTGTATGTACATGTACCACCCAACTGGTGTCCATGGAGGCAAGAAGAGGGCATCATCAGATCCCTTAGAGCTGTTGTAAGTGGCTGTAGGTGCTGGGATCAAACCCAGGTCCTCTGCAGAAGCAGCTAGTGTTCTTAACTGTTGAACCATCTCTTCAACCATTTGTTTTTATTTTTTGAGGAGTTTCCATACCAGCTCTCATAGTGGTTATACTAATTTATACTCCCACCACATGTGGACAAGTGTCCCTCCCCTTCACTCTAATCCTGACCAAAACTTTCATCATCAAAAGTTTCATCATCTTTTTAATAATGTCCCTTTTAGCAAGTGTGAGATAATTTTTCACTGTGGTTTTAGGTTTTGATTCCTTGATGATTGGGAATATTGAGTGCTTTTGATGTCTCCATTGACCATGTGTGTGTTCATCCATGTCTTATGCCCATTTTCAATTGGTTTATTAGCTTCCACACTATTGAGTTGGATTTTTTATGTGCTTGGGAAACCATCCCCTTACTAACAGTATTTCTCATGCTTCAGTTTGTCTCTTTATCCAGTTGACTGTTTCTTTAGTTGTATAAAATCTTTTCCATGTGATATTATCCCGTAGTCAATGTTGGGGATTTTTTTTCTCTCTGCTTAGTTCTAGTAAGTTTCACAGAGTAAAGCCATTGTTAAATTCTTTAGTCTATTTGAGTTGGTTTTTAATGTGGTACAGCATGAAGGTATGCATTCATCTTTCTAGATTTGAAGATTTACTTTTTACAGCACCATATATTGAACACACTTCCTTCCCATGTTGTGTGTTCCTGACAAGTGTGCAAAATAATCAACTGACCATAAATGTATGGATTTATTTCTAGGTTAACTCATCTTTTCCATTAGCCCATGTGTCTTTTTTAAATGCCAGTATAAGCCATTTTGTTTATTATAGCTTTGCAATATATCTATGGTCAGGTAGTATGGCACCCCAGTTTTATTCTTCTTGCTAATGATTTCTTTGGGAGTTTTCAACTTTTGTAGAACTTTTGGGATTGTTGCATCCACTCCACAAAAAAAAAACACTTTTTGAAGTTTAATAGAGAACGTATCAAATATTTGGATAACTAAATAGTCACAACACAATATTAATTCTTCTAATTCATGAACACATATCTTTGGTTATATCTACTTTAGTTGTTAATCTAAATAAGATAAATAGATAGCTAAATGGATAGATAGATAGATAGATAGATAGATAGATAGATAGATAGATATAGATTTCACTATATTACCTTATCAACTACATTTACCGCTACATTTAAAAAATGAAATTGTTTCCTTCATTACATTTTAGGTTGTACATTGTTAATGTGTGGAGATGCTCCTGATTTTGTATGTTAATTCTATAGCATGAAGCTTTGCCAGTTTTGATATTAGTTGATAGGTGTTTTGGGTTTGGTTTTTTTTTTTTTTTTTTTGACCGAATCTTCATGGTTCCCTTCATATTTTCAGACAAGGATGAGTTGACCTCTTCCTTTACAATGTCTTTCCCTTTACCTACATGCTCGGGCTTTAGTAAAGTATCATGTTGTTTATAAGGAGTGAGTTCAGTCATCCTTATCTTTTCCGGATATTAGAGGAAAGTCTTTCAACCTTTCCCAGTGATCACGGTATGAGAGGCAGGCTTCCCATATATGGTCATAGTTCATTTTTATTGAGGTACATACTTCCTGTATGTAGTATAGGGGTATTTTTGAGTGCTGTTGGAGTTTTGTCAAATTATTTTCTGCATATTTTAAAGGGTCCACGTGACTTCTATCCATTTTTGTTAATGAAAAACACCTCCTTTAGGTTTGTGTATGTTGAATCCATGCTCTGATGGGACAGATCCTATTTAATCCAGATGAATGGTCCTTCAGTATGTATGCCACTGAATTCAGTTTTCTAAAGTACCTATAAGATTTTCTTTTTTATCTGGGTTCATCAAGGCCATTGGCTGACAGTTTTCTTTTTTTGTCCTGTCCTTGTCTGATTTCCTTACTAAGACAATTATGACCTCATCAAACATGATGAGGTTTTGTTATGCTTTGGTGGTTTGGGCAGGAATTTAAAAAGAACTGGTATTATATGTTTAGTGGAATTCAACAACAACAACAAAAAATCTGGGCAGAAACTTGTGAAATAGAGATTAGAAGAACAATAAAAATCAGTGAAACAAAGAATTTGCTTTTAGAAAAAAATAAACAAAATTAAGATTTGTGAACAGAGAAAAGTGATTAAAAATGCTTGGCACAGAGCAATAGTGGACACACATCTGTGTCCTTTGTTGTTTAACTATATCAAGGTATTAATAATGCAAATAAAATGTGCAAAAGTTACAATTTTCCCAATTGAGCACAATGAGATATCTGTGAAGGCCTCAATACATCAAGAAAAGTAACTATAACATCACCTCCAAAAGTGTTCCTGTGTTCCTTTGTCATCCATCCTGTCCCTCATATTACCAATAGGCAGTTGTTGTCTATTTTCTGTCCTGTATCATTTGCATCTTCTAGAATTGTCATAAGTAGAACAGGATACAAGCATTCTCCTGCTTCCCAATATTTCCCACTGAGCATAACTCTGCCACCACCATCCTCCATGTGAATGCTGGCATTAATATAAGTTCTTTTCACTACCCAGCAATCCCCTTTGTGTGACTAGGTGATAATCCGTTGATCACTTTTACTTTTGATGGGAATATGAGTTGTTATCTGCCATTTTACAACTAATACAGATGAATTTTAAAGCTTTTACAGGTCCTAGCATGTAAGTTATACCATGCCATTGAGAATTTAACCTGCTGCTTGTTAGGTATAGATGTTCATGAAAGTACATGTAAGTCATATGTACACTTTTCCACTCAAAATTTTATTTATCACGAAATTGTAAAAAATAAAATGTATGTCCTGGCAATGTTAAAGCATGCATGGCAACCTGTATATGACAATACTGTTGAACTTGTCCTAATTGGGTTTCATGGCCTAAGTTGATGAGGGCAACTGACCAGGTCTCTTCCTCAAGAGGGCACCAGATCTCGTGACAGATGGCTATGAGCCACCATGTGATTGCTGGGAATTGAACTCAGGACCTTTGGAGGAGCACGCAGTACTTTCAACTGCTAAGCCACCTCTCCAGCCCATTATTTATCACAGGCATGCTTTTTAAACTTTCTTTTCTATTTATTCTTTGTGTCTTTCACATCATGCATCTCCATCCCATTCATTTCCCTGCCCCTTCATATCTGCCCTCTGCTCTTGCAAACTCCCCTCATAAATAAAATAAGAGAAAAGAACAAAAGAAGAAAGGAAAAAAAAACATGAAAGAGAAAAAAGAATCTCGTCATGGAAGCCGCAGTGTGGCACAGTGAGTCCCTCAGCAAACCCTTCTGTCTATCCTTGCAAGTATTCATTGCACGGAGTCATTGATCAGGTTCGAGGCTTCTGGCTTCTGCTACACTATCGATGCTGGGCCTTCATGGGATAACTCTTGCTTATTCAGTTGTTGCCCTCTATTGTGGAGATCCTGCAGCTTTGGGTCTGCAGGACTGGTCCCTTCAGTGCTCCAACAGATCACAGATAGGGTGGATGTTGGGGTGGGCCAACTCATAGCCCTGGTTCTGGGCCTGGGTAGTTGCAGGGTTGGTCAACCCTCACCAGCAGTGTGAGCTCTCCGGCATTGCCAGGGCTAGTTATGAGAAATGAGTGTGGCCCAGTTCTTCCTCTTCCCATTCTCAGCATCAGATCTTTTTCAGGGCCACCAGCTCTCCTGTGTCGCCCAGATGTGGTGTGGGACTACTCTCTGGACTGCTGCAGCTGTTGAGGACCAGGGGCAGCTCTCCTACTCTTACTACCTCAAGGTCAATTCTTTCACTTGCCTCAGGTTTTGATGGGCAGGGGTGGGTGTGGGAGAGGTCATCTCTCACCAACACCCACCCCTGCCCTTAAAGGCAAGCCTTTTACATGAGAAATGCTACAAACTCATTTGTGATAAGGCATTGATCGGGAGGTGAATCACAGCCTGAGATTCAATGTGAATAGCAGAGGTCTTTACTCAGCAGCTCTCCGGAACCACATTCCCCACCCGCAAAAATATGTGGCAGCATGGCCCCAAGGCAGCCACTGCCAATCAGTCAGCCCTGAAGGAGGGGATTGTATTGGCCTTCTTTGCTTTAGGTTCATGGTAAATATTTCCCAGCAAATTGTATTTGCCCAATTCCTAAAAATAGATTCACATTCCTTTAATAGCTGGAGAAAATAATGAAACCCTGAGGCGCTGTGCCCAGCAATGCCCATTCTAGATCTTTCCAAGTTTACTAGACACTGTCTCCCAACTTAGGGAAAATTAGCTGAGCACATAGCTGAACAAGTATACATTTGGAGAAAAACCTTTCCGAGGAAAAGCGTTTCTTTCCTGTCTGCTTCTCCTTTTTTAAAGCACAGATCTGGAAGCAATTTAGCAAATCTATTGCATGTAAATTATAATTAACTTTGGACAGAAATAATTTTTTGAAAGAGGTAGATAAAGTCAAGGACAGGAAGATTGAGTTCAAATCTTAAATGCCGAGTTAAGTGAGGCAGAAACAGGCCAACTGTGGTGCCAACTCTAAGTCATTGCTAGGCTGTTCAAATGGCTGTTACTGTCCAAAAATGTTGCATTGCGATTTTACAGGAACAACGCCTTACACATTTATGACTTCAATTATTCAAAGTTCTTCTGAATATAATCATTTGAATTCATCCTCCAGGCACATAAAATTGAGCTGAATCAAACTCACATGCTACAAATGCCAAACACAAGATGCCCTATCCATCTCAACCGGCTTGTTAATAGCATCGTTCTTGGAGTAAAACTGATAGCCTGAAGAAGCAATAAAAATATCACTTCAGAAAACAGTGGTGTCTTGCAGTGCCTACTCTTCTGGCACTGCTTCTCCGTGTATCCTGTGGCTGCAGCTTTTGGTTAGTGAACAACCACTTAAGGATGGCCAAAGAAAACCCAACAAGGTAGAAAAGAATTAACTTTGAACACAAATCTAAAATAGAAGCCGAAGTTGACTCTTCCTGCAGTCAAGCAGTCTGTCGCTATCAACTGGTCCTTGGGGATGAGAATTTAGAAAGTGCCTGTGCAGAAAAGCAGACCTGTTGACTGGGGAGCCAGTCCACAAGCATTTACCTCCGTGGGAATTGTCACGTTGCTGTGTCACGGGTGTTAGGAAGTGACCACATCTTTATCTGGACATGATTCAAGCCAAGTCTTCAATTGCATCTTCTCCTCTGCCATGATCTCTTGCTTTCATGCATCTAGAACCTAGGAGGCTATAGGTCAGCAGGAGGTCTTTTCTCCGGTCTCAAACAATTCCTTCCTCTTAGGCATTGCCGGCCCCTGCAACTTGTGTCACTCACTCCTCTTATCAGCCTAATGATTGCACCTTATTTATCTTGTGTGAACTCCAGTAGCCAAGACATGATTTTTCTTCTTTCCTTTCCAAGTTTAAGAATTTTGGATGGACCCGAGGCATCAATGTTTCCTTTCACTGTCCCTCAGCCTGCTGCAAGCTGCTTTCTTCACTTTCCACAATGCTCCTTTTCCCACACCCCCAATCACCAAGTCACCAAGTATGACAAGGCTAAAACCTGAAGGGAATAGTCCCCATTGCCTTACGTGCTCTCCCCTAGCTCAGAGAAGCTGCCCTTTATGAGTTGTAGCAATAGCTCCTGTCCCTCTGACCTTCAGTGGGAAGTATCATAGGTGGCCAGAGGACAGGAGGTATTTCTCCAGCTTCCTTCCTGCCTCCTGCTGTGCCATGGTTTGACTGCAACCATTTCTCATCTCACAACCACAAAGGCAGGTAGGGTTTCAGGAAACCCTTACTCAATATCTCTGCTCCTCTTCCTATCCCTTCATCAGTGACACTACTGAAGAGGCCAGGGATTGCCCGACACAATCTGACTGCTTCCAATCCTCAACCCCATTGTCTTCCAGTAGAATCTGAAAGTGTGTCATGTCCTCTCCCTCATGGCGTCCTCTCATTTTATTTCTTGGATTGTTCCTCTTCTTCGTTGTTTCCTTGCTTGTTTGTGACAAGGTTTCTCTGTAAAGCCCTGGCTGTCCTGAAACTCTGTAGACCAGACCGGCCTTGAACTCACACAGATCCACCTGCCTCTGCCTCCCAAGTGCTGGGATTAAAGGTGTGCACCACCATGCCCAGCTTGATTATAATCCAGCTCTTGACTGGTGTTTTTTTGTTTTGTTTTGTTTTTTGTTTTTTCGAGACAGGGTTTCTCTGTGACTTTTGGAGCCTGTCCTGGAACTAGCTCTTGTAAACCAGGCTGGTCTCGAACTCACAAAAATCTGCCTGCCTCTGCCTGTCGAGTGCTGGGATTAAAGGAGTGCACAACATGCTCAGCTTGATTATAATCCAGCTCTTGACTGGTGTTTTTCATTCATCTTTGGTAGTCTTTTTTTTTTCAGTTGCTTTTGGGTTTGCTTGTTTTTCCATATTGGTTATATTTTCTTCATGTTTCTTTAGGAATCTTGATCCTGTACCTTAGCTTTAATGCCACCAAAGTACAAAATTGGATATAGAGTAGCTACTTAGCACATGTTTAGTACCGAATATATGAGTATGCATGCTCATGACTACCAAATTCTGTCTTTCTCCGTATCGGTCCAGCTTCTCCCATGTGTATTCCTTACTCTGCGCTGAAACAGCTGTACTAACATACATCCCACACTCAGCATGTGTAAGTGGGATGGAGCGCCTTTATCCACAAATCTTGAATCAACCTCCAGTCTTCTACTTAGATAACCCAAAGCCAAGCCACCTAACATCTCTAAATTCTTATCTTTATTTGTTTGTGTCTCTGTGTGTGTTTGTATGTGTCTATGTGTTTCTGTATCTGTCTATCTGTGTCTGTGTGTGTCTATGTCTGTTTAAGTCTATGTGTGTTTCTGTGTGTGTGTCTATGTGTGTGTCTGTTTGTGTGTCTCTGTGTCTCTATGTGTGTCTCTGTGTGTCTCTCTGTATCTGTCTATCTGTGTCTGTGTGTGTCTATGTCTAAGTCTATGTATGTTTCTGTGTGTGTGTCTACATCTGTGTATTTGTCTATGTGTGTGTCTGTTTGTGTGTCTCTGTGTGTCTGTCTGTGACTATGTTATCTGTGTCTGTGCATGTGTGTTTGTTTGTATCTTTATCTGTGCGT